>OV884013.1:83401620-83601620 GCA_930367205.1 Acanthosoma haemorrhoidale
ACGATAGTGAGGGCTGGGTCTGTTACGTATACCTTAAGGGTCATCGTACCTGCCTCCACTTGTTCGCCAGATAACAACCTTTTATTATATACTTAACGGATTAAGAATTGAATATATTAGAGCTAGGAGAATAGAGGATTAACATCGGTGACGACTGTATAACATAATTTATGAATCACTTAAAAAATAATAATCCAGCACAATGGATTTCTTCATGGTATAATGCCTTGGTATATGTATGTGTATGAAAAAAGTGAGCTAACTTTTTTTAAAGTAAGGTCACCTATAAGATAAAATTTTGTTACTTCTGATAAGGTAGCACCAAATCTAGTTATGTAATGATATCGGAGCACAAACCTCAAATAAGAACATCTATCCCAGCAGGAAAAAAAAAAAATAATAATAACAAACAATAATAGGAAACCAAATGTTTATGCGGAATACAATATTTTCATATTTATAAAATTTCAGCACCAGGCGTACCCTCTGGTCTTCAGTTACGAGTAAAGAAAAGTCTAGAAAATGAATTTTATGAAGAACTGAATAAGAAAATTACAAATTGAATAACTTGTGACTTATCAAATATACGTAGAGAAAAGCTGAAGCTATGACAGAATAATCTCAACTTGGATAACAAATACCAGATTTTAATTGGTCCATCTTTAAGCTTTTAAATATCTTAGAAATTAATTATTTTTTTGTTACCACTTGTAATGTATCATTATATAGGAAATCAGGGTGAAAAATAATAATTTTTAATTACAAAATAGCTTCTGAGCAGTGTGCTTAAAAATATGCGTAGCGGGGCCGAGTTACTTCAAGTTTAATTAATTCCGTTCGCTGTTCGAGGGGTCTCTGAAAATGGAAAGGATTTTTTCGTCATAATTACTGTGTTTAGCAACAAAAACACTTAAAACACTTGCAAAAGCATATAGCTAATTAACTAAACTCTCTTTTTAATTTTACACCTGACAAGATTTGCATATAGAGAATGTAATTATTATTTTTATTTGTTTCAGGTATGTGTGACCCTACATTGACGTATTTTTAACATTAATACTAACGTGAGAATATCTAAGAGATGTAAGTACCCTTGTTATATCATAAATGGTATTTTTAGCACCAAAAATTAAAACTGCCATAAACTAAGTTTTAATGACGTGGAAAAATAGCTATTAAAACCACAACGAATATGTTATTCTTTATATTATTATATTCTTTATTATATTATTTATATTATATATTATTAACCAGGGCGTAGAGACAATCAGTTTGATTTCCTTCTTTACGTGATAGTACTTTATATTATTTATTTTTTCATTACAAGTAATTGATTATAAATTCAATATTTTTCATTAAGTTGATGTTATTTTAGAATCTGGTGTATCAGGGAAGAAAATATTGTCGCATTATGAAATCGGGACAGTAAAACAATTGGGGATGTAATTTTGATGATTTTTAATTTATTTTCGTGATTTGGGCCTGAAAATTTTTAATTTGACACCTTACTCCATATGAAATAAAAACGCAGAAAAAGAATATTGATGTGTAAATATTGTTAATGGAGCCGACAGGTCATATTTATTGTTTCTTAACAAACAGTGACCTTTCATTATTTTGCATAGTTTCTTGAAATTTAGACATTATTGGGATATCAAATACTTTAGATCAAACATGGGAAATATCACGCTTCCCACCAAAAAAAAACAATGATGTCGCTTATTGCAATCAAGGATAAAGATATTTCATTTGACATCCCATTTAAAAGTATCAATTTGATTTATTAATAAGTAATTGATTAATTTGAATTGAAACTGTCTTGCTGGGAAATAAGTAATTGTGATAAATTTTCTCATTCATACCATATTTACAATATTCATTCACTCATCCATATAGTATTTCAATACAGCCCAGAAATCTCCAAAATCCTCAGCAACCTCCCTCGCATGCGACAGAAAAAGTGGAGTCTTGGGAAGTCCCCCACACTCCTCTGTTAGCTGCGTCACTAGATACGAGCCAGTGGAGGCTGAGTAGAATTGATTAATTAAGGGCACAAGAATTGTGTAGCTACATCGTTCATGTCTTCCTTATATAAAATGGATTAAATTAAAATTAAAAGTAAAATAGCAGTACGGGACTCCCAAATACCTCCGAAGATACGACGACCGCCAGACAGACAGGCTGTTAACATAAAGGTTTCTGATTTTGAAAAAGAAGGTTTTACCGCAATAGAAATTATTCTATTTAAATTTATATTCGCTGCCGGGATAAAGGGCGTACTAAACCAATCATTCGGTCTGTACGACTAGTTATCATTTTATTGTCCTATAGGTTAGCCACTCAAGCCAGATAAGGCTGGCAATCTGTAGATAAAGTGTCCCGAACTAAGTTGAACTAGTAGAAATGAACAGGTGAAACGTTAAGTGGGTTATATAAAGAGCGATACAGCCTGATCAGTGGACATGTTAGTTACAGTCCAATGTAGGCCGGTGAAAGGGCGGACTTCTAAAGGATTCCTATATTACCGGTTAAAATATTGGCCAATAGAGTGACACTGGTCTGGCCACTTCGTTCTGCGCACATCTGTTACAGTTAAGTCCGGAGGTCTGTAACTAGTGGTTATCATTGGTGTATTTCGTGAGTCGCCGAAGTTGCCAAATACGAAAGGATACTTTCGTCTACTTCCGGAGCAACGTCTGTATGTGTGGTATCTGCAATCGGTTGTCAAAATGAAGGATGCACTGACAAAGAATATTCAAAGAGTAATAATCTTCATGAATTCATGAATACCGAATAGTTTTTCCCACGATCAGCTAATTAATATTTCATACAAGGTCTATTTACTACTGATAAAATAATATTTCCGATTTAAACTTCACTTTAGTTGAATATATTTGAGAAAAAAAAAGGGCAAATTACCACAAGGGTTTGAATAAAAGACACGATTTTGGCTTGCCTTGAAAATTGTATGTTAGTTACCATACTTAATTTAATTTTAATTTAGATGTGAGTGGACTATCTGATGATATATCAGCTTTGGATGATTAATTGAAGTAATCAGATTTTCATCAAATTTATTAGTGACGTATTAGTAGACGACGTTTTGATATGCTACGAGAAAACTGAGATGTTTAACAAGAACATACAATCTTGGCACTAACTTCAAAATGAAAAATATTGATGTATTTTGCTTGCATCCTAAGCCCTAAGCTTTTTTGCCTAAGTTTTGCCTAAGCTTAAGTTCAAATCCTTTGATTTGAACACAAGATTATGTAAATGTAAATTATTAGGAATAGCTCGTATTTGACATTGATTTTAGTCAGTAAAATGAAAGTTATCTTTGATGCTATGAAATTAAAGAAGAGACAACCAATTCTTTGATTTAGTAGTGTTAGCTCTCCTCGGCACCATAGGCAAATTAAGTAGTGACCAAAAGCGAAGCGACACCAAAGGTGTAGGCACGGACAAGAGTTTTGCCATGGCTAAGCAAAACACTCAGGGGAAGTTGCCGACACATCTACTTAATATAATGATATCAGTCAAAAGAAGATGGGGATATCACATACTACTCAACTTCATTAATTATTGTTTCAATGGAAGTTCATAGACACTTTCATTCAATCTTTCGTGATCTATTCAAGAAAAACTATCGGTGACAAAGCAGCTAATTACAGATAAACTAGATGATTGGATAATCAAAACCAAAAGCCAATTACTGATCAACCTCCTGAATGATACGTAACACCAATCAACGAGCGTATAAGGCGGTACGGAAGAAGCTGAGGTTTGCTGGTAGACCAAGAATGCAAGCTGATGTTCGCTGAGGAATGCCAGTGGACAAGTTACAAGGAGAGCTGCTCTAAAATGGAAGTTCACACCACATAGCTTCCCAACCGAGTGATTTTAGTTATCTAACTTTTGTGAAGTTTTAATTATTTCTGATGCACACAAAATATATAGAACGGATGTCGAATGCTTAAAATTTTAATTTCATGAGGAAATGTACTCTTGTACGACCTCTTTGTTCAGTATTTATGAAATAATCACTATGGCTTGAAGATCAATTGATGCGATATAATTAACTAATCAGTTTCATAATAAAGATCTGACTACATAAACTTCAATAAAAGAAATTGATAAAGTCCACAAGAACCGTCAGTCACTTTTTCTTTATCGAACAGTAGACAAATAGGCGCATTCCCAGGTGAATCGTGCAAGTAGGGGAATTATTGATTAAATATCTTTTAAAAAAGACATGATAAAACTTAAGTAAATTTGCGGGACAATGCATAGTAATATATTTTTTAACTCGTAAGATTGTTTTTGAAGTTGTTTAAATAATGAAGACAGTTATAATATTACTGCAAATAGCTTTTATAAAATAAAAATTATTTGGCTAGGATCACGGTAAAGTGGTAAGAGCTTGAAATTTAGGGATTCTTCGTTCCTTTAAGAGTTATTAAGGTTCAGTTTTGAACTTGAAGAGAGTAATGTTTTTCACTCACTAGGCTATGCCTGGTTATGTTTCTTAACTCTGTAGCGAGTGCTACAAAGGAGCACAGTCATAGTTCACCGATTATTGCGTTTGATCCAGTTAAAAGGTAATGAACGTTTCTTTCTACTCATCCATCTAGGAGCTACAGAGGCGGTAGTTAAAGAAAATTCCTTCCATTGTTGATGGATGATGGCAATCAAATCAACTCCGTAACGTCCGACCTTTGATATGATGTACTGACCTCCGCAACTGTAACACGATTTCGACTACAATGGAGCTGACGTAACCCGCGGACTCGGGTGCGAGCATATCGCATGCCCTAGGAGCGAACAGCAGGAGGCCAATTCTTTTGTGGCAAGGTTCTGTCAAAGGCTGCTGCTAGCAAGTTACACCCAGGTTTTTAACCTCTGAGACTTGGGTAACCCGTGCGGACACTGCCAGTCCATAAGCCCAGTGAAGTAAAACTGCCATTTCACGTACTAACAAAGCGGGCTCAACGTCTGAGCTAATAAGGATCACAGATAATCTATGGTAATGCTTGTGCGTCGGATATCAGTCGCAGAACAGATTAGAACTGTGTTACAATATAAAGGCTCAAGTTGCTGGAATATATATTCTCTAGAACGGGACCAGCCACCGACCGCTTTCTGTCACATCCAAATGAATAATTTACATTAAATGGAGAGCGCGTGTGCTCATTAGCGTCATTTGTAGTGGGCACGCTATGTTGAAATATTACTAGCATTAATGAAACTACTTTAGGGTTTGAAGTTTTTGGTTCGAATACTTTGACAGGCTGTGAATACCGTCTTCCATTTGAATAGCTTTGACTTATTACTGGCCAAGTGGCTAGTGAATGTGGTGTAATGATATAAATCAATGAAAAATTTCCCGTATCTCCACAATCTCGTTTATTCGTCAATAACCTTTTAGTCAGCTCTAAGAAGTCATCTTTAGTTTACTAAAATTAAAAGTCACTGTGCGTGGGGAGACAAAAAAAAATTTATGCACGTTTAAATATCTTATGCTAGTTCCTAATACCTCTTGTATGTATAATGTTACCATAATGGTAACACCATTATATTAAATTAAATATTATACATTCCAAACAACTCCGGACTACCTGACACTGACGCCACTTACCAACAGCGGCAGCGTTACCTACCTGGACTCTACCATAGATGTCTAACCATCTATTTATTTTCTGAGACTACTGGAGAGATACCCCGATCCGTACGAATCAAGTATATCTCGTCCTAAAAAAGAGAGATTCCTCTCACTTCAAAACCAGAACAGATAATTATTTATGAAGCAGCTGCTATATATATTAACGAGAATGAACTTTTTTATTTTTTTTTTGTTTTTATATCTTTTTGTTTTTTTCTCCTAGCCCCTTTGATTCACAGATAATTAATAATTGTAGATCCTCAGGCTAATTTACAAATTATGTTTGTATTTCCTGTAGCGTCGCTACATTATATACAGGTTTTGCTACTTTACAAAAATTATATAGTGGAATAAACAGGTATAATGATATAAATTATACGTGACTGGACTGAACTGACTATAATAAAGGTGATGGGGCTCACCTTTTTGATCAAACTTAAAACTAACTTACATACTAATTCTTAACCTAATTTTTCCCCGACAGTCTGTTGCCATCGATGCGGGAGGGGTTTGATCGCCCTCCACTCCCCGGTCCCTTACACAGCTCCAGGATTCCCCGCCAACGTCAATCCTGCAGGATGCCCAAACTACCCCTTCTGCCACAACGGCCTACTAGCTAGAGACTCGTCGTCGATTACCGATTTAAATCAAATGCTCTTTTGTTAGTAAATAAAGTTGTTTTTTATTGTCTTTTTTAAACCTTGTTATTAACTTATATAAGTATAAAATTAAAAGTCACTTGATAAAAACATCAACTGTGCGTGGGGAGACAAAAAAAAATCAATCATTAAAAACAACAATAAATACAAATCATTAAATGAAACCAATTTAAAAGTGCTAAACTGCACTAAGTCAACAATTTTTATTTGTTTTAAGAACCGTGATTCAAAGAACTTCAAGCATAAAACGAGCTGTCGACTGTCATAATAGAATAAACCCACCTAAAATTATGTTAATATTATTATCAAGTTCATATCCTTTATCTATCTATTTTATGTATTATACTATACAAACTTCGATACATAAATAAAAACATAACAATATATTAATCCTATGGCTACTCACTCACACAATTTATAGTATGAAATACCTTATAGCATAGGGGAGTTTAATATTCCTTATTTTTTTATTTATATGCCCCATGTTTGGGAATCTAATTTAATTTCTATACTGTTGATTTTCTATTATTCGTCTGGTGTAGCAAGGCAACTCTATGTGGTGCATCATGATGGGTTTCCTACATTAGATGCGGGTAGAAGTGGCTGTGTTTTGTTCAAGATGTTCTTTGCATCTAAAAAATCATTTTTATTGGTACTACCAACACATAAAGAAAAGATAAAGCTAAAAATTTCCTGGATCTTGACGTGAGCACAAGTAATAATTATGTCTGACTAAGCACAATCTACGCTTTTATGTAGACTTTTAATCAGCATTAGTTAATCAGCAATCTCAAACCTTTTGGAAAACTGAGTTATAAATTAAATTTGTTGTTTACGAGCTGGATTGACTGTAATGTTGATCATCTTCTTGATATTTCCGGAATAAAAATGATTTCTTTTCTCATGAAAAAGTATAATTAAAACGCAAAACCGTAGTTTATAGCTGTTTTCTTTGCTATTTTTTAACATTAGGTATTTAAAATCATTCGTTGTGTTCCTTGTTTTCATTTCATCATAAATTCGTATTTTATATACCTGTATTACAGTGATAAAAAAATGTTAATAATACAGATTTATGAACCCCCTAACCAAAAAAAAATGATGGCTACATATAGATGTAGCTTGCTATCTAAACATGTTTGCAAAAGGTATTGCGTCAGTTTTATTTGGGAACAATTGCAATAACTTGTTCACCAGGGAAATAGGCCAACGGGCCAGAACGCTTTCACTAACTTTTTTTTCGCAAAAAAAGATATTAACAAATATCTATTTCAACTTCAGCTTTTTATAAATAAAAATAAATATTTCTTTTATCGATAGCGTTACATGACATTTATTCTAGAGTGAAAGGCATAAATTTATTTTTATTAGTTTTAAGAACCGTGATTCAAAGATCTGAATCATAATAGAATAAATCCACCTAAAATTATGTTAATGTTATTATCAAGTTCATACTATTCTTTATATCTCCTGGTTAAACTGTTTCCTGTAAAAATTATTCTTTTCCTTAGTACCAAGATTTAACAACCGTAAAAATTATAAAAGATTTATAATATTCCTGTGACACTCGTCCACTTTTTAACTTCCCAGCTATTTGATTGTCTCTTCCCTAAAATAAATGTCCTGGTTTTTAAAATGAAAAAATAATTTGGTGCGGTTTAGTAACTACATCAGGAATTTGTTCTAACTTTTGGATTGTATTTTTTTAAAATATATGTGAATTATCAAAATTGCTCCCCAATGAAGGAACAATAGCGGGATGTTGTCAAGGTGCAGTAAACGGAGGACCTACTCCATTTTCAGAAATTATTGTGAAAAAACAATATTTTGAAAATAACTTTAACATTCTCTAAGCGCTTAGGTAATGCTAGCGAAATAATAATTAAGAACTTTCAATTACAAATGTTTTCTATGCTGCAACATAATGAAAACGGAGAAACGTAATTATTTGAGTTTAGCATAATTTCCGTTAACGAAATCTGTGCAGGATAATGAAAAGTTTGTCGAGTATATCTATAACATTTTAGATGGATTGCCATATACCTGTTTGGAAGTAACGCCTCCTATTTCGGGTTGGGTACAACATGAACCAAGTATCGAGTATTAGTATCGTTAAGGTATCTGAGAACCCTATGAATCCCCAAGTCTAGACTATAGATAGTGTGATTTAACTGCTTAAATTATTAACCCAATTGGATTCATCTTAGCATTAGTCCTGCATAATGAATTCTCCACGGTTCGATTGTTCAATGAAGATGCCTGAACTCTTGACATTTCCAAATCCGAGGTGAGCCGTTACTGCAGAGGAGATGAGCCGTTTGGAATGACTAAAGGTTAATATGTGCTCTGAAGTTGTATAACGGTGACAGTTCCACGTCGGTGCCGGTTCCGCACAGGTTACTTGTCTTCCTTGTGTGGTTATCACCTACAGGCAGTAGGTTGTGCCCCATTGTGCCACAAGGGGACAAAAGGACTATCTGTTATCTCATCCTTTATGCCTAGCTTAGTCACTTATCGTACATTATCGACACTTAGGCTACTCTAGGAAGTGCCGGTGCGTTAGACGTACATACACAGGAGGGTCTAGTAACAAAACATAACATACAAAAGCTATTCAAAATAACTCGTTTATAAACAGGTCGATATATAGATCAGTAGCCTCGCCATTTTGTTTGTTATTATTTACATTATTTGTTTAAATGTCTAGCAAGCCGTACACGGACTACAAGAGTTGAGATCAGGTGATCTGTCCAACAATAAATCACTAATGTTTAACAAAAATAAAATACAATAAGAAAAAAATTGATAAAATATAATATTAAATGTAAAAAAACCTAGAAATTAATACACAAAAGATAAATAAACAATAGTAAAAAATATTAAAGGTGGCAGCTAAACATAATAATATACAGCAACTAGCTAATAGTCGACATAAATAAATAGTTCCTAAGCTAGCAAGTGTGAAGAATGGCACATATTAAGACATATTAGAGAGAGTTCCAGAGAATGGTGGAACGAATGAATTTATTTGGGACAGAGTATAAAGGTTAGAGAGAAGGGCTCTTGTATTATGGGTGTAGATTTAGTATTCGAACTGTAAGATATTGTTTATATAAGGAGGGTTACGCAAATTCATAGTTCAGAAAAGGTATGAGCTAAAGAAATACTATCCACGGAAGAACCACTCCTTGATTATAAGTATCAAAGCACCTAGATGAGATAAAAATCGAGTTTATTATTAATATGGTGTTATAAAACTTTTAAAATACCGTATTCAAACATAAATTTTTTATTATTATAGTACAATGTACTACTTAATATTAGATGGTGCTGTCAAACAATTACATTATAGAAGCGAAAGGTAAAGTTTCACGTTTCAACCTTGGCAAAAGTAGTCAATACGCTATGTTTTCCCTTAAAAAATTGTAATCAATTAAAATTATCGTGAGACCACTGATCCTTGAGTCATCTAGTAAAGAAATAATAATAGTAAAAGTATAATAATCGGAATAGGCATAACATTACCATTCTGTAATCTGTGTATTACTTACATTATCTTTCATAACCTTGTACAGTTGAACCTTGATATATTGAATTCCTTGTTAAATCGAAGTTTTTCCATTTCCCTTAAACCTTCCTATCACTCCTATGCTATTTTTACCTCTACAATATCGAAGGACTGGTCAGGATGACCTCGATGTTTCGAAGTTTCATATTGCTTGTCTTAGCACCGCATCTCTATATATCTTTTTATGACTCCTTTATTGTGCTATAATTACAATCTGCCTTTTATAAGGCAATAAGTAATAAGATAAATGCTCTCATTCATACCATATTTACAGTTCATCATTCAATCGCTCATTCATACAATATTTACAGACAGCCCAGAGACCTCCCAAATACACATGCGAAGAGAAAGCGGAGTCTTGGGAAGTCCCCCACGCTCCTCCGTCAGCCGCGTCACTGGATACTAGCCAGTGAAGGCTGACCAAGAGCGCGAGAGCCACAGACGCTCTCTATATATCAAAGTTTTTATTGGAAAACCTCTATATATCGATATTGTTTTGATAAAATCAATAGCATTTAGAACGACTATCGTTCATGTTACAACCTGTAACCCTTCGTCCTAAGACCAATTTTGTGGTTAAAGTTAAGTGTTTATTATAATTGCCAGATAAGTCCGAGCCCAGTTTAAAATGAAAAGTGCGCGTGCAACAATCTTAATTTTTGGCTTTGGTTGAATTTGTTAACGATCCCAGTGTATTTTTATTCTGCACAATGGCAAAACGTAAAATACTCTCTTATGAAGAAGTTGAAGTTATAGAGGCGGTAGGCATTGTTTTTCTATACATGTATTATTACGGTAACTGTCTTAAATAATTCAATAATTCTCTGATTGCTATACTAAGTGAGTATACAATTATTTTAGTGCGAACCTCTAAATATCCAAGTCAGTCAGAAATGGCCTCTTTACATCGAACCTTGGACTATAGAAATTCTCGGTAGTTCGAAGTATTCTCGGTCCCCTTGAAGTTTGATATATTGAGATTCCCCTGTATTCGTAAAATTGAAGGGCGAGGGGAAAACCGAATTCAAAGATCAGGGACTCAAAGATCTTTTAAATAGAGGAAGCATAGGATTGGTTCCTTTAATGGTTCCATTTACACTTTTAGTAAAATTTATAGTATTTACATGAGTTTAGGATTCCGTCAAGTCTCAACCAATACTTGATTTGGAACAATTAAAAAAAAAATAATAGAATATGGTGTAATTTAACTTTAAGTACGGACGAAAATGTTTATCACTGATCTTAAGCTGTCCATTTTGCCTGAAGGGACTTGGACGCAAGTCTTGTTTTTGAAACACAGCGATGAATTTGAAGAAAATTGATTAGGGGTTTGTTAAATCTAAAAAACCAACCATTTACACACATTACATCAATATCTGTTTTATGAAAAATTAACATGAATAATCTTAATTCTATTCTTTTTTCTGTCTAAATCACAAATTTTAATCCGAACCGAACTATTAGCACAACGTTGTTAACCGTAACAATTTCCATTTTATCACGTGAAAAACAACTTGTTCGCATTTATAAATTTGATCGGTTAAACGTTGGGATAATTTCTCAAGGTTTCAGAGGCGTTGTACGAAACACCTTCTAATCCGCACAGATGCAAACCTATAATGTATCATTTATTGTGATTCTGTTCTCAAAGATCAAGGCCTGCCGGATAGAATAGAGTGCGCTCATTAAGTAAAAAAAATAACCTAACAGGATCTCGAGTACGTTTCCTGGTCGGGTTTAATTCCTGTGGGAAAATATCAACGAATAAGGTTTCTCAGCTTATTTATCTGCGACTGGTCGAATGGAGGTTTCACAAAGACTTTGATACAATTGGCTTCACAATCAAGGGCTATTCAAGTGGTTAATTGTTGGCAAATTATTGAATTATAAAGAGTACTAATTATGATCTGATTGACGTTAATCACCCTGCTGATAGTTGAGGCTTAGGTGTAGAAAGTTATAATTCTAAATGATGGGAGGAGTTTAGATCAAACTGAGACGATTTTCATCAAATTTATTAATGGGAAACGTTTCAAAAATAGAAACTGTAGCGATATCCATTAAGAAATTTTATGAAAATCTAACATTTCTCGTGTATGAACCGAAGCCGATGATCCGACAACTCTTACACTCATTCGGATTTTTAAAGTTAACAATGAAGTTCCATTATAATTCCATAATAAAATGTACTTTATTCTGTTGTATGCATTGTAGATTGAATATCATATAGGAAGTGTTAATTTATGACATTTTCGTTTACTAGTGACAGATTTGATTATAAAGAAGTCATAACGATATAAGAGAATTTATTCCACGTTTATATAAACTGGGCAATATTTTATATGTAACCGAGTAGCAAACAAAGAATAGTTGAACCCTCCACAATTATCTTGTTTGTACTCATAAATAGAAAAAAAAACATAAAAAATTCTATTAATTTCTAGCTCGTATATTATTATCACTTAAATTAAAAGAAATCGAACAATCAAACATAACCAATGCTATTTTTGTTGTTTACTAATAATTTCAAGCGATCGGATTTCCCCAGTCTGTTTGAGCTATAATTGTTCAAGTAGTATATAATTACGATTATTCGAAGAAGCTTGTGGTATAGATTGTAATATATGTTACTTCAAAATTTGTTTTTTGTTACAGTTTTAAAACTTTAAATATTCAATAGCTTAGGAAATCGAAAAATCTTAAACAATAATGTAACTTTCTTCTCATTATTTTATTTTCAATGAAATCGATGGGTATACTTAGAGGTGCTATATCTTCAAAATTAAAGTAAATTATACAGGCAGTCAGATGCTTGGAAGGTGAACTTCTCATATTTTAATGAAAGCCGTCACTAGTTGAAAAAACGAGCTCAGCCTAGGGAATGAAGAGCGTACTCCAGGCACCGTACACTCTTACTTAGCAGATCTGGTGAAAAGTAAAAGTGGAAAGTGGCCCGAGGTAATTGTTTGAGAAGGCACACGGTCGACTACCTGTCGAAAATTATTTTCGAGCCCATTATGAAGAGTGAGAAGTCTATTATATATTTTTCTCCCATGCGGATCTGTTCGTATGGTCTAATCTTCTCATTCCATCTGAAGTGTTAGAAAACGAACAAGAGAATTCTCATGTTTCCATATTTTTCTATGTTTGTTGAACTCATCCTGAAACTCGCGATAACTGTTTTTTTTAATACTATCGAATATTTAGCTAATCTTAGTCCTTTTTAGGGAATATTTAGTAATAATCGATATTTATGTAAAATTGCAATAGTCTATAACACACTTTACACATTTAATAAAACACATTTTACAATACTTATTATTTGTAAGAACATCGTATTTTTATCCCCTACTCAATATCATAAAAAATATTTATCTTTTAATTACTGCTAAACTACGAATTACTCTCTATTGTCATTCATAGGCTTGGTTTTATCTTTTGGACCACCTGGGCATCAAATGCAGCTAACATGCAAAAAAGCAGGCCTTTAAAAGAAACCAGTATTGTTAAGGCCGCAAACACGTTGTGAATGGCTATTTGTATTTATAATTAAAAAAAAACTAATCATAAAGTGAAACCTTATTAAGAATCATTGGGAATTATTTTTTTCTCTAGTGAGAATCGAACTGGTATCATTTTTAACAGATCGAACAGCTCCATTCCAAGAAGAATTTTAGCAAATATCTTATATATAATAAAAGAACAAACTTTGTGGTTGTGTAGTTTTGATTATTTGCAAGTAGTTAAACGTAATAATTAAGATTTCGAAAAGTTAAACTTCTAGCACTTCTGATAGTCACTGCCTATTGCTACAGAATGAGATTAAAGTCATTGTAATCAAAACCTTTATCATTTTAAAATAAAATAATTAATTGTGTTTATATGAGAGCATATATCTTAATTACTTATTGCCTTATAAAAGGCAGATTGTAATTATTGCACAATAAAGGAATTATACTACTAAAAAAAAAAAAAAAAAAAAAAAAAATTGTGTTTATATCTCTTTCTAATTTTTTCAACTACTCACACCTTAACATTCTGTACCTTTTCTTTAGAATATATAATAACCACATTCCCTAGTTTAAAAAAAATATAGAAAACAAGAATTTCAATTTTGCTTACTGGAAATTTATATTTATGTTGCGTCCGTATGAAATTATTTTTTGGTTACAAATGTCAGATTCTGCTACTAGTTTCACCTAAAAAATAATTTAGGTCAGGATAACAGTAAGGTCTTCCACAAGATATATTACAAATATGACCTGAAGAATATGATGGAGTTTTGATGACGGAATTAAAAGGTCGTTTTTGAAGTGATAGTAGTTGGAAATTACACTTTTTTATGTGGGTATGTGTAACTTCTTAAACTCCCATTTCCATTTTGCCATTTCAAAACTTAACTTTCATTAGATAAAACCAATAGTGATTTGCCACAGGAATTTAAGCACGGTTCAGTTATAAGAACTTCCTGAGATTACTTAATAAATAAAATTAATCAATAAAATTAATAATTAATAAAAACAATCAAGTATACAGGAGAAAACAATTTGTTTGGAAACACAGATAATGGGTATAAAAATGAATAATTTTCACATGAGTATGCTCCTCACCGATTTGAGACCAGTCTAGCTTGTCTACTATCATTTTAAAATAAAATAATTAATTGCGAGGTTTTATATCTCTTTCTAATTATTTCAACTATTCGCACCTTGACATTCTGTACCTTTTCTTTAGAATATAAAATAACCACGTTCCCAAGTTTAAGACAAATATAGAAAAAAAATCAAATACACAAAAACGAATTCTGTACTATTTGGTTTCAAAAACTATTGTTTGTAAAGTGACGACGGATTTTTTTTTTTTTTTTTTAGAAAATTAAATGAGAATCGTCTTTTATCAACAATAATTTCAGTTTAATCCCAATGTACTTCATCGTTGGTTAGATGAAATAACTTTGTTTGAGTTGTATGCATTGAAGTAAGTAATAGTTTGATTAGACACAGGACAAAAGGATCCTTGACTGGAAGAGTGGTCGGACGTTTGCTTTTCCCAGCAATTGAAGGGAGTGAAGAGTTTTCTGCACCAAATCTAGGCAATATAATGGAAGTACCGTCGGTGTACTGAAACCCTTCCTCAGCCAATAAGGTGACTTCCGGTACTTTATATCTAGTATCAGTTTACACTCGTCAGGTTTATCACTCGCTTAATATTCTCAACAGATCATACATCGGTAATCATGCGTTCAATTAGAGAAATATATTGTGGAGCGATATTGCATTACATTTTGCATGGTCTGGGTATATATTTTCCTTACGAAAACCTAAATTTGAAGAAAAGAAATCACCCATAATTCTTTATTTTATGCCATAACAGATTTTTCCATGTCAGTCTCAGGTGACAGGATAAATGGATGGTTACTCTCAACTTAAAAGGTTTGTTATTTGTTTTCTGATAGGGTACTTATCAATCAATAACTCCAACGTTACAACATCATACCCTGGAATTTACCAGCCAAGTTTTTCTAAGCAGCTAAGAGACCGTAGATTGTTAAACGTAATCCTGCTATAAAATAAAAATACCATTGGAAGCTAATAACAATATAACATAATGATATTATAGTGCTTTCATTCTTTGTTAAAGCATTGACTTTAAGGAAGTATCTAAAGTATATGAGGAAGTGTTTACTTCTTTATGGGAATATAACCCTGCCTGTAAACCGGCCTGATTTGATATAATTACAATGTTGATTTCACAATTACGATTTAGAAGTTATTCATAATTGTGATGTTCAATTGTAATTTGCCAAAGATATGTAGGAAAATGCTGGAAAATTGTAAATTATGAAAAGCTTCGTGCAGAACCACCCAACATTAACAGATTGCGGTTACCAAATGAGAGAGGGTACGAAGAATTCTTAAATTTCATATACGATGTATATTTAACTAATGAATAAACTTGATTCTAGGCTTGGATGGTCTAGATTTCAATTTAATTTTAATTTTTGCGGAAATTAAATGCGCTCTGAAAAAGCAACTTTATTGGAGAATCATCAAGAAATTGATTTATCATTTCCACTGTGGTTAGAAAAGGGTAGAATCCTTGTAGAAACTTGGCTCCTCTGTGCTATACTGAAGATTAGTCATGTACATATTGGTTGTGTCAATGACAGCAGGATTCAAATTATAATTTATCATTATATCAAGGGGATCAATTACTTTAACACTTAATTAGTCTTAATTATGTTAGTCAAAATCCGGTCAATACACAGATCCAGGCCACCTGATAAACGTTCCAATTGAATGGAACAAGCGGCCGATCCAAGTCCCATACACTTACAGCCGTAAGAGGAAGTTACTAATAGTTTTGCATTTTATCTGATTTATATTTCGAAATGGCCTCTCCCAGCGTCCATTATTCTAACTCGGCAATAATTAACCCACATTTATAATTATTCGATCGCTGTCTGGCAAATTGAATGGAACTCTAGCGTTGAGGAGTGCTTCGACTCAAAGAGAGGCGTGTTGGGCAATCCACATAGTCGGTGCTCACATAGTTTGCACGATCTAGTTTGTGGATTGCCAGGTGAATGTGGTTCATGTCAATTCGACCTGTAATGTATAAATCACGAATCATTCGGTAGCAACAGTTAATTGCCCACAATTTCGTATGTTTTTGTAACATACAAGGTCTACAAATGAACGAAAAGTTATTCCTATCAACTCTATCCTATCTCTAGGTTAGTCATGGCAAATGACCTTAAATAAAAGGTCGTGATGCTTCTAATAAAAAGTTGTAGTGCGTTATGTAATATTTTTCATGAATACCAGCAGTAACTTCCTAAATTGTGGGATCCTCTACATCGAACTATGCAAAATATGTTCCGGGCGGTTAGAACTACAGAACATCTCCGTTTTCAAAGGGTACCCTAAACTCGCTAAAAATTATGTTCACGTGAAGGATAAACGATTATTAACACCTTAGTTTCAGAAATTACTGAGCAACGACATTCTTTATTGGTTCTCACTCAAACATATTTACCAGATTTCAGATCTTACATAGACGTTACCTCTAATAAAACGAAAAAACAAATAAATAAATACATTAAGCAAATAGATATGTTAATTTGTGAATAATTATGTGTGAATGAAGAAGTTCCCAATGCTCAAGTTACTCAAAGAATACAAAATTTTGGGTACAGCACTGAATGGTGGTTCCATGAGAACATTCTTGAATGAAATGCATTTTCATTACTTGTTGCAACAGACTACGTCCGCTGCATATTGATAATATCAGTATGCTAAGTGCAGTTTTAGAACACAAGAAACATACGTATAATCTTTACTAAGGCAATGCACATGATTTGAATTTTGAATACTCGACTCCTATTTATTCGGTATTGGAATTTTCAATACTTGAATCATAATCAATATACTTTCATATACTGTCTTCATATCCGGAGGTTATGTTAATAAATAATAATACTATAATTAAGTTTTAATAGAATATAATTTTTACTCTTGGAATGAATTAATACTGCTACAACTATATTTTATATATATTATAAGCTTTGTACATAAGAAGTCAAGCAATGTTTATTCCGAAAGTAAAAGTAAAGAAACTGCTAAGGGATACCGCAGGCACTTATACACGGTCCAATGTTATCTCGTCTAACAACCTGTTACTTTCATTCTGTTTTCACTTGTTTGGATTTAACATATTTGAACTGTTTCGTTTCCCTTCTCATGGTATCCTTACTACCCTAGGTAAACATCACTTTGTGAATTATGGAAAAATAATTCAGAAAACCTACATCCTTAATAGGGAGTATAATAGCATTAATGACATAAAGATATCTCTACATCTTGTTGCAAGGAGCTAGTCTTTTCCAAGCAGTAAGTAAAACTTTTTTTTTTTTTTTTTCACGCCTTTCCTGAGGCTGGGCCTCAAACGGGCTCGTGGGGTTACGTAGCCTGTGGTGCGCGTATTCCGGTTCAATGGGATTTTTGCACCGGTCAGCGCACCTTCGGTTATTCTGTATTTGTTCCATTTATTTCTCAATAAAAAAACAAAAAAACACATGATAATAATAAAAAAAGAAAGTATAAAACTAAAATAAGGAGAAAAAAAACACTTCTATTAATAATATATATATACAAATGCTAAACTAGCTATTTTTTTGCAGTAAGTAAAACCAAAGTTTATTAATCATTTTAGTTAACAGTTAAAAAAATAAATTAATAAGAATCACTTTTTAATTTAATAATATTAACTTAGCATCCAAATTAAAAAATATAATAATAATAATAATTTTATGTTACTCCATTATTTTTTATATGAAAAATTAAAAAGGAAAACAAAAATCCTTACAATCGGTACCGAGAAATTTTTAAATGGTGGAAAGTGTCGGATGACGATTGGTATTGAGTTCCACAGTTTTCGGAGTGAACGATCAATAGTCGCAATTCAAAAAACCGGGAGGTGCAGTTCAAATAGATGGGAGAATATATTGTGAAAGGAAGATTTAACTGTAGATCTGAATTGGAAATGTAATATGATTAGGTCGAAGTGCAGTACTTAAAGGTTAACCTAGTATCTACGCGTTTCGATCTCGAAGGTTGCTTCAGATCTCGGGTGAGGTGTGAGGCACACTAAAGGGTAGAAAATCAATCCAGTGATCATATTATAATGTTGGATTCAAATTATTTATAAAGGAGAGCTCACTCGCATATCGAAAAGTATAAACTCGTCAATAATTACATACTAGTCTATCCAAAGATCAGCTGCCTCGCGATGTTTTTACCGCCATCATATTAAAAATTACTTTCATTCTTCTTTCCGAAATAAAGTTATGCTACATTAGTTGCGATTAATTATATTTCAATAAATACAAGATAAACATTTAATAATAAAAACAAATGAAATGACATTTTATGAGACGCAAGGATGGGGTTATGTTCCCTTCTAGTTAAATGATTGTAAAAAAAATAGGTGGTAAATTTGCCAAAGAATTTATTACCATCTGGGAATAAAAATCATTTTTTCAACATATTAAATAAAATATAAATAGCTAAAATACTGACAAAAGGAACTGTTTAAGTAACAACAATTTAATTACAATTACAACAATTTTTTCATTTAAGTAACACTCGATCGATTTAAGTAAAGCTGGAACGATTTTAATATCTGGTCTTTCATAGTGAATTCTTAAAAGTTTATTTTTTGGAATATTTTTTCTAGTATGATTTTAATCTAAAATAGAATCTGAGTTGTGATTTGAAAGAGCATAAAAGTCAGAGATTCTAAATATAACCTCACATACGTTCTATTTCATCGAATGTAAAAACTATATTTAGTATCTTGTTTCTTGAATGCCAGCTGTGGACGGGTTGTACTTAAACAATATTGGTTTGTATGAATAGAATATTCTAATTTACATGTTCGGATGTATGGAATGCATCCACAATTTTACAACATTAATATTTAATTGTTGCAATTTGTCCCTTCTACAGTTATTTCTATATTGGGCATTCTTATTATTTATCGGATATAATGGATATAATATTATTTATGGATGTTCATGGAATAATAATTTTCCGGACATGCAAGACTTTATTTGCATAATGTATTTATTACGTGTCTTGCAGAAATAGTAATTATAATATAGATAAAAATAGTCATATAGAACTTTTATAATAGTAAACATTTTATTAACTAATTTACGACAACTGTAAAAAACATAATTGTGTAATAATGAAGGAAATGGAATTTTATATTGCAAAAAATACAACTTGTTCTCTTTAGAAATACTTTCATGGTATCTTAGATAGAATTGGTAGAATCGTTGTTCATTTAATTACTTGACATTTAAATATAGTTACTTTCACATAGCTGCTGTTTTAATTTAAAACTACTTTATTAGGGAAAAATGATATTCTCTTGAGAATAGACCCGGTCATTAATAATATGGACAACAAATAATTAATTAAAGTTGGCATAATTATATACACTGCGTGAGGTTAGAGTAAATAGCATAAATTTTTAATTCTCCCGGAAGTTCGACCTTAATCAGCAATACGGCCAGTATTAAGTAACGTATTAATATTTTTTTAGCTGATAAATTAAGGCAGTTAAGAAAAATCATCATTGCATAAAGGGTGCGTCTAAAAGCGTTAAATTTTGCATCGAAACTGGCTTGATAGAATAACAGAACAAATCGTCAGTTTTTGATTTCGGGCCACACTGTTGACGCGTAATTAAATGCCCTAGACCATTTAAAAATATTTATAATGTACTAAGAGTTTTATTATTGTTAATATGTAAAAATCCATGTTTTACTTGTATATTCAATGCAATGAGTACATTGATTATATGCTAAAGACGTATGTCATATCTAATGTTAATTTTTTTCTGTTACAGGTCAGTTTTCAATCTAATGCCACAAATATGCGTCTAGTAATACTAACAAAGAGGTAATTTATAAACTAATAACTTAGTAACTTAACAACAGATTCTAGTAAATGTTTTCAATTAGAAAACTTATTTACTGAAGGTTATGTTTTATGAAGACATACTTTAATTAACATGAGATAAATACTTTTTATAATTGATTACATGGATGTTTGCTTCGGTTGAGAAATATTATAGAAACATTTAGCACAATAAACATAATAAAATCCATTAATTATTTACTTGGTGATACTAAATAAATATTTTTCTACTACATGGTGTATGTTATCGAATTAAATATATTGATATTCTGATTGAAAATGTGTTAATGCGTTACAACTTTAGAGGACTATAATTGCTAAACGTCGTTAAAATGTTGTTTGCAGCTGTAAATAAGGCCTTAATTGTGTGACTGTCTCATGTGTGTGCAACACCGGTCAGTACAGACGTCCTTGCCATATAGGCTCTAATCAGCGAAGGCCAGAGTGGCCGGACCGTTACCGGATACCTGACTGCAACTGGAGCGTGTGTTCCACTCGCACTTTCTTATGAAACTTATCTACTCTGAAGAAATCGGATGTCTCTTATCTATCCATTGCGTCTAGGTAGCCTTTCAGAACCCACCCGTGTCCAAAGCCTAGGTACGGTTCTACAGTATGAGCGTTTACAGAAAAAGTCAGTTTTATATATTTCATCAAAATTGATGAGTAAGTTGGTGGTGTCATGTATTGAAGTCAAGTGCGTTTTAAATTAGTTTTACTCAGGGGATCATTACGTCAGGAACAAAATCCTTCATAAAGCTATTAATTCACCCTAGATTCTTGAACTCATACACTCCGTCAATCATCCCTATAAACCTCCTCGGAGACCAAAGCGGCAATGGCCTCGTGACTTACTATAAATACGAGTCACTGGATGTCCTGGCAATGGCCAGTATCTCCAATCATTTCCTGAGCGTCTGGGGTTCTCGCGCTCTTGATCAGCCTGCACTGGCTCGTATCCGGTGACGCGGCTGAAGGAGGAGCACGAGGGACTTCCCAAGACTCCGCTTCCTTTCGGAAGCGCATTCATTGGGAGAAGACAACCATGTGGATTTGGGAGGTCTCTGGGCTGTTTGAAAATACTGTATGAATGAGTGAGAGAATGAAAATTGTAAATATGGTATGAATGAGAAGATTGAACACAATTACTTATTGCTCAATAAGTCAGTAAGTTTCTCAGAGGGATGGGCTTTATATGCCTATGTTTCTGTGAACCTCATCAATACCAGGTTAAATGTAAACCTCCAATTAACACAGCAGTCATGACATTTTTAGTTGATATCGGACAATATCGGAGATTTTCTAAACATTGACGTCTCCCCCATGAAGGCAACTGTGTACTAAGAGTGTACCATCAATATTACTACAGTAGAGGTGCAGTCACAGCGGGGTATCGGCCGGAAAATGGATTGTGACCGCTTAAGCGGCAATTTCCATAACCGAACGCTTAGCTAAACACTTTCTACTTTGCTTTCCCCGATGTCGGTCGTGCGAGTTGCAACAACACATGTGCATATGGGTGCATACGTATCGGATGAACAAATCTATTTTGCGGTAGGCTGTTGATAAAATAGTATAGAACTTTCATACAACATACATAGGAATACGACAATGAAGAGGCTATTATAATATATTTTTACTTTGTTTCTTACAGTTCATTTTGGATAGATAGGTAATTAATAAGTGCAGTAGTTGTGCGGCCTTATCTCTTTCAAAGCAGGAAACTTAACCCACCCCAGTTGACGAAATAAAATTCACTTTCTATCTTGTGTTTCGAACCAATAATATCATGAATGGGTCGAGCTAACAGTTACACGACACGTGCGTGCGCCTCTATTTGAGCCAGCATACAATGTTTAGCTTGTTTCGTGTTTTGGAATGACCGTTGGTGGGATAATTAGGAAGCTATCCCAAGGTCAGGGTATTATCCCATTATATGGATGGCTGTTTGTGATAAATTCTCATTATTACACATTTGCAATTATTATACCCTGTTACATAATTAAATGCAATTTACAAGCTACTTAAATGAAAAGCCATGGAGTCGTGCCCAATAAATAAATAATCTGAATACTCATGTTATGCTGGAATAATGGGTGATGCACCACCTCCTCACCGAATTACTCATAATACATCTTCAATGAGTAATTATTCTAAACGTTCCCTCTTAGGTAGGACGAAATTGTTCAGGTTATATCCAGTTAAATGTTTGACAAATAATGTTTATACTTTTGGTTTAGCGTTATGCAAGTAATTAAATATGGAATGTTCATCTACTGAGGTGTGGTTGATAAGCAGCACAGGACATTACGCCCTTGAGCGTTTTATTACTAAAGATTACCTGGCCGTAAAAAATATTTGATGGGTAGTCTTTTATTGAATATCAATAAGTAATATAAATATATGTTTACATAGTACAGACTTCAACGGTGAATATAACCTTGTTGAGTCATTGAAGGAAAAAATACTAGGCATTTCTGAATATATTTTTTACAGCCGAGCCATCTTGGACACTGAAAAATAATTCCAAACAATAAAAAAAAAAAAAACACCTATTAAGTTTATAGTTAAAACAGTATAATAAATCTTATTCAAACGTTTTCATTATTTAATGTATAGTTTTTATTGATGGCTAAAAAAATCTCTGTTTGAAATATTTTAGTAATTATTTTCACCTTTCATCTTTTATTGCATCGTCAACCGCGTGAAGACTAGGAAGTATACCGAATCGGGATTAGGAAATGGAACTTAAAACCGGATGTTGCCATCTCAACCTCTTGAACCATCCTGAAACCCTTGCTGATGTACGGTTGTGTTATTATGGGTCATGATGTATCCTAACATAACATAAGAAGATATCTAAAATAAAATTATAAGAACACCTAAGGAAACTATCTGGTTCGATAATGAAATCACTCCCCAGCGTTCAAAAGGGAAGTATGGTGACTGAGAAGTTTTCCGTTTCAAAGTTATATCAACCACAAATAACAATCTCAGTGAAAACCTAGCAGGATAGAAACGTGTAAGAAGAACATAAGCAGCACCTTGTCATTAGATACGGTGATTTAGCCTGTTTATACTGTCTGCTATTGACACTGCGATCCCAGCAGAGGTTCTACAATTCCATTTCAATAAACCTCAGGAGAGTTACAGCAGAATTAACCCTAGAAATGGTTATGTTTTTATAATACGTTATTATATCCATACAAGGGTAATAAATACATATTAAAAAAAAAACTGAGTTACCCAGGCTTGGCAATTATAACGGTGAACGAAAAGGAGTTATGATGAGATAAGAGAGAGTATAGAGCTACATAAAACCTTGAGCTGAGGGAAATTGACCAAGGAGCGGTTGCCACATGAGAAATGCAGTGAATATCAGTTGCAGTTGCATTGGCCTGCATCGTGAACCAGACTGGCCCGCTGGCATTTCACGACCTGCCCTGGTATGTAGAGCTGCAGGACTCACCAATGTCCGCCCCAAAGCTAATAACGCCACTCGCTACACAGCGGCGTATCACTTTCCCCGCAGCGGTGAGAGTGGGCCAACGAGGACCGGTTACACAGCTCTTACTTATATTTAGAGGTGAAACTTGCTTATTTACTACCCAATCGGGTCAACATTACCGGTGGCTATATATCGTTGGAAAGAGTTTCTAAGCTGGTTAACACATTCTAATAGCTCGATCCTCCTGATGATAGCAGGTGGGCAGACAGCCCTGATTCTTCTTCGGTGATGACCCACTTACTTGATTTTAAGTCATGTGCGTAGGAGAAAACATCACGTCTTGCTGACCAATGAAGAGATCCCCAGGTCCGCAAAGATATCCGCATGTCAGCAGCAAAACAGGATGAGGCCGCGGAGGCTGTGCTGTCGCAACTCTGGCTGCAGTTGACCAACAGTTGCGGAACTCTCTCACTGGCTGCTCTATGGGAATCGTTTCTGTTTAATTGTATTCTTGCCTGGTTTGCACAACGGAGCCCTGAGTGTGCGGTCTAACTCCTAGGCAAGACGATAGCACCAGGGCTCATCTTGTGGTCTCAGTCCATGGAATACGGCTCCGTTAGGGTTCCAGTGGAATGGTTTTAGGAACTCCACAGGCGGTGCGGTACGGAAAGTTGGCCTCAAGCTTGTTACGGGTAAATATGCGTATTTCAATCAGTTAATCTACAGGAAATGTGACAATAGAGTCGCATGCCTCGAAGGAGATAAAAAATATATAAGGGAGCAAAAAGAATAAAAACCATGGTTCTATACAGAAAATCTCAAAAAAATTAGACGATTTCTCGAATATCATAAATCCCTTAAAACTGCTAGGGCTGAAATTTTCAGCAATGTGTTAAAAAGTACTGACGTAGAAGATGATAATATGCCATTGCGATACCAGGTGCATTTCGGAAACACCCAACTTTATGTTAAATTCGATTTTATGACCAGGTGGAGAGCAAGTAACATTGACAGCAAAAGTAAAAGCCGTGAATATTCCTGAGAGTTTTCAAAATGGGGCAGAACTCACACAGAGTCTGAAGTAAAGAAATCATTTATTTGACTAAAGTAGATCAAATTAAACATTTTGCCAAGAAGGTAGGTGACTATCAAAGTAGTTAACCTTCAAACATGTTAAGCTCTATCAGGCTTTAATACTAGATTTTTAACGACCTTTGTAAGTGTGTTATTAAATTATTCAAAGAAACAGAAACGGTTAGAGGGAAAACCACTATTGTGATAAAACGTTAAAAAAAAACAAAGAAGAAAATCGAGCTAATCTACTTCAAGAAAAGGTTTCTAGGCCACACAGATACTAGCCACGCGTTTCTCGTGCATACATGTAATTATATGCATAAAATAACCTTTTGTAAATATATAAATTTTACATGTTTTATCTTAATTATATAATACCAGCCATTTATAGCGAGAATTAACTGAGCGAGATACATAACGTATTAGTTCAAAGCAAACGTCTTTTAAGAACAGGTTTATCTCCCTTAGATCCGTTTATAATTTATCTTAGTAAAATACTTGTTTATCTATCTAGGTTATTCTGAATAATTAAAATATATAGTTTGAAAAATATTAATTAAAAACTAAGCAAATAAAAATGTGTGTGACGGTGGGTTTTTCCACCCGTGAATCATGGACGAGCCACTGTGACGACATCAATTTTAAACCATTTTCTAGCCAGCCAAAAAGCTATTAGTTTTATGAAAATGTGCAATTTGCAATGTTCGAATGGGAGAAGTCTTTAATACGACTTTATTGATATTCACCATAAGGAAAATAATTAGAAAGTGACACCACTTTGTCGGTAGTAGCTCAGTATTCACAGATTTTCTGGCTTTGACTTCGCTTTCATCGTTTTTGAAAAAAAAAACTACATTGTATCTCACTTAACAAGAAGTATTGGGACGAAACAAGAAATATAGTCATGGTACCATAATAAAAAATTACCATCCACTTTAGCGTCTAGCATTTATTCGAAGAGGTCACGAATATTATTATTATTACTAAATGCCATCCTAGCTTTATCTACAGGCATTAAGACCATAGCCTTGAAATATGTTTAGTACAATTGTGAATTGAAATTGGTCACAAAATAGTGTCTAGGCCACCGCTAATATGTACTGCAAAAGTGAATGAACGTTCAGCGGTTGCATTGAACCATGGTCTCAGTAAGGAGGGCAGGACCCCTTACATTTCCTGCCTGTGAGGCAATCTACCAGTATTGCCAACTGCTGTCTCGATTATAATTCAGGAGAGACTACCAACTGTAGTTATCGGGATCGAGTCAACAGTTGATCATTACTTCTCCTCCACTTGGTAGTATAACAATCCTCTCATTCTATTGTCTTATGCTGAATAGGATCAATGTCGCAAAATACAGGCCTAAGCGGTCGTTTAAATGTGCAAATTCAGTTGTAAAGGGCTTTCGTCTATCGAATACCATCTGTTCTATTGGAAAAGGCTCAAAAGTGGATAAAATCTAATATATTGACTAGTTCTAACACAACCACAAAAGCCCCCAATGCCCTGCTATATTTTGCCACCATACACAGTAGAAACCTCTACATTTTACAATCAAATGATGATATAGGTTTCGGTGTGCAAAGAACATATGCATCCCAGAGGAAATTAGGGAAACTCAACATTACTATAAGCGCAGGTAATTTTCTTCTTTCAGCCAGGAAAGAAGCCACTGCCTACTACATACACTATCGGAGAACTCACCAGCAAGCGGCCTCGTATATTTGGGCATATATATGTACCGACACGCTTTAGTGGCCATTTTGCGAGGAAGTTCAACACGCACGAAGTCATACGGGGTTACACACCTGGTGACCCCAAACTATCTCTGGTCCTCAAGCTTATGATTTATAAGAGCATATTCAGGCCTGCTCTGCTGTACGGTGCAATCCTTTTTAGTCATCCGACTGAAGTGACAGCAAAGTTACAAAACGGGATACTCATGAAAGTGGTCCGACAATCTTCATTCAGGAACAGAGGAACAGAGGAACAGAGGAACAGAGGAGCTCCACTAAGATTTTGAGCTGCCTACGATGTATGAATTCATTCGCCTTAGACAAATCAAATTCATCGATTCGCTGCAATACATGACCAACCCCTTGTTTAACAGGATTTCTCCCCGTTCCGTTTCCCCATTGATGGAAGAAGGCAGTCTCAACAGGAACGCTCTAGGTTTAAGTTAGTATGTAAGATAACTTTAGGGATAGTTTTATCATATGTAGTCAGCAGGTAAGCCCTATCACCTTGGTCCCTTTTCATTCTATACGTTTTTAACAATAAAAATACAGATTACAGATAAACAATAACTGCTTAAAATGCATAGATGCAGTACAAGGAGCCACCCACTCAATTTACATTGTTTCTTGTATATATTTCATTTAAAAAATTATCAAATAGGGTTAAGGGGGGAAATACAATTAAATCCACGTATCTTAAAGGGAATGATGAAGGAAGCCCCACAAAAATTCTTGGACGTTTCACAACCGCTAGATTTACAGTTGCATTCTTCTCTAATCCCTTCTATTCATATGGATATCAGCGGATAAGATAGATGAGTGGTCTTTCGGGGAAGGCTGAAAGGTTGGGAATTTCAAAGCATTAGAACGTTTTGAAAAATAAATGGCTTAATTCAACCATATCAATGAAACCGAGGATATTGTTTGTAATATTACTTTGAAATATTGAGTTGAAGCGAAGAGGCCCAAATTAGAAAGTTAGTTACGCCGTATTTTAGCATTAGAAAAAAATACTTTAAATTCGTTGTAAATTAAATCAAACTTCGTTTGAGTTCCAATAGATGGGATGTTTTTTACAATGTGGAAGGTGGAAGGACTACCACGCATCTATTTAGGAAACTAGTGGCGTAAGTCATGTTGTGCCCTTCAAAAATACAGAAACATATGGATAGTGGAAATGGGGATAGATGGGAGAGAAAAAATACAAGGAGTTTTTTATAGACACAAATGTGAAAGTGTATTTTACTCAAAATTCTTCAACACACACTTACGCCACCATATTTCTCAACCCTTCACATATAGAATTAAAAAATATACGCTGCCTGTCTATAAAAGAATAAAAAAACACTAAGGATACTCGGTCTAATCCTTTTAGGGGTCCTCAAATGCGTTTTCACGGCCTCTGGCGGAAAACTGAGTAGCAAGGTGATTAAAATATTAGTAAGTGCGGTAACTAGGAGTCAGCATTGACCCCACTAGCACCTTACCACAACCCACCACGTATGGTCACAAGCTCGGTAAGACTTACCTCGATTTGAGATAGCAAGGTGCCTCTGTGGATTCAATCGTAGAGCCTGAGGGAAGAGGCGCGAGAGTAGATGATCGCCTTTCATTTGCCGGTCTATCTGACCGTTAGTTCTACAATAGTCACCGGAAAAATGATCAAATTGGTCTTTAATTTTAAAACTATATTCAACAGCCAGTAATGTGCTCTAGATGTTTTAGTTATGAGAAAACCTCAGGAAGTGTGTAAAAAAAAAAATTAAAACTCTAAAAAACTTGGTTTTGATTTCTAGTATCTAATAATCTACCCTCTGAGTTGTAATGCTTTCTGAACTTAAATATCAGGAGCTTACAAACACTGTATCTATGTGAGGAATAATGAAATAAAGGCTTTAGAATACAAGGCAATTCAACGCTATGGACCGTAATCCTTTAGCCAAAGTCAGTCGGCGGGCAATTCTAAACATTACATGAATTATAGAGCAATGACCTCAATTCACGCAGGGTCAAGTGAAAAATCTGTAACATACCTTCCAACTTCTGTGAACAGACTTAATGCACACGACAAAATACAAATACCTGCAATGTCTCCAAGATAGGTAATCCACAGTCTAGTGTCATATCCTTAATTTTCTTTGCAGTAAATGTAAGTAAACCCCCCCCCCCCGAGAGCCCATTTTGCGGTTAGAATAGAGAAATTACAGTGGTTACTGGCTCGCTTCAGACATGATTGGGAATAGAATTATCCTAATTCGATCGATTTATCTATTAATTCTCGACACTGAGCGATCATTTATCAATCATCACTAATCTGTGAAAACTGCCCCTTATTACAGCCTTGCCCTATTTTCCAGTCTGGTAGACTAATGATTCACAGATAGTTATATTCTTGTCGCTTGTACCGAACCGCTAAGATCAGTAAGACTAAAATACAATGTTCAAAACCCAAATACTACTTCGGCACTTTTCCTCTTTCTTTTGTCTCCATTCAAACTAGTAGTTGGCTCCACAATACAACTACCCTCAGCAATTGTTTTTTCTTTTTTATATGGACTATTTTCTTACATTATAACTGCGTTTTTTATTAGTATTTATAAACGAATAAAATACAGTGAAAAACCTACTCGGCATTATTGAGTAAAAATACCTTATTTATTTTTCAAACCATTATAAACGGCCTTTCCAACAAATAATGAAAAAGTGGCTAACCAGACAAATGTAAATATTCACACAAAAAACATTAATTGAATTCAGCTATTATTTTCCCGTCATTAGCACCTCTTATTCAAGGCAATAAATCATAAATAGTTCTGAGCTGTTTCAGCTCAGCGTATCAGTTAATAGACACGCCCATAATTACAAATCTCATCAATTAGTGCCTTTAGGGATAAACGAATGTAACATTAATCGGGGCTCTAAAAGGTTACAACAATAAAAATCCATTAAAACTGTCATTAATAGCAGCAAAGGGGCAATAGGAAGGACAACTGACATATAAACAAACAAATAGGCGTCATTAATGATTTATTTTTCCTAGTTCAACAAAACCTATGATAGCGTTTTTGTTGTTGTTCCAAGACCCCTTATTTTGATAAATTTGGATTTACAATATTCAGAATGTGTAAGAAACTAAATGAACTAAATTTCCACCGGGTGCTTCTTAAATTTTCTGCAACTCTACTAATATTATGTAGTCTGTAAAGTTATAGAACTGGTTAGCTGATTTAATGCATCTATGGAATCCACAGTTTTTGGAATTTGAAGGAGATTGGCTTTACACTCTAGAAAGATTGTAGACTATAACTAACTTAAGTTTCTCGAGGAGTCAGTTTCCATCGATGTTACCCTTCCAACATGAAGTCCTGGTGTTAAATACCTAGTTTGTAAGGCGCTCTTATCCACCGTCAGGTAGGCAAGTGTCGGTTGGCGTTCCTTAGCCTCGAGAGAAGTTTTAATTGTGCAACACATCATAATTGATTTTTTATATCAGGTAGGTAGTGTAAAAAAATATCTTTGGCATGATTCAAAGTAACAAAGTCGAGACCCGGTGGTCACATAACTATGAATATACCGACTCCATAGTTAGATTAATATCATTGAGATTCAAGGAGCCAGTAGTACCCTAAAAGGATAGTATTATTAAAGAAACCGTTGCTTCGTCCCTCCAACGAATGGAAAAGAACATCACAATCCCGATGCATTCAAATGCCAATGGCGCCTCGGGATGGGGGTTAGGAATCTCATCATTGTCATTCAAGGAGACGCTGGACTGTGTGCTCACAACCGTTTGGAAATCAGTACCAAGGCAAAGTCACCACAGTCGGTGAATTCAGGCAAGAGCGTGTGGTTTTAGACATTTTTCTCTTCTTTTTGTGGATTCGACATATGTTTGTAATGTTCATTGCAGTGGAATGACACTAATGCAACATTGAAATCGTGCAAAACAAGTAAAATATATTAGTAAACAAGAGAGTCTTATGTGACGAATCATACAGCTCAGGGTTTCATTACTAAATTTAACTCATTACTAAATAGTACTGATACGCATTACAACATATTAAATTTAATCAAAAATAAAAATTCTCAATTTTATTTAGTTTTTGATCCCAAAATGTTTGAAATATATTTGGAGTAAGTTGACATTTACTTGAAAATATACTGTGTCTTGGTAAAATAAAGTGATGATCTTTTTAAAACACTATGCAAAAAATGAAGCAAGCTAAAGACGATATGTCGAAAGTATTTATTTTAATTGAAGGTGTTTTTTTCAGTCAGTAATTAATGCTTATAAATAATAATAAGAAGGATAAATGTGGCTTTTATAGTTTAAAAAAATATTGCCTCAAGACTAACCAAAATTTATTACACAATCAATATAAAAACTAAACCTACCACTTCATGCTCTAGGTATAATTTGCAAAACCATAAATTCTCAACAACATTGAGTACAACATCAACAAAAAAGCTTAAACCCTTTCAACTTTGTTTACATTATTTACTTACCGGTCTCAGGTCACCACTCTCCACCTTCTCACAACTAGCTCAGTTACAAACTGCGAAACAAAAACATGAAAAAAAAAACATACCAGTATGGTTCCTATAGACCGTTTCCCTAAATATCTTGTTTCCATTATCCAGTCCTCCCTTCTAAATTGGAGATTCTTTATAGTTGTCAATTTAAAATTAAAAGTTACAACGCCAAATAAACGAAATACAAAAATATAACAATTCAAAATAAACTCAGGCACAACAGAAGCAATTTTTTACTAAAATTGGACTAATACTGGTTACTTTAACTGTTACGAATACAACATTGGCGATTACATTATTATAACATGCGATTTATTATCCTGCATAATAATTAGGTGTTCTATTCAGGCCCTAATGAAAATATATGGCGGACAATATAGTAGCATAACAAATAGGATTTAAACTTCGACCCCAAACTACCATAACTTTTCCTGTAACTCTGCTGGTTACATAAATGGCAATTTACGTTGCAACATACGTACTGACCTGAGCATTACGATCGTGATCCTGGGTCATGCTCCCAATTACCTTTACCATGTTAATTCTTTGGAATTCTCGAACCCGACTTCAAAAAAGGTCGATTTCTATTTGATTTGTCTACTAATCTCATATTTTTGATTGACAGCTACGTTCCTCTGGTGGTCACTGAGTAAAATTCTCCTTTTGGTTCAAACAGTCGACGATTTCGGAGGAAATTAAAATAGACTACACCATAGTTTCCATTCAAGAGTTTTAAAACCCTCATAATTATTGAGTGGTTATACCAGTTAAAAAAATTAGAAATTCACTAGGAAGACGGTTTGAATGGATGGTTCAGTGGAAAGAGCGCCTGGTTGGACATCTGGAGGTTCCTGGTTAAGATCCCGGAATTTTCTTTGGCTAATAAATATAAAACCAGCGAACCATGGGGAATCCAATAGGCCAACAGTAACTATGAATAAACAAAATATGATTTTGCAGAGTAATACTCATAAGACACTTTTCAATTTTAGGTCCCCGTATGGTTCAGAGCACAACATATGAAACAGTAGTAGCAAAAGGTGATGTCATTTGGAAATTGATCATGCGCATTGGTCGTATCAGTCTTGCCTTGTACAACTATAAACTGCTTAGAGTGCTTGCTAATGGTACTCACTCTAATTAATATTATCACCTAATTCATAGTTTCTCGGCGATTTTTTAGGAATGGTTCGGCAATCAAAGAACTCGAGACATGACTGATGGTTGTGTCAATAAGACAATAATAAATACCTGTACAAAACTGTGTTTAAAAAAAATATCATATTTTTGTTTTAGCAGTGAGTGCATTTAATGATTGTTCAAACGCGCATTAAGGATTATTTACAGCTGGTGAAGATTGACCAGTAATGCAACCGCACTGTTTTAGGTTAGCGATATATAAATCAAGGTTGCCTAAGTAAAGTTTGCAGCTGAAGGTCAGATAGATAGATTGATGTATTTATTTTTACAAAAAACAAAGGTGTTTTAGCAATATCTACAATCAATCACATTTTAAAGCTATGTACCGTAATCCTTTAGATTTTTAATTAAAAGTTTTAGCTGTTGTTTTTCAAGATATGAACAAATGTTTTCTTACGACTGTTATATCAACTTAGACAGGAAAAGAAAGTCCTATTTCTTTCGAAATATGTATTTGCTTGAACAATAAAATAAAAGAACACTTATAAATGCATAGAATAGCAATATTGATTGACAAAAAAAAAAACATTTCCCAATCTAGTTCAAGCTGTCTGTCTGTTTAATAAAGAAAATTTATTTTCAATTAAAGACTTTTAAATTATTTTATTTTTATGATAAGTATACTTACTTGGAATATACCAGGTCTCATGTTGTGCCTTTAATTGCAAAGGAGAGCAATTAAATACATATCGTAGTACCATTGAGAATATCTTCGTATTATTAAAATTTCGGCAAACATGACCTCACATGCTTCATTGGTCTGAAACGCTTCCTACAATACGAAGATGTCACGGATGATCTGATTGGCGGATCCGCCACATCTTCCATTCCCGCGACTTCTTGCATAACTCCAGATTTCCGCTTTGTTGAAGACTCTGTTCCTCCTGTTATGCCAGATCTTCCTAAATGTTGGGAACAGTCGGGGCTATCCAGATTCGGCCGAGGAAGAGCTGATTCCTTTCGTCATATAGATTACACGCTGGATTATCAGGCCTAAAGTAGAGAAAGTCAGGACTACATAATATATTTCATTTACCTGTTAAATAAGTTTTAGCAATTCGGATTTATTTATTCTTAATTAATTAATTTAAACGAGACTAATACATGAGACCCAAATCCAGATACTGAAACGGAGAAAGATAAATAAATATTCTTTAATAAATAATTTCAAAATAATACTTTTACATTATCTAACGTTCTAGGTGATAATTTTCATTATAGCACCTAAACGTTTAAATAGAGCTTAAAACAAAATTATGGATGAACCTATGACCCTGAAAATTCATATGTATGTATTGAATATATTCATAGCTCAAATATATTTTATTAAATATATGCATGGATTTTTTGTTAAAAAAAAGAGTTCCGTATTAATAAGGGTATTTTTACATTGAACTTAAATAAATAAATGTAAATGATTTGGTAGATCCATTAACTACTCAAACAGCACTAAAAATCTGGCGTTACACTTCATTATTTATTATGATAAAATATAATAGACAAACTAATAAGAATTTGAAAAAAAATTTTTTGATTTTGTATATTATTAAAACTAATAGAATTTTTATTCTTTTAGGTATGTAGCTGAGACACTTTCGTAGCACTGGTGTTGCTGGTAATTTATATGTAAGTTACTGTATAATAAATTACGGTATAAGAAATGCTTTCCGGTTCTGTATCGTTGTGATCATGAAAAAAAAAAATAGCTATGTAATAATCGTAAACATTAAGAGCTGAAAGGTTTTTCCTTGAAAAATAATTCAGAACTTCCTTTGTTGGCGGCCACAGTCGTGCAGAAGATTCAGCACATCCGAAGCAGGTCAGGGGGGCAGGATGGATCGGAAACTACTTTTGGGAACATTGTTCCTTATGCATCCCGCAATAGGAAGTTGAGTAACAAAGGGAAGATGTGAAGAAGAGAGGAAGGAGATCCACCACTAACCTTTAGGAGAGGATCCTCGATGATGTAAGGCGGAGCTGATGCTGTGTCGACATCTCCATCCGAAACTTCGCCGCTACTGGGGTCAAGCTCCGCTGATCGTCGCTGTTGTAGCGTCTCAGTCATAGTTTTACGATTTGTTTCACTGTTGCGGTCATAATTTACATAGCTTGCGTAGGGGTAACCTGGAGTATGAATAATGATGGTGCATGCATATACAATTATATACGCCCAAATTATATAACGATGCTTTATTAGACGGAAAACATACCGGAGTGGAAGAAATAAGACGGCAAGATATCTTATCCCCAATCCAAGTAGGTCTGCACCAGTTTTAAAATAATTCTGTGGTAAAGAGAATATTACTGACACATATGTACACAACTTTTGCTACTATTAACATTAAGCTACTAGTATATGAAGTATCTGTGGCCCTACCATTTATTTAAATTTAATATAACTTAAGTTGTTTTATTTCACTGATAATTCGTTATTATTTATCAATTATTGTATGTGTCTAAATGTTTGTAAGTACTTATGCTTCCACGTGTAATCGAATCAAAGATCGTAAAACAGGTTTTGGAAGAAATTCTACTAGTCAGTCCTAAGATAATCAAATGATTATATAAAAATAACATCGTTTGATTTTTAAAACATCTCACTGAAAATCTCATTAAAAATAAATTGGATAAAGAGTTTACTATTAAAATCTTTTTTTCGGTGTACCTGTATCGAATTAAAGTCTCTCCAACCAAGATTAGAAATAGTAATTTCAAGATTTAATATAAAAATATGTATAATACATACATATTTTTAGCAATACATTAATAGCTTTTACCATTTGTCAAGGGGCGCTCGCTCCATGCCGTACTGAAGAATCTAAACATGCTTATGGCGCTCACCATAAATCACTTGATTTACAGGTTGGTAGGGTGAGAAATTAATTGCTTTGATAAGAACAATTTCGCACTGTCCTCCGTCTTCGTTCCGATTATGTAGCTGATAGCTTCAACTAGTGGAAGAGTTAGTGCATATGTGGTTAGAAGCAATTTTTCAAGTATTTTTCAAGTACGATCATGAATTCATGTAACACTGTCCACAGGTGATCATTGTTCGGTGCCAACACGAGAATAAGCCCCGTTTCTCTATCCTATTTCGCTTCAACCAATCAACATTCAGTCATCATCACCTTAAAATGCAGCTTGGCTACTTCACAACGGATTTATCTTCTGGTATTGTCCCATTTACAACAGTTTTGGCGTGTTGAAAAAATATTGGGATAAATGAATGCCATGGAAAATAATGTTTGATCGTTGGTATCATGGAAACGCAATAACTACTGGACCAGAAACCACATATTAAAAATTTACACGTTCTTTAGATTTGACCCCAGGCTGTCAAGGAACGGTCCAAGCCGAGGGAAAAAGGTCAGCAAATAAGAAATACTCTCCTAGAGCTAAAAAGTGTGGACTAGATGAAATTGTTCAAGTAAAATGAAATTTAAAAGGTGAGCCCCACACCTAGATTTGTATTCATGTTATTTCCTATTAACGTCAATCTGATTTATGTAACCCAACCTCCTTCAAATGCATCTGCGCATAGCAGAAATAGGAGAAAATTTGTCAATTATTTTGTTTATATTTTCACATTGTATTAAATTCAAGGGGTTTAGAAAAAAAACATTTTTTTTTAAATATTCTTAATTATTGAACTTTATTAATTCTCTAAAGATGAAAAATATGTGTATGCATGAAGGGCTGTCGACTAGTCAATGTAGTTCATGAAGTTTGGTACTAGCTAGAGTTTTATTTATTATTTTAGCGCAGTACCGCATTTTACCATGGCTATCAGGGGAACTTAACGACCAGACATCAAATCCAAGTGGGATAAATCTTCTCCGAACCACTCTGCTTAAGCCAAGACAGCTGGAGTGATAATGCATCAGGGAAGATCGATCCTCTCTACCAACCTTGTTGCTGGTTCTTGAGTCCGGTTGGGAAACGCTAGCTAAATCAAACTCAAAGATTACAAACCTCTTCCATTATTCAACTGTTTAAACCTTTTTTCTTTTAAATTTAGTGCCACCCCATATCAGAGAGGCCTTGGTTTTATTTCCCTCCACGGATTACATATGGCTGGGAAGTGTCTTTTATATGTCGCTACAAATGCCGGACTGACATTACTTGTATTAAACATGCCTAGCAACAAAACTAAAGGACAGCCTTGCCTGTGTCACGTGGGAAATGAAATATCTGTACAATTAAAGGTTTCTTGTGAGTTAAATTAGTACCATTTATGAATATATAAATTCAAATTACAACAGTCACGTTTTATTAAACTGATCACACAGCGACGTCCTAATTTTTCTTAATTCTGGTTTGTATTTCACTATATTCATTATATATATAATTTTTTTTCAATTTGTTGGAAATAAAGTAAAAATTATATGAAAACTTTTATACTTTCCATGCATTTTTACCTAAGTTTTGGACACAAATATACCAAAAAACATACTATATTATTGTTTATTTAAGAAAATATTCTCAACATTTGGTGCCATAATTTTGTTAATGACAAGAAATTTCTTAGTTAATAGACAGTTGTTATTTTTTATCAGTTTACAGTAGGTTTATTATTTCAAAGTTCGACTAGCCTTAATTGTGTCATACCTACAAAAATATATATCATGTGATGATGTGTTATGAATTTTTATTTATATAAAATATATTATATGATAATATAATAAATATCAATAAAAAAAATTTTATTTAGAAAATATAAATACTACAAGTTAATAAAAAGAAGTTACTTCTTCAAGGGTTTTGAATAATTGATATAACTATTTAACCAACTATAAACAGTAGGGTAGGATAGTAAGAAGGCATCAACAACAACATGTGATGATGTGTTATGAATTTTTATTCCAGTTTTATATTTTTTTACCACAAATTCTAATAAAAAATATTTTCTTTAGAAAATATAAATACTACAAGTTAATAAAAAGAAGTTACTTCTTCAAGGGTTTTGCATTATTATTATTGCATTAAGTATAATAGCACCAACTTAAGGCGACGGCAGATATCGTAGGCACCTTTCAACTATTTAATTTTAACTTACGAAGAGATAGTTTGTATGCGATAGGGCTTTATACGATACAATTAATAGTGAGATAATATACTCAAAGCCTCAACTAGAGTATTAGTAATGGAAAAGGTTGAACCCATGGAGCCTAACAGATGGAATGTATCAAAATATGTAGGGGTTAACTAGGGATCATGATGATTAGGGCATAAATGGACGGAGAAACATCCACTCTAGGCACTAAGAATTAGCATAAATACATAAGATTTTAACTGTTAATATATGAGAGGGCTATAATAAAAACTAGGAATATCAATGTGTTTGAGAAATTCAGCAATTTTTTTTATATGCAAGCTCCACGCAATAGCAACAGGCTTAAGGACAAATACAAGAATAACCCCTTTGGTATAGGAGCATTTTTGAATGAGCGACCCTGTAACATTTTGGAAAGCCGCTATGTTTGTGTCGAGCTAAGATGTATCAAGTTCGATAAAATATTTAAAAAGTGTGACATATAGCATTACGTAGTTAGATGTAGATACAAATAACATTTCCATCAAGCCGTAGAACTCGTGATAATCCTGAGAGTGCTCGGGTGAACTTTTCTTTCGTGAACATTTCACGCGAACGCTATCTCCGTGTTGGGCTACACGTCATCATAGAACACGACAGAATAAATAAAATGGCTCGCGCGACGCGGCACCCAGATCTGACGTGTTTCCAATTTATTGTTCCCGCTCTTGTTACCTAACTGTGCGGAGGTCCCATCCTTCAGGTCGTGATGACCGGGGTTACTAGGTCGGTGACCTAGCAGGTATCCCGGCAACTGGTCATTTGTTTTGGCAGGCTGCTGTTTAGGAACCCGCTTGTAACAAATCAAGTTGTGTTTAGAAATCGATGATTTGTTGCTGGCATATTGTGACCTTTCTTGAAGGGTGCTAAGCCAGGTATCATCGTTTGATGTATTAGAGTAACTTTGTCTTATGACTGGTTGACCCAAGTATCAGGAGTCTTTAAATCGCTTTACATTTTTTTATTTAAAATATTTCTTTTGAATTTTTATTATTTAGAATTTTTTTATTATTATTATAGAAACGTTGTTTGCATCGATTGCAATATCGATTATAACCAAATGGTGTTATTGAGGACTTAGTATACCAATTCACAAGAATTAAAGTGAAGAAACAACAAAGAGAGATAATCAAGGGAATCTGTGTAATTCTCAAGACCAGAAGCTAGGGTACAAGCAATGATATTAACTTTTTTAAGCTAAACAATTAGACATCCAAGAGACCTCTTAACCACACACGATTAAGAAGTCCCCTCACGTGCACACGAAGAAAAATCCAAAAATTTGGAAGAGCCCCATGCTGATTTCCATCAGCTGATTCACTGGATACGATGCATTGGAGATTGTCTAGTCGGAGTATTGGAAAACCACAAACGCTCAAAACATGGACAAACTTTCTATTACCAAGACTCTCACCGTCATGCATGTACAACAGGTTACTGTCACTTTAATCATTGAGGAGGATTGAAGATATGTTTGGGGCTGTGTAATGTGGTAAGGGGGTGATGATTTAATATTAGCTGAAAATAAAAAAAAAAGGGCTTGTGACATCGATGCTAGAAGGCAAAACTTTATTGATGTACTGTAGGTTTTTACTTTCGACCCAGATTATTTTCGTTGTTTGAAAAGCTCATGCATACTTCACGACCCCATTGTATCCGGGTAACATTCATGACTAAGGCGCCAGAACATGGCCATGCTCAAGAGTAAGAATAACAAGGAAACGCCGCATAAGGTAAATCAGCAGAGCTCCTATTGTTTGCGGAGAGGTGAGCGTGGTAATTGGCTGCGCGATTGTGACACGAGAGAAAGGGCGCGGCCTTGCGTGGGCGTGGCTCCCTCTCATTGGTCAGCGTTGCCCAATCAGCGGTGTCTGTTTCGCAACCAACCAATAGAACGGTCTGGCTTACCTCACAGATCTGGAGCGACCGCGGCAAGGACGTGTCATGACCCGTAGGAGACCCTTGATGACTACGGCCCGTTCTATAGTAATCTTAAATAGCCTCTCCAGTTTCTAATTCCAGACAAAATTATCTGTCTAATGGACCTATCGCAATAGGTTAGATGGACGTTTGCAAACACTTATTATTTGGCTTTTTCTTCGCCTGATCATTGGCAGGAACTGCTGGGAATCAATGAGTGGCCCTTACAGTCAATGCGCTAAACCTTAAAGCATCGACAGATAAACCGATTTGTCGAAGGTCAACAGAAACATATTACAATATAATGTATTAAGTTTAATATATACTACATTTTTGTCAAGATAATATACAGAATTTTGGAAATTGGACCGAAAATATAAAGAAAGGTGTTCTGAATAAATGTTTGGCGTAAGAGGATTGCAGGAAAAAAACTTGTCCAAAGCTGCCAAGGAGTCGCCCGTTACCTTTATCATATGTCCATACATGTCTATTAACAGACACTATAAGAAAATAGGCCAGTTGAACGCAGTAGTGAAAGTGTTTGGTCCACCAGCCGAAGAAGTTCAAGGCTTTGTTATTCCCAGCTAACTGTGGACATGTCACACAACTGTGGGTCATAAAATGGTAGATGATTGGTTCTACAAAACCAACAAATCTCTACAAACTTACAAGGGGCTACAGCTTCTCAAGCAATCAGGAATATACGACAGTATCTAGTAGCCTAATGTTACCATCACCTGCGGACACACGATATAAAGTTTTAAATAGTTTTTATTTTTTAAATCCATAGAAATTAATTGGTTTAAACTCAATGTCCAATTTGTGCCTGAGATTGTATGAAAAATATCCTTACATTCATAATATCTTTTTAGACACCAAACCTTGGAAGAGGCATAATAAAGTTTCTTCTTTGAACAATTATCTTTTCAGTCAAGGCATTAATACTGCATTATTACTATAGCTACTACGGTTTTACTCTGAAAAATTTAAGTCATCTTCCAATCATAATAACATCAAATTCATGTTAGAATTATGCCAACAGGACATCCCTAGCTGCAGACAATTTCTTAACGGGTAGGTTCACACGATTGGTTATCGGCATTTAATTTACTCGGCATTTAACTCCTCTAAGCTTACTTCTTTTCATTGGGGCATTAAGTTCTTTATATCCATTTTTGTATTTACTTTTCTTTTTGCCCTGTGAGTTACCAGGATTGTTGCAGATGTCTCAGTCATTTCGCTTCGATCAACTAACAGCTTAAGAGGAAGAGAACGTTGATAAGAAGCAATAATTACAGGACATTAACGGTTTACGACTCGGCCGTTTTGTATGCTGACATTTCCAGGTAGATTATACCTTGAGTTATCCCCTCGTAGGGAGGTTCCCCCCTTGGTAAAGTTGAAGGTCGCCGAAGTGGCTGGTAGTAATCATAGGAACTACTAAGAAAGAGGTTTACTGGAAGGCGTGGTCCCACCGCAGAGGCAGTTCGCAGGGCACCGGAGCAGCCCCTCTCCAAAGGTCAAGGATTCCTTCACGTTCGATCTCCGGGTCAGCAGAGTTACAAACTACAGCTTATTAGCCTATTAAACACGTGTTTCTCTGTAACTTATACAATAATTGTAGTCTACCTTGTAATGACCGTGTAGCTCCTAGTTACTTGAATCAGTGGACTACGCCTCCGGCTTAACATGCGATGCTGGCCAGGCCATGGGGTTATGTTAACAGCCTAGAGACAAAGTTGTATAAATCTAACACATAAAATTATTAAAAGATCTTTTTATTACTGAGTTGTATGTACTTTTTAGGAAAAATTAAATAAAACGTTCCGGTTATAAAAAAACTTCTGATTGTGGATTTCAATTACAACAAAATATAAGCACCATCTCTTAAACAATAAAAAAAAACCGTAGTTCTCTGTTGTCTATAAATTTATTAGTTCAATGGTTCTTAATTTAAAAGTGGTTTAATAATTGAAGCGGTTTAATTTATCACGTGTGAAGTCCTGATGATGCCTGAATTTGGCGGAAATTTGATCTTGTCTATTTAGGTATATACAGGGTAGAACCAGGGCCTTTGTTTTCTATTTGCTTTTGAGAAATTCCATTGTCTAACAGGTTTCTGTCTAACAGGTTTCTGTGTGATTTAATTCCAATTCCATTGAAGAATGTAATTTTCAGTTAAAAAAAAAAATTTCCACAGAATATGCAATCATTAAGGATTCAAGCTGATAGTAACTATAGCACTTCACAGCTTGGCTTTCAAAGGACGTAGTAAAAACGCTGCACGCTCTTTAAATATAACAGATATCATTTAATAAAAACTTTACAACTATTTTTATATTTAACGGCATAATATCTGTCTACAAAGGAGAAGCCTTCCAACTATGACCTCAGCATATTTACTTAAGGACCCAGCTGCCCCGCAAAGTTATTACGGTACAGGATCAACCAAGACCTTCCTTCTAAAGTATGAATTGCAGTTCAGATGGAGAGTTAGCATCCTTAAACCTGTTTTATGTAAACCCTGACATTTGTCCGAGGCCGTGAGGTTTTTATAGAACCCTTGGCTTTTGAGAGATTTTACCCACAATAATCTTACCAATTGTTACCCCTACGCATGATCCTTGATATTAAGCCAAACCTCAAGTTTTTTCTTTCCATACTTGGATGGCCAGTAATGATACCTAATCATATGAAAAAATTCAGGCCAAGAAAAATGTTCACGTATTAATCTTTTAAAACAACATTTCGCTTACACAATATTTACACCTAAATATAAAATTAAACCATCTCACATTTGTAAATGTAGCATTTATGAGCAAAATTGATGAAGATTTAGGTGGTAGTGTATGGTTGTGGCTTACATTTTACAGTTTGAGTGATCGAAGTTTAAAAATGACATTCGTGGCTTATGGTGTGGATGAAAAACCCACCTAAATATTACAGTTAAGTTCCTTTATTGTGCTAAAATTATAATCTGCCTTTTATAAGGCAATAAGTAATTAAGATAAATGCTCTCATTCATACCATATTTACAGTTCATCATTCACTCGCTCATTCATACAATATTTACAGACAGCCCAGAGACCCCCCAAATCCACCGCGAAGAGAAAGCGGAGTCTTGGGAAGTCCCCCACGCTCCTCCGTCAGCCGCGTCACCGGATACTAGCCAGTGGAGGCTGACCAAGAGCGCGAGAGCCACAGACGCTCAGGACATGATTGGAGAAACTGGCCATTGCCAGGACTCCCACTGTCACGCGTTTATAGCAGGTCACGAGGCCACTGCCGTTCCACCTAAATAATATTTGTTTGCTGTCTACTATTACAAAAGGTTTTATTTAAATATGGGCTGAGACATCTAAAGAAGTCTCCAAGAATTGCGGAGTATATGAAGAAAATTCTTCACACGTGGACAAATGATATGTTGATGACTTGTGATGAAAGACATTTTTAAGAAACAAAATAATCAAAATATCCTGAATGCATGTTGCCCAATATAACTCTCCTCTATAATATTCTCGTCAAGGGTTACTGGAGACCTCGATCATTGGAAATATCTATCCTGAAATCGTCTAGTAATATAACCTTTTCTATGTTCCGGATTATCCGAAACCAACAACCCGATTAGATCTCATGCTCGTGATGTCGGATCCTATTGTAAAGAGAGGGCTGAGGAGATGTAAATGGCATATCCATCGAAGTCTCTTCTTCATCCCGCTCTTATTGGACATGAGAAGACGATGGAGGAAAATTTCCTGGAGCTTGCATCACAGCCAGCCGCAGATTATGGTTGAGTAATGGAAGAGGAAGATTAAATTACCATAAAAAAAAACGCGGACTTATGCAAGTGTTGTCTTAATCCAAGATCTAAGATGCTGTTTTTACTTCATTGTTTTCTTCAATCATAATTCCGCATCATTTTAAAGTGTGAGACGAACAGTGACGATTATTTTATTTACATCGTAAGGAAGTTACTCGAGGACTTTTTCGACATATGGTATGGAAAAAATACAAGAATTCAAATAAGTGCTTGAAGTCTCTTGCATAACTTCCATATCACGTTGGGTTGTGCCCGTTGATGATGTGAAGGTTTAAATCCCTTATTCAATAATTTAGAATTTTGAACAAAAATATAGTTGGATTAAATCCCCCCCCCCCCATGGTAATGACTTAAATGAAAAAATGAATGTCGAGAATATAGATTAAAATGGTGACTAATAGCTCTACAGGAGCGATTGTAGCAATAGTTGTAGACAGTTATCAGAGATCTGATTGGTTGTATATAGTTTCTAAGATCTTCAATATTCAGCAAGCATTTACAACAATGTTTCAAAATTTAAGTTTTAGGTAAATAAATAATAGCTAGTAGTACTATATGTGAACATACTGCCAAATTTCTCAGCGCGCAAACTTGAAGTTAAGATGAAAGGTTATGGATAGGTTTGTAAATAAATCTGGGAGATGGAGTATCAAAAATAGTTTGGTCGGGATTCATAATATAAAACTGTCTTGAATAATTGATATAACTATTTAATGAACTATAAACAGTAGCGTAGGATAGTAAGAAGACGGGGTCCCTCAACAACCCTCCGTACACTACCAGAATTCACACCAGAATGAATCCACTGGTCCGTCCAACAGACCATCAGTCCTGGGTGCAGCCGCAAGATGACGCGCATGTGGCGTATTCTTGCATATCCAGCTCTGTTGATTGGTCCAGTCTGCCATGCACACATATAAATAAAATGAAACGTCCAAAAAAATCTATGTTTCTATGTGGCTTTGGGAAACTGTCGATATTAAACTAATATCTAGGAAAAAGCACGCTAAATTTTCATAGAAGAGCATAGCAAAAAATTCGCCATAAAATTTTATAACAAATAATTGACTGATATGTCTTTGGACATTTTGAAATTAATTACTTGGAAAAGAAGAAAAGTTGTCTTTATAAATAGGCATTTTCAGGGAAATAGTGATTCACCTTTGTAAATTCTGAAGTTGAAGTACCACTATGATTCAAGCCACTGCTAATTCCACACATGATTGTGAAGAATCTGATGAATATTGGTACAATTGTGCTCATTTATGTGAGTTTTACCATTAGATGTAATTTTCCCACTTATCAGTGCCGTAATGATAAGCTTGACTGATTAATACTTAGTATATCCTTCGCGAATATTTACTTACATTACACTCCGAAAACTGGGCTAGCTTATTCAGTTGTCATTACTCTGGACGAAATGCTGTGACATTTGTTTTAACCTAAATTTACGAGCCGTAAAAAGAAACTATTTGCATAGTAGAGCGAAGCCCAACATAAATCCCCGGGCATAAATAATACATAAGCTGACAGATACTTTAAGGGCCCCTTTCAGCATAACTAGCTCCTTGATCAGGGCTGTAACTAGGTGCGGTAGCTAGTGGTCGCAACCCAGCCTGTCCTCGTTCAACAAGTCTCACCTTGACTCCAAAGCACCGACTGGTAAGTGGACTACTTAATGCCTGGCACACCTTACCTGTATGAATCAGCAGGGCTCGTTTGTGACTCTCCTTCGCCATCTAATCCCACTATAATTAAATATATATCTTTCTTCTATCCCTCAAGGGCTCAAGCTTGAATTATGGGTCCACGAAGTGTGCTCCATATTAGTCTGATGTGAAAAATCCCGCCCCTTCCCAATTTTGTAAAAGAGTTACTCGGGTCTTCACTGGAAGGTATTAAAAACTGTGCGCCACTTGAAAAACCTACCTGTCAAACTAATAGAGAGAGCATTACAATGCAACTGCTTCGGAGATTTTCGTGTTTCCAATATCCTAGTCAGATTGGCCTGAAAATTAAAAGGTTTGTTCCATATCAAACGAGAAGTATATTAGCTTAGCAGTTATTTACGATAAAAAGTTTTATTTTTTCTACAAGTTAAAGATCAAATCTAGTATAAATCAAAGTATAACAGGAAAATAAATATTTCTTAGGAAACAAACTATCAATAACAGGAGAAATCCTCAGTTTGGACTAATAGCTGGTTAACTTTTGAGTTAACAGTCCATATACGTATAAGCATGGTTTTTATACAAATATGTTTGTAACCGAGGTAATAAGAAAAAATATTTGGGTAGAAAAAAATGAGTGATTTTTTCACAAGTTTATCCATTAGTAAGTAGCGTTTTTTGTTTTTTGTCTAGAAAAGATGTTGTTTTACAAAAAAATATTTGTTAAACGAAATAAAATATGTTATAAAGAATTCGTATATTTTGTTTAACAAGGCAAGTGCCTTGTTCACATTTTGATACTTAATGAACCCTTATTGAATCATTATGAAGCACATTCCTTCGAATTTGAAAATTACAAAATAATCAAACAATTTTATCACATATAATTTTTGTCGCTGATTGCATACATAGAAGGTTTTATTCTACTTTAATAAACATTTCCGATGGTATTTACTTAAGCATTAACTTTAAATTATTAATATCTGAGTGAGGTGCTATCAAACATGTAGATCGATAAAATATTGTCCAGAAATCTCCGTTGAAATCGGATTTGATAACATTGAATTCAGAAATATGTTAAAAATTAATAATAATAATTTCTAGTCAAAGGTAAAATAACTTGATTCCGGACCTACCAAATATCTACCAATGGTACTGGCCTATACAAGATTCACGATCTCATAGACCTGCGTACAAGAGTTTAGCGAAAGGAAATTCATACTGGAAAATCCTCCACTCATGCAGGTAGCTCAGTTCCCGATTTGATATTGTGAAAATCTCGGTTTTGAGCCCCGTTTTTGCTAGTATATTTCTCCTTTGGCTGGTAATCAATTGTATATCTACAATGTCTATCGGAAAACCTACGGAATTTTAAATTTCAAGCAGAAACGTGGCTTCAAGTGTAGTTGAGTTTTTTATACTTAACACGATTATATTTTAGCCAATATATTTCTATTTGTTATAAAATATACCTCCAATGGATTATCTTTAAATCCACTATAGTTTTACATACGAACATTCACATGATGAGATTGAGAATACCTAGTGTCCCTTTCCTGTAAGTAATACCTCTCCATTCTGATCCTGAGAAATATAAAATTGGTTGGGACTACTGATCTTTGGAACTACTAATATAGAACTGTAGTGAAGACTGCGGTCGGTGTTGTGCAGACAGAGCTGGTACGACAGAGCACCCAGCCATGAAGACGGGGTCTAGTGAAAGTCTCATAGTCATCTGACGAAAAAAAGTAAAACCATTGTTTGTTCTAGTTAACCGTGAAGTGCGGGGACTTCTTCTTCGATGTGGCAACTCCTCGTCGAAGCGCTCGACCATGATGTCATTACATATGATTGAGGTTAGAGAACTCGACAACCGCAATAGTATTGTTTTGAAGATTAGGAGAAATCAATAATACTTTCATTTAATTACAGAGTACAATTTATTTTTTTGATATGATGTATGGTGAGTTTGGGTACTCTTCAGTAGTTTAAAAACCTTTTAAAGTCAACAGAATTCTTAGGATCAATACAGGCCAAGTTCGTATTTCAACGGGACCCTGTGACGTTAAAAGTAGTTTTGTCACTTTTGTTAGACAGCAATACATTTTTAATTTAAACAGACCTTAAGAGGACTAACAATGATCAAACTCCAGAAATAGATAAGATTAGGTCATGTGGTCATGACCTGTGACCCTTAAAAGTCATTTCTTGTGACTATTATACTCCATGCAATTCATTTTTGGTTAAAATAGGCCTTAATAATTGTTATTATGTCAGTAAGTTATTAATTCATTAAAAAAAACATTTATTGCATTGTATTTATTTTTAACAGCTTTGTACGATTCTAAATTCATTCATCTGAATTCACTTTGAAATTTATTTTTGATCCGAGACCAGGTTTTTTAAATCAAACATTTGTGCAAAATCGTTGTTATACCAGCACCTAGGTTACTCCTTAACCACAGGAATGAAACTTTAGATGCAACGATAATTTTTGGATTAAGGTTTCACAGAATTGCTGGTATTTTACTCAACCAGTATTTGTTTTAGAGGCGTAATATCTAGCCCGATAATGCTAAAAATTGAACCAGTCTATGGGAAAAAATGATGTCGTTTTTTAAATTACTTTCTTGTTTAGTACAGATCAACAGACATTAAAATCACTATAAGTGATCCTTATCATCACCAAACTTTTATTTTTTATTTCCTGGCTGTAAATAATAATTTTAATTATTCTGTTTAAGGTAGGTGCTGTTACGCTTCTATATCTAAGCTGAAAAATGTTTCTTGGTTTCTAAATATTGCTATGAGTGATAAAAAGCTTTGGTGAGTCCATGCTAACTTTCTAATAGACCTCATTAGAAATTTCGTCTATGTCATACATTGATTTGTTCCGGCGTTAATTAATTTGTAGGAAAATGAATAAAAGGACTATTAGTAGTTGAATTCCCTAGATAGACAGTAATTTGATTGTATTTTCGTCGATGCTCCAAGTTGTAATATTAAACTGTTCTTGAATATATTTATTTCCTCGGGCTATGTCGTGATATCTTGTTAGGTGGTTTAGCATTTAAAACAATCAATACAGCTAATGTGACCGTGTCTAAAACTTGATGGAAGGTCATCCAGCAGTAATCCTTGATAAAGAATGAGGAATTTATCACGTATGATTTTTTTGATCTGTAGAGGAAGCATTTTGAGATATTTACAGACAGCATAGACTGATAAGACAAATGCTACAATACTTGATAATGCATTTACACCTCTCTCGGGTCAACCCACCCAATTAATTTACTACGGAAACGAAAAAGGAAAGCTTAAATGATGGATCCTTTTCGTATGCAGTCAGATATGTTACTCATAAGTTCATTTCTTAGACTATAAATTTAGTCATACATACTTGAAAGTTGTACCCACCGAAAGCGCTTGTATCAGTATAAAGTATATTGTAGGTAAACAAGAGATAGGTGTACATATATTATGTATAGCCCACAACCAATGTTCCAGCTTACTACAATACATGCGTGAGATATGTGTACCAGTGGCATAAGATACGCAACAAGGTATTATACAACGTCCATTTGTCCACTCTTTATGGGTGTTCTATGAACGAACCGCCCACCTTTTATATAACGTGGTTTCATATAAAGTTCTATACCTCTGTGAGTATATGGCTTATTATATTTTCTATCTGTCACTAGAGCATCTGTTTTCGTGTATAGTTTTACAGAACTTTCTATCTCCAGAGACCCACAATTATTTTTACGTCCTACAATAAAACTAAATTGGTTAATACCGCTAGAAAGCAAAAATAATATGTAATTCTTTTGGAGATGAGATTTATTTATTTCCAAGACGGTGCGGTCTGGTATCATTTCGCTTTCGAATACTCTTTCTTCTTTTGTTTTTTTCCTAATGTTTCAGCTCGGCATCACATTCAGCGTAGGCGAGTGTACGCTTTTACATGTACAAAGCTTACTCAACTAATGTGGTGCTTTAGTGCATAAGCATTTGGGCTTATCTAAATATATTCTGATGGAATTTACGAAGAAAACTTCGGACATTAAAACAGGTATCGCATTTCTTGTAACATTACGTTCAAGGGTTGAAAGTAATTTCATTATCCATACCGACTCGTTTTTATAAATATTTATTTTCCAAGTACAATTAGCTTATGAAGGTCTTGCTATTTTTTCTTATGGTTTAAAGGAGTATGAATTTTTGTTTTCATCTTCTCAAATTAAAATGAGTCACACTTATACTCCTCTAAGTTAGACTTGAAATAAATAATCTTATCAATTCAACTATTGATTTTAAGAGTTGATAATTTTGATTTGATTCGAAAACTTTTCGAAAAAAAGTTTAGAAATGATCACGACTGATTCTCAATACGCAGTTTATTAATGAATGGTATATTTTTAGACGATCTTGTGTTCATTTTAAATATTATGTTAATGTTCTTGTTTATGTATAGCCGATGTATTAATCAAATAGCAAGTTGTTGAGAAAACTAAGAAAAAAAAAATATGCAACTCGCAATTTACTATTAGTTATGAAGCTTAGTGCCAGAAGATCCCTTATGAATATGTTTTCATTGCTAACCAGTTTTTTTAAATGGTCAACAAACTTTCTCTGTGATATGAAGAGTAGCTTTCCCTAAAGCATGATAGTCTACACTTTTAATGCAGAGCTGTACTGTACTTTGATTTCTCTTGCAAATATGTATTGTTTTTGTTTCTGACAACCAATCACAGTTTGGTGACAGATTGGCACTAAAGCGCATAACACTTTGCTGTTACCAAATCCCCGATAAAGGTTACCGAGCCTTCAGCACGTTAACGGCCTGACAGTAAAAAATTTATGACTTCATTTTCTGAGGCTCTTTTAGACGCTGTCATCAGCTGTATTTTCTCTTTTCGCGTTTCTTGACCTTTTCACATTCCATTATCAGCGTTGTTTACAGCTCATGTGAATCAGTATGGTTCTTTTGACTGTATTGGTTTAGTTCTTCATTGATTTAAACCTATTGGTGTATGCTATGTGAAGATTTTGAAAAGAACCCTTATAATTTCAAAAAGAAAAAGCTTCTAAAATAGAACTGTTCTAAAAATGCATCATGCATTCTTTCAATGTTATCTAACTCCAATGTGAGTGGTTTCTGATAAATGATTTTTTTTTTGTATAAACAACTTGCGTTATATATATCCTTTATTGTGCTAAAATTACAATCTGCCTTATTAGGCAATAAGTAATTAAGATAAATGCTCTCATTCATACCATATTTACAATTCATCACTCACTCGCTCATTCGTACAATATTACAGACAGGCCAGAGGCCTCCCAAATCCACATGGTTGTCACCTCCCTCGCATACGAAAGAGGAAGCGGAGTCTTGGGAAGTCCCCCACGCTCCTCCGTCAGCCGCGTCACCGGATACTAGCCAGTGGAGGTTTACCAAGAGCGCGAGAGCTATATATAAACAACTAGTGAAATTACCCAGAATTTCTTGGGATATTTCAACCAACTTTAAGGGTTCGTTCTAACCATTCGATGGTATTTATAATACTTGCACGACATTTATAACGGCTACAGTTACCAAAATATTTCAATCTGAAGTTTCGAATATTAATAATATCTCATAAGCAGTGACCACTGGTATGTCAATTTGAGCCAAAAAAATATCGGGAGTTTCATCTTTTTTGAAATGGCATGCAACCAAAAAGGGTAGTTCTTTCCACAAAAATAAAATATTAAAATTAAAGGTTTTCACCTGTTTTTCGCTCCTAACTGAAACCGATTGGGACTCTAAAATAATATTTATCTCTTTTAACCATTTTGCCAAATTCGGTCCCAATCTGTCATGAGGTATGTGACTCCATATTTCCTAAACACCGTATATATTTCCTAGATACAGGTACTGCCTACTGTAGTTCCTTTTAATACACGATTCATTCTCTAATCTATAAACTATGATATTAATTTTTTCTACTCGGGAAATTCCAAAATTACAGTAATTCAGCTGCGCGCTCTTACTGTTTTTAAATGAGGTTTCCAAAAGTACTTAGTCAACTAGACCATTTACTAACATACCTATGTACTAGATCAAACACAAATGATCTTAATAGATTCGTGTAGTCAGTATAAAAGTCCACAAGGGACAAGGTGGTGCATTTGGTCCAGTCTACTATCACAAAAGACAGCGGTTGCCTGGGCCTTTGTAGTCACCGCTCCGGGGCACAGCGGACTGGCCGCAATTAGTGTAGAGTTCTGTAGTCTGTCTGCTGCCCGCTATAATGGGTTATAGCCGCTGGGTTATATAACTGTAGCAGGCAGGGGGATAGACGGCCGGTTATAGGCACAGAAAGGACAAGGACGTCTTGTAAAACGGCGTATTTCCCCTAGGCACTGGACTCGAACACGTTCAAACATCTTTGGCCATAATGATTCTTTTGAGAGAGAGTATTGTATCCCTTGAGATATATAATGTTTGCTTATCTTTCCTAATCATATATGATGGGTAAATCTACCTTATGATTATTGTCTCTTAGTGTGTGATCCTTTTCTTGAGTAATCAAGTTATTTTTACGAAGAGCATAATGACTGTGCTTTAAGAAGCGAAGATAGGCAAACAATTTATGTGGTTAGATAAATTTGTAATAATTATCAATAAGCGAACCATAGTTTATGGAAAAGTTTCGTACATTAGCTTACGGGGTGTAATGATGCAACGATGAAGCAGACTGTGGATTAATATATCTGCAGAAATGTATTCATTACATATATTAGGTTGTTTGATAAGGAAAGCGCAGTTTGAAGAAAAAAATCGATAGATTAAAAGAATGATTGAGTCATAAATTCCATTAAAAAGAAATCAAATTAAAAAGAAAACTATAATTACATTTTTGAATCAGAAAGTTATTAACATTAATATTTTTGGCTTTGTTTTTGCACAGTTGTCCTCTATATAGTTATAGATGAAGGGAGTCAAGGAGTCCATACCCTTGGGTCAAATATGCATAAATATTTCCCCAAGAATTTATTTTCAGGGATTTATTGGACAGTTTAACTGAAATAAAAACTATAAATCTCATTTAAAGTGATCTTCTACGAAAATATTGAGAAGGTTTTTTTAATATTATTACCGATAATCGATGGTGCCAGCTAAATTCAAAATTATTGACGATCTTCACCACGATAACACCCGGTCGCCCGAGGCTAAGCTGGATACACTCGACTGTATTGCGGGATCGACATTTCCTAGCGCCGTAAACCTTACCAATGGTGGTTTTAGAGAGAGCGTTATGTTTAATAACATTAATTGATGTTAAAGTGTCAAGTGTGTAATGTGAAGTATGTTAAAGAAATAGCAATCTAACAAGAACAGATTTCATTAAAAAAAAAAAAATTCGACAATATACAATCGTAAGCAATGTTCTGGTGGGTTTGACACACACAAACCTATATATTAAAAGACATGAACTTGAAATGCATGTATTGGATGCATGATTGTAAACATTTTTTACAATTTGAATTCTTCTATAATCTATATCATTTATTTTTTCAAACTGCTTCACAAAACTTGGCTTTTCGCACGCGAATCTAGCTGAAACAGTGCCTTAGAAAATAAATAAATCACTCAAAATTTGCCTATTCCGGATTTTAGAATAAATTTTATGGACAATATAATAATGCCATCGGTAGCTATCATTTTAGCATTAATAATTTATTTCATGATAGCCCTATTTCATTGACACAACTATATAATTTTGTTATAGGGCTATATATTTTTTTTTTAGAGTCAAATACTATTCAACACGAAAAGTGTATTTGTATTTCTAATAGCAAACTACTCTATATCTGGCGGCTGTTATTGGTTTGATAAATATTTTAGTTTAAATAATCTTTAATCAAACTAATTAAATTAAAAAAAAACTTTTCTTTAAATACAATTAGGAAGCTATATACCTTGCAGCTACCTCGATCCACGTCAATCTATATCCTGAGATCAAATTAACCTTTTGTTGCTATTGTTTTGTGCAATACTATAATTAATAATAGTACTAGTATGAACCATAATTGAATTTTGTGCAACAATTAATTACCTGAACATAAGCAAGTAATGGACTGTAAAAGCTGACAGTTCTCTATTACAAAAATAAAATAAAAACCCTATATAATATAGGTCGTAAACCACAGCTGTTGCTTTGAAATACGACCGCTAAAGATAATTGTTTTCCTACGCTGACTCACAAAACTAGTCCGACTAAAAATAGAACCCCTCTTGAAAGAACAAGGCTGGGCTGGTGAAAGGATTCTTCTTATATATCTGAAGGTTGCGCTTTGTGACTTGCTCTGCATAAAGTATTCAAATGGTAACTTAACGAGAAAGGAAAAATATGATGTCGAGTAACGGGGGATATGTATAAAAGGTATAGTCAGTTTCTAAAAACGACATTTATAATAATTGTTAGTCAAGAGAAAAAAAATGTCAGGTCAAGTATTTTAAAACGGAATCATTAGTTAGTGTTCAGGAATCTCGTACGAGCAGAACCCTTGAAAAATTTTATTGACAGTACGTTTAGAGAAACCACTTGAAGAGGAATCGTTCCATGGCTGATATTTGTCATGGATGGGGTCCTAATGTTTAGATCCAGATATTGCCAATATTATTTTTCCTCTCCGTCCTATAATTATTGAGACTTATAACCGTGGCATTACATATCACAATTAATAACCATTATTTAATTTTCATGATTCGTTGGGGAAAATGATTCTGTTGATCCTAAAAGAAGATGGATCTACAGAAAAGAATTTTATTTGCAAAATTAAACAAAATGACATTAGCAGTGTGGGAAAATAAAGGGTTCCTTACAAATAAACTTAACCTTCCGCACCCAAATTTTGTTGTACTTTGTCTAATATAATCCTGGTAATTGGGGCCATTAAATAAATAAAAAAAAAAACCAGCACCTGCCCAATCTAAATGAAACTTATATTAACAAAATTACTATTTCTAATTTTTTCTACTTATATTAAATTTAAAATCGAGTATATCTTAAACAAAGTGTACAATATATATTTTTATAATATTCATAGCCTAGGCTGAAATATAGCGGATAAGGTAATTTGTACTTCCTTGACAAGAACAAACTGAATATTGACTCTTTCCTCTCAAAAAATCAAATACAAGTGGCATACTTGTAGAAACTACTGATTTTTTGGTTTTTAGAAATCTACCAATCTAGAGAACTTGTTTTGAGTTATCACAAATTTGGAATAGTATCTATGGCAGTACTGTTAAATGTAAAAACTACATCTTTGTAACAGTGAACATTTGTTAGCTAAAGATTAGATTGCCCCCATACGAGTGGTAAAAGTAATCTTACGAAGAGTTTCCGTTTTTCAACGAGACATTTCACCTTCGTGGTGAATGACAGCCATCTTCAGATGTTTAAATGAATTCCCAGATATATTTCCCAGGGGAAGACCAACGAATAAGTGTAGTACCATAATAACTTTGTTGAATTCGTAAAAGTCCAAATATTTATTAGTTCGAATGTTTTGGCATCATATATCAGAGGCATTTATCTTCTAAACACACACCCCTCGAGACATAAGGTGCATGCAGACCATCCTAGACATAAGGTATAGATGTCAATGAGAAAGCAGATGAACTGGTCCAGAAGGAGGCAGATTTGTTGCTTATTGGTCCAGAGCCTGCCATTGCTCTATCAAAAGCCACAACCGCCTCCATATTTGAGCGTTGGATGTGGACTCATTCGAAAGAATAATGGTGCATCATCGGCGTCAGTAGATAAGCCACCAAGTTCGTTGATAGACTCTCAAAAGTAAAAAGCTACTGGCTATTAAACTGCATCAGGCAAAACCTCATAACAGGGATTTTTACCACACAGTGCAGATTAAGCCAACACTTATCCTTGATAGGTGTATCCCTGAACCCCATTTACCATAAATCTCCAAACCTCCTACCACTTTTTGAGAGAATACGAGGCATGAAGGAGACTTTTTCTCACCTTCGGCTGCAATATAATCCCACAAGAAGAACATCACTCCATCAAATAGAGATCAATTTTGATTTTGTTAGGAGGACAGGTAGATGGGATGGGCGTAATATACGGCTGATGAAAAGAGCCACGGCCTAGTTGTCGGACCAATAAATTTTGTTGCCTCCTCCTTCCACTGCACGTATCCTATAAGTGCAATAAAGCCTGTAGTTGAACTACGATGGTTAAAAGATCGTTCGTGTCTAACACCACCCTGAACCAAACTTATGCCATTTTACTGCTCAGGTATAATATATATTCTTATGTGGGAGTAGTTGGTGGACTCAGCTTTAAGTTATCTTGTCGATGTAACCAGGAAACGATTTGAATGAAATGAATCGTAGGGAGAATTGAGAACGAATCGACGACGCCATCTAACCAATAAGCGGTTTCTCTCAGGAAATAAGTTCTATTTAAACAGAATGAGGAATAGATAAATAGATAAATAGATAAATAGAGGAATAGATAAATAGATTGCTACTATCATGCTTGCAGTTGGCAGTAATTTTCGCGTTATAGCAGGGTTACGGGCTGTTGCTAGCACAGATTTCTATTATCTAGTCAGATTCCCGGCTTCCCTCATGCTTTTTTTTTATGATGTGGTTGGTCTAATTGACGTCCACTTAGCAAAGTGAGGAAAATTAGTAGCTACAGTGGAATTGGTAATGATACAATAACGTCAAGTGTGCACAACAAATTAATCCTGAAAAAGTCCAACCTGTTTCACAGTCACGTTCCAGAATATATGTTAAGGGTGTGGCTTAAGATACTATTTAATTTTCACGGATCATAAGGTAAAACTACTGGCAAAAATTTCATTACTTCATTTTGATTTTGACAGTTTAAACTTTATTGTTAGTATAAGCAAACTTTTTTAAAATTTGGTCAGCCAAAATCTTAACACAAATTATATATTATTGTCATTTAAGATGGCCAGTTGATAATGGGGGGTTCTTTAATTTAAAAGTTTCACTCAAATGGTAGAAAAATAATTTTTAAATTACCAAGTACTCAATACATCATGATATATGGAGTCGAAAAAACGTTTTATGATGTCGGATATTCAAATGCGATAACCAAGAAAAAAATAATAAGTCTAGGACAAAGAGGAAACTTACAATGCCTAGAATAGATTGGCTTATTGACACACATTGGGGGTGGGGGGGTCTAAGGGTTAATGGTTTTTGAAAATCTATTTGATTTTCTTCTTGTTATTTAGATAGCCTCAGCGTCCCAGTGGAAGCATGTGTGGCAATATCTGAGTTTGCCGGTTACTCAACTAACTAGCTACTTTCAATCGAATTTCCACTAGCGATAGACTTCTTACTGTTTCTGACGAATGAAATTCTCGTTGGCCCGTTTAGACTGACTACTATCACTTTCTAAAGGTAACGAGATTAGACCTAGATCTAACGTTTAGATGTAATCAGCGATGAAAAAAAAAATGGCTATAAACGAAGATAAACCACTTAATGGCTAACATTTCCAGAAACTATCAGTCATTGGGCTAATTTCGAATATATTACTCTTATTTTATCAACAGCAGCACAGTACATTCATTGCGTCACAAGGGTTTCGTTCTAGGGACTTAAGAATTTAGATCGTTACACCCGAAATTATTAGACGAAGATTAATGTAACTAATATTATGTGAGTTTTATCAAAAGACTAACTATGATTAATTTAATGATGTTTTTGAAAACAAACAGTTACAGTGGCCGGTTTAAAGTGGAATAAACAGATTTTTGAAATAAATTCTCTATACTTTTTAAAGGCAAAGATACTTCTATAAAAATACTGAATATATGCAATAAGAAAATGAATTGAACACACATGCTCTTTATTATAGTTATAGTTCATAACGAATACTCGGAAAATTTAAAAGGCAGCGGGAATCTCAGAATATCGTTATAGGCGAATGAAAGGGGAGGTTTTCTTTTTGAAAAAACATCGCTAAATCCACCACAAATGTATAGAAATGAATTTACTGCAAATGAGGTAGAAAAGCAACCAAAGGCATTGCTAGGAATCGTTATGCCCAAATCGTTGTATCGTTATGTCTTAATTACGTTGTACTTGTATTGTTTTCCCTCCCGTTTAGTGTATTATTTATTATAATACAGCCCTATTGATCGCGTCGGTCAATTTCGCTATGGTAAAATAAAAAGTTTTTGCCAAAGTTCCCTCTAACATTTGTGCGATTTATCCAGCAGAATGAGCCTATAGGAACTCTGAGAGTATTATACAACAACCGTTACTCCTTGAGGAAAACGCCGACTCTAATTCAAGACCTCTTTGCCAACAGATCCTCTTTGGCTAAGTGGAGCCGTTCGTTATACCATTTGGCAGCGTAACTTTTTTTAAAATCTGCTCAACTGTAGAATAATTTTTAATCTGTTTTGGCGCCCTCATTATACCTGTAACGTTGCTGTCATTATCCTATTTTCTGGGATTATTCCTCAATCAATGGTTTCGTTTTAATCCTTCTAGAGCTAGCAGAGCATTGAATTTATTTCTTAAGTTTAACTGCCAAGCCCGAAGGAAGTGGCTCTACTTTTCTCCAAGGACAGGATAATCGACGTTCGTTTTAAGTATAAAGTATAATTAATATAAATTGGGTATTTAATGAGGCTCCAGTCGATGTATTTTAGTTTTTTGTTATTATTTTGTTAGTTGTTATTAGTTGTAAGTGCAATTGTTAATAGAAGAATATATTGCCAGGATCGGTAGTCGAGGGGGATCTCCCGACTAGATATTGTGGAGGACTTGGGTTCTCACCCCGATATCCGATGGTTATCATTTAGTCTTTAGTTTATAATTATTATTGATAAAGGGATCTATACTATATCCAAAATTGTTAAATTACCTAGTATCTCCACAAACATTAAATAAACGTTTAAAAAACTCACGCCAGGTACCACGAGAATCGTTTGTTTTCACTTTATACGCCACTTATATTTCGTTATTTATGTATATCATTATAAGATATAATTAAGGTAGTAATGGATGTTAAACAATTTAATCAGTAATACTTCAAAAGATATTTTAAATAACATGGAGGAGTCTGCTTCGTGGTTCAACAAGTTATGAATTTCAACAGATGAGAAATATTTCTGTCATAACATCAAGTCAAAAAACCATCATTAGATATATTGATTTGTTTTCTATTGAGATATGGGGTTTGAGTATTGTGGATGTCGAATCATCACTGTCCGAATCTCACACATCTGTCAGTAACTTCTTTAAGTAAAATTCAGTATAATATTATGCTTTCGCCGCACACAAACAAAGTGTTAATATTTCCAAAAACCACTTGCTCTCTATCGCTCCTTGTTTCTTATGCTGTTCTTCTGTTCATTTTCACAGCACTGAACAATCAACTATTTAAGACAGCTCTTAGTGGTTTCACTGGCTCGCTGAATGCGTTTGTTCCTCCATTTGCAAAAGGGTACAGAGGATAAACCTAATAGGAAGTGGTATTTGAATATCACCACTTGGCTGATCACGTTTCTTGTTAACTCTTGGTTACCTGCACAGGGTCGAACTGTGAGAGGGAGTGGCCTTCCAGTCCCTAGGTGGGCACAATGACAGTGTGCCTATTGTCTAGTCTGTGGGTTTCCATCTTACCACCGTTTATACGCAGCTTTATGCCTATTTGTCCACAAAATGGTGTATTGTCAAATATTTCGTCATAATCTTTGGGGCGCAAGGATTTGTTTCTATTATTTCTCGAGTTTTTTATTTTCAATATAGCATTATTATAGCCACCGGATTCAATGGATTTAAATCAAATTTTCGCCACATCTCATCATGGAAAATTAGAGCGTGAAATAATCTTCTGCGCATTATTTCCGACACGCATCGTCACGTTTCTAAGCATTGTATGCGGAGCTACGTTTTGAATAGCCATACTACAATGTGCTGTGTAAAAATGCGAAATTACGGTTTCATTAGTCATTTAAAAATTAAACTGTGTATAAAAGTTACTCAAGTCTTTATAATTTTCATTTTTTTAGAATTCACGGAATATTAGTGAATCAAAATAAAATCAAAGCTGTTGTACAAAATCCCAATAAGAAACAATGTAGCAGATATAACTGTCAGGTCTAATTATTTTGAGTGTTGGTTATTTTCTGTAACTAAATATACTTCTTTTGAGTGAGGTATTCGGCTGTGTGAACCTTATAGATGCACAGCGTAGTTTTTCAAATCAATCAAAAAACATGAAACGAATTATGAATATAATGATATATTATTACTTTACATTGTCCATTCACCCATTTATGTATGTGTAAATCCATATGTATAAATGATATGATGTAAGGTAAACCAAAGGTTGTATTAGGTACTTTCGGGTATCTCAATTAGACTCGCTACTTGTTTTTAGTATCTGTTCATTTACCCTCATGAGGCTTGGAGTCCAACCAGACCAGAAAGTACAATACCTTCCCTGAGGCGGCGATCAAACCCAGGTCTCCTCAGTTGCAAAGCTAACCCACCGGGCTACAAGCACAGCCAGCCACCTTATTAGGCTATTCTCGTATCCATCGGTTACTGAATTAGTTGTAAAAAAGTTCTCAGAAAGGTTTCACTGACCCGATCTCACTACCTTGATCGAAAGGGCGAGGTCGGAGGAAACATTTGCACGGGAATGCGACGTGTGTGCTGTTCCTGGAGCAACACAAGAGACGGGGCTCGTGAAAGTTTTTTTCCTTCGTCCTTTGAATTACCAGTCTGTCTATCAACCTTTATAACTATCATGAGATAGTTAATTATATTTGAAGCACTTTTCCTTGTATCGATTATTTCTATCACTATTTCCTGTAAATTCAGGGTTAATTGAAAAACAATTATGCCACAGTATTATCTACAATACCTACTGGTATAATATAAAATAATTCTAGTGATGCTTTTATATAAGTTACCTGTTATTTAATGCATTGTAAACTATAAAAGTAATTATGTAGACGACAGTTTCGACTCAATAACGCCGAAGGAAGTATTGGTTTAAATTTAATTTTCATATTAAAATTATTTCATTAAACTGTTTCAATATTGATACCACTATGTAATACTTAATTTATTGACCAATAACCGTGATTAATAAGCGCGTTAACAGATAAACTCCAGGTACAAAATAAAAATTAAAGTAAATGTATGTATAATAATGAAAAAATAAATTAAACCAATGTAAAAAAAAATAAAAAAGTTTTTCTAAGACTAAAAAACTGAAAGACTAAATTGAGACAAATAAAAATAACCAATACAAGATTGTAAAACAACGCATCGTAATAAAAAAAATGAAAAGACTCGTAATTAAAAAGAAAATTAACGCATAAAGTAACAAAAACTTCCTGAAGTATTGAATGGACAATTTCAAACAAATAGTAATCTTTACTGGCAATGGATCTAGTGATATCATTTATTTTATCACTTGTTTTTATAGACCTTACATCAGTACTAGATGGTCTTAGTTTGGTTGCACCGTTTACAAACTTCTTTAAAAATTATTTAAAATATATGTTGAAAACGTTTTTGCATTTGCGCAATATTACTGGCCACTTATCCAGTTCTTAGGAGGTGATAATAATAAATACGTTATATAAATAATCTATATCTATATCTAAAATGAAATGGATAACAGTTATAAACCATTAACTGTGATGGGCAGATCTTTCTATTTGAAACTCAACAAGGTAAGTTACCTCTGTGCATATTTGTGTTACAGTTATGACATGCAATAAGGCAGTGTGATGCACTTTAGACCAAATGAAAGGCACGTTATGCAAAGCAAGTTATGTAATGAGGTGTTTTTCCTCTGGGTGGGACTGTATCATGTTAAGTATCATTTAATGTTCCTTTTCACTAACTGTTAACTGGTTGTAAACTGAAACAATAATCGTAAAAAAAATTAATTACTTGATATTTATAATATTTATTATCGGTTCTAGTATAATTATTTCATAACCAATCTAGTAAAGGCTCGATGAGGCAATAAATATGAATCAGGCACATATTTTCCTTGTGTTTTACAGGAGGGTCATTCTAAATGACATGAAACGTTAGATGGCGATTTTAATACAACGCCCCACCGGCATGAAAAATACTGCCAATAAGTATTATTTCAAGTAAAACAAATTAATTATTAGCATGGAAACATAAATACATACATATCATATTGAGAAGTGTATCAAATTAAAAGGTCTTGACCTGTCTTATATTTCTGACGTTATTAATAATATTTAATATTTGTAAGGACTCAAGGACTATAAAGAAATAGGGTCATAAAATCGAATTCCCAACTTTTTCTCAGCAAGAAATCCTTAATTATGTGACACATCTCACGATTTGTATATAACGGCCCATTAATAGAATTCAGAGAGAAATACTTTATTATATCATACGGTCTATACGAGACTAGGTCTTTACTTCAAAGGAAAAAGTCATTTTTTTCCAGATGTCTTACCCTCGGAGCAAGACGTCTGACACCGTTCTTTTAGCAAGCATTATAAGCACTTGAAAATGGAAATATGATCCGATGAAAGTACTCAGGCATACAAAATATAGCCCACAGATATTTTTCGCCTGTATCTTGGCAAAATTCACTTTATCCGTCGGGTCTCAGAAAATCATCACCCTCCACAGACTAGGCATGACTATTTTCAAAGACAATTAAAGCCAAGTATCAGATTTACACAGACTGAGTGAATACCGAAAGAGACTTACTTCCAACTTCAAAGCGTATTGTCGCATAGCTAGACAGAAAGCTAGGACTAGAGCTGGGCCCACTTCAGCAGATAAATTTCATTGTGAAAATTTCGTTCACACCTTGTTCACATCTTTGTAAAATGACGTAGGTATTTGTCGGTAGTCATTTTATATAGTAATTAATCAAAACACTAGCTAAGTATTTATTAAGAAACGTAAAATCAAATTTTCAATTACAATTCCACTTTTTCAAGGCTTCGACCTTCTTCATTGTATGTATAGCTACTAGACGAGGGGACATTTTGAGATTAAGGATTTGGATGTGTCTGAAACAACAATTTATTCACATATTAAATATAAATGTATTCACACAGCGGCAGATCAATACTCTACACCGGAATCTGCGAAGTGTTGAATCCATCTCTGTAGCAAGGAGTTACTTGACGGGTGTATTCAGCTCAGGCTAGACTTCAAACAGATCTCGCTGCCACTTTCTTTTCGGTCAGATTTTGCCACGAGTGCACCTGAATACCGTTGATGTATGCAGGAGTTCAAAACAATGCACATATATTTTTTGTCTTCAAATGGCCAGCTGGGATTACTTATGCTAATATGCATACGTCAGCATGGTAAAGGTAATCGTGGCATTGGCAGACTTCGTGAACATTTGACATTTTCATGTCGGGGCCTCGCCTCCTTCCTCTTCGTGCGACCGCTTGCACAAGTCACGACTCGGAACCGACAGACCGATCATAACCAAGGCGAGAAATAATGAGGCCTACCCGCATGGAGGGTGTAAGTTTAGCGCCCGCACCAGTCGGGGACGGAACACTCATAACCTCATTTACAGACTAAGGGCGGCACGGTTTGAGGGAGGAATAAACAAGGCACAAAGAGGTGGAGAGAGGAGCAAATGTCAAGGCTGGGACCTTGAGGGTACTCTTGGCCGTTAGCAGAACCGTTAGGGTCCACACTGTGCCTGCTGATGAGCAGATCGCTAGTTTCAGTGCTTTTTCGACGAGGAGGAATGTTATGATACCCTTAACTAGAAACTTAGGAAACGGTGTTTGGAAATCATTAAAAAAATGACTGCAGACCAACTTTGGGCAGAGATGCACAGAATTTTGTAGACAAACGATCCCATTGATACTTTTGGTTTAGAATTTTAATATCCTTTCCCTGGGAATCGTGTCAAATAAAAACATAGAATGGTTACAGACAATTTAAGATCCATCTTGATCAGATTTCTCCTTACGTGAGTTTTATTAATTACTTATAAACATGTTTTAATCTTTATCATTCGCTTAACTAAGTACCAAACATTTTCCATTTTTAAACGACTAGAAACAGTAACAAATTAAAATTTTGAACTGTGTGGGTAGGGGTAAATTGTTGATTATCATGTTTGCGTTTAACACCATCACGTGGTAGTTATGTTATCTATATACCTAAGTGAAAATTTTTAACTTATATTTGAAGTTAAACAACGAACAAAAACTTTTTTTCTATGCAAGAATATAATAGCCGGTTCATGAGAACAGTACACTCCAGCATGCTGAACCACCAAGAGCTGCAAACCCTTCGCGATCAGTCTATTTTGTCGTCTTACGCCATCATATGCCGAGACTAAGGTCTAAAAGGGCGGTATATCGTGAGAGACCGATTCACTTCCCGATGCTCTGACATAGCAATAATAAGAACTGGTTTATTATGCATCAATAAAATAATAACCCTCCTGGATGTGCTTTCTTTGCCGAGATATTTATTGCTTATAAGATTATTAATGACGATTTCACATACATCTACCATGGTAGTTACCATACGTCAATGGCCCGCATAATAGAAAGTTTTCAAGATGCTTTTACTAAAATGTGTTATGAGCTGAATAATTAGAGAAACAGCCTTGTTTTGTCACGAACGAGCGATAGCAACTTTCGGTGGTACCCCTCATTTAGTTCCTATTATGTTTAGAAGTACAAAACAAGGCCAATAAGTGGATTTGCCATGAGCTAAGGTGCGAAATAGTGAAGAAAACTTGTTTCTACGGCTTGATAGCTTATGTTTAGAATCTGAAACAAGTAATTGAAACTATCAAGAGGTCAGAGGAGCCTGATCATTCATGAAGCAGTAATCACGCAGGTTTCAGTGTAATCTTCGAGATAGCGAAGGCAGACCAGTTTGTGGAAAAATAGGATTTATCATCTATTCATTGGGCATTAGCAGCATTAGAAGGCGGTTCAACTCACGCCTGCAATCCAGACCACTCACCCACCGGCCCGTAGGCCCTTCACTTTGGACCGGATCAGGTTTCTCTCTCGCCCTCTCTACTGGTCAAATACACTCGTTAATATTTCCTAAAACATTTCCGGCATATAATAAATTATATATAATTCAGCGGTTTCGACCGGTCCTAAGAGGCGTAATCCGGTTACGTCCGTTCATCAACATAACGCGGAAATGCTCATGTCCGATATAAGTATAATTGGCCGTTAAACGGTGAATAGGACGCTCCTGTATTTATGTTGTAATCCCGTATATGCGGAGCTATGATAAATGCTAATCCTAAATAGCTATGATCTCACTTAACCAATAAGGCAAAAAACGAGGGATTTAACTTGTAATGGGTCAATAAAAAAAATATGGATTTCTCACTGTTAATAAGATAACACAACATTTACCAGGATTTGATAATAATTAGCCAAGTGATTAGTATCCTTGCCAGTTTTATATCATATTATATCAATGATTATTATGTCATTAAACTTTATTTTTGAAATATACCCAATTTAGTGGAAAGTAGAGGACAATATAGCATGGTCCAGTTCTTTAATATTAGGAAATGATCTAAATCTATAAATGATTTAAAATTCACTAAAACAAATGCTTTTAGGCAAAAAATAATAACTAATAATAAAATAACTAGTGGTTTTTTTCATATGGTTAATTTAAAAAAAATTAAACATTAGGAAAACTATGCAAAAAGATATGTGACATAACCAACTTATTTCGAATTGTGGAATATAACACCAATATTATGGATTAATTTTAATCATTTTTACGATAGGGTAGTTGAAATTATAGTCGAAGGGGAGGATTGAGATTTTGCAATCGTAATGCAATTAACGGCCTTTATTAATGTGTGAATTTTAAGTGATTCAATCCCATGTGTGACCAACCATTCATACCCTTTGTGCAAAAGAAACTACCCATCTTCATTCATTTGGTGATCAATGTATAATGCAGGTTAGTAGTATTAAATTCCTCAAAATACGTTTGTCTCGTTGAACTTTTCATAAACATCATTAACAAACAGGTATCAATTGTATTTGCTTATGTTCAGTGGTTGATGTTAGCACCATAACGAATGAGACAATCGTTGCGAAACCAGCTAACAGCTGAGCTTACCAACCTTGACACATAAGATGTGCAACATGAGCCTCAGATGAATTATTATATAAACGTTCACAATTAACAAGTAGGTAATTATTAATAGCCAAATCTAACCCACTGGGGTATGCACTCCATGACAACGAACAATTCATCACTGGGCCCATCGTTGCGTACATGCTATGCCGGGTTGCACCAACCAAAATCGTGAACACACTGCAATTAATATCGAGGTTGTGCAATGTTGCTAGTTCGGGGATGGCGACGTTTCGGTGGCCGATACGGCACTGCTCCAGAAAATGATACGTCGAATACGTAATGAAGGCAGTAAGTTGAATAGGTTGTTTCCGCACTGGAGCCTGTGCCCACTGACAACCATGGGTCTAGCTTTCTCCAGTGAGTCTGGGCCAAGCACGAGTGTAAACAAACATTATGCAATGTGTATTGTTTTAGTTGCCACCAGTGGTTTGGCTTACATGCACTTAAACGGCATCTACAAACCATATGCAAGCATATGAATATATATTTTTTTCTGAGAGAGATAGAATATTTTTATTTAATTTTATGTTACACGATATCATTGCATAAAACTAAAATATCTACCCATTCATATGTAGTGTACTTTAACAAAAAATAATTAGAACTTGAAGACTAATTTCTAGAGCCCCTTAAGGGTACAATGTCTTTATGTCTTTCTAGTTGAAACAATATGCACAAATCTTTTAACTAAATTATTGTTGCTACTATTAAAATTTTCTAGAAACCTTTGAATGATTATTTTACCACGTTATAAATAACGTCGACCTCAGTAGTATTATGTAGTCAGGAGGTGCTGGTAAGCCAAGTTAAATTTGTTATTATTTTTTTTAATTTATGGTTTATTCTCTGGAATTTAAAGGAGTTGCTACTCCAGGATGACGATGCGTAAGAGTTCTGCCAAGCGTTTTATACTTGCTTTATATTTTATCGACAGTTTCGATGTTTTACAAAGGGACGGAAACATCAATGGGATGGTAGCCTGGCCTTTTGCTCTAATAGAGTTTATGGCAGGAGTAAAGGTTAGGGGTTTATGGTAAATCAAGACAAAATACTTAATAATCTGGGCCCATTTAAGTTCACGATTTCCTAAATTTATTTGAGCCTTTGTTTAGTGAATTTAGTGAATTTCTTTGACGTTTTTTCAATATTTATTTTTAAATTCCATGGTAGAACTTATTACCATTGTTTTTGAACATATCATGTGTATTCCTACACCATTTAGAGCTTTCCTAACAACGGAACTAAGCTTTACACCATTAAATAGATTAGGCAGAAGATTAGTCACGTGACCGTTCAACGAATGGAACAGGTTTAAATAGAGTAAGTTAAGAAACGTAGAAAAGGTGGCATAGACGTATAAATTGGCTCAATCAGGATACACCGGGAACTGAGAAATGGCATCATTCCTTGTCGTACCGGAGACAAGCCATAATCTCCATAGCCGTGAAAAATTTTAAATCACTTACCATTCGTTATTTTTTTTTTATAAAGTTTTTAAATAGATCAAAATACACCGTGATGACAACTATGTGTTTCTCACAAATTATTACGTAGATTTGTATCTATATATACAATTTTATCCACGATTATAGTTCATTGCAATAAACATTTCAATTTTCGTGAAATGATTCTATATAGCACAATACACATAATATAGCAAAATATGTGTACCAATGACATAATAAAAGAAAAAATAGGAATTGGTGCAAAAGAAAAAGTGATCGATCTTACATTTTCATTTTGAAATGAAATTTACCACTATTAACCAGTATCCCTTTCTCTCCACATTACAAATTATCTTTATTTCAAAACTATTTAAGAAATTCTAAAAGATATTCTGTGAAGGTTCTTTCCTTCAATTAATTTCTTTTGATTTTTATTAAGTAAGACCAATAACACAATCACTTGAGATATAAGGCAGATGTAAATTGGGTATACATTTAGATTTGCCTATCTAGAAATATTAAACGAAGAATAGATTATTTACTTAGAGGTCAAGAAATAACTCTCTGTTTTTTCCTTGCAGTTACATTTTGACAGACTGACATTTACTTATGGAAATTGCTACAACTGACATGTAAATAATCGTATTCTATTCCATCATTAGTGGGCTATTATAACCCCTTATAACAAGTAGCGTAGATTCATTGGCGTAATAGTAATGAACCTTTATTTAATAATGGCTAGATAATATTTATTCATTTAAACGTATCATATATAATCATTAATTACCTTTACGTCTTTTTTTTTTTCAGGTACGTCGTAATTTTGCTGCATTTTGAAGTTGACTTGACTAACGTAGTTAAAACCGGTAATGTATCCTAAGTTTACATGTACATACTACACTATAAAAGCATAAACATATTTATCTAGGAACAATAATAGCAAGTTATTCGAGGCTAAAAAAAATACAGTTGGGTATCAATAATCGCACGAAATTAGTTCCAAGTCCATGCCAGGTTCTGCTAAAAAAATTAAACAGTGAATACTCAAACTTATTTTTGAACAGAACTCAGAGAGTTCATGTGATCCAAAATGAATCTAGTTTATATCAAGAGCTAAGAACTTTCAAAAATGTTACTCCTACCTTGGAATTTGAGCGCTATTGTATTATACTGAGTGGACGACTTTGATACTGGTATGTGCTTGGGTTGATAACAGAGAGACGTTAAATTTCCTCGTCATCCCAGTGAATTCTTAGTGTAAGACTTTTTGAACTGATCTACCCAAATGGTAGGGCTGGGTTATCCTGTTTGCCCCCATCGGGACGGCCTCTGACAAGTAAGAAATGTATTTCACCTTGAGTATATGCGTAATTGAATAACTAACGTCAATATGAAAAACATAACTATTACATTTTTAGCTATTTATATTTTCATTGTCTTTGTTTAAGAAAGATTAATTTAATTTGTTGTTCACATAGTTAGACTGAAAAATTGTTATCAAAAACAGTATCTGATGAGCTGGATATGAACTATGGCTCCAAATTATGACAACTTGTAGCACCACAAGTTTAGCACATAAGATGTTGATAAAATGCTTTCTAATAGAGCTTCTACTAATTAAAAAAAGGAATGAACATTTTTTTTTTTAAGTCAGCATATTGAGAAAAGTTACTACCATTATCGAACCCTATTCAATATATAAATAGCAAAATTAGAGCTAATATGAAGTATATATTCAAGATTTTTCTTAGCTATCATTTATTCAGACGATTCCACGTACTTGATTCTAGTACTCTTCCTTCATCAGTCTAGGAAATAGTATGTTTTAAGAATACGGATAAATTGTAGGAATCATTTAATCGAGGTTGACTACGGTAAAAGTTCGAAAACAGGCAGTGGTGACTAGATCTGTTGCTAGCTAGCGACAATAGTGCGGCTGGGTGACTAGATCTGTAGCTAGCTAGCGACAATAGTGCGGCTGGGTGACTAGACGGAGGAAGTGTGCACACGGCCCCATTGATATAGTGCTCGCACTTCCTATTCTAGTTACATCACTCACCTTACGGCGATGCCTTCCGCCCTGTCTTCCTTTGCATTCGAGAAATAGTTACAGGCAATGAAATCTGAATGGAGATATTTACTGAAAACAAGAAATAAACGAATTATCCAATCATGTACATAAATAAATAATTTAAACCAGCTGTGCTGCACACAAATTAAAGTTTCGTTATGATTGCAAAACCATTGACTATATATTAGTCGGGGTCTCTTTGACGAAGGGTTTCAGATAAAGTTGGATATCTTCTCGAGGGTGGTCATGAAGCGCGTGATGCTCACAGACTTTGCGGATGACCAAGATGTTTCATTGCGTCATAAGCAAGTTATTTAATATAATAAGATGGGCATTAAGCAGAGTTAGTACTATTCGAAGGACGCTGGATGAGACCAAGTTAGCGTTTAATGCATAGAAAAACGTGGAAATGCGTTGAGTGTAGGATGGTTATTATCAACAAGACTTTCCCTTGAGAATGAGGATGACGTCCAGTAAATAAAGCTAGATGAAAAGCAGTTAGAATGCACATTTTCGGGGAAACGTTTATTCAATGAAGAGGCAGAGATTCAACTAAATAACAACTGAAACAAGCTGGTATAGTCACATTTATTAAAATCACATCAGAAATTTAATGCCGTTAACCAGTATGTTTTCCCGGGACTCAAATATCCTTGACAAACTTCACCGCTTACAAAGCTGTGTCTACAAAGCTGAAAGGTATCGACACAATAAACAGAAGTGTCAAAGCGATGTTGTCAGTGGCAGACACCTCTCCAGCATTGTTCCATAGCCCATCGCGTGTCTACTGCCATGGATCCTCCAGGTCGAACAAAATTAAACTATTCCGCTGATATATTTGGACCTGTGTAAAGATTAGGTGTTGACAAGACCGATGGAAGAAGCCGTTCAAGCCTATTTAGCAGTAGCAACAGGTATTTAGCAGCAGCAGCAGCTATTTAGCAGCAGCGTTACTGCTGCTGAACCCTGACTGTGCCCTAGTTCGTTGAGTTAGTGGTTTGATGACAGGCTCCATCGTCAGCCGCAGATGCGACAGAGAGTCTGAAATTCATGCATGTGCTTAGAAAATGACCCTGTAGATCTATTCTCAGCACACGACGGAATTAATTTAGCATCTATTAGAGCTGATGTAGAAAATCAATACAGCTGAAGCATTTCCCACTCATCATGTATGTCATCATATATCCAAATCCAAGCAATTAAAGGCATGTAGATCAGCGGTTGCGTCCTGCATAGGGACCAATATCTGTCACAGAATAAGTAATTATTTATAACTGCTTACGACCTCTGCACAAAGGGTTAGTAGAATCTTAATTTGGTTTGATTTTCATACTCGAGGTGAAAGTTGTTTCAGGGTTTTGATGTTTGGTTTTATATCGTTTTGAAATTTAACAATATGTGAAAACCTCGTTTAATAATGTACTACAAAATTTTATTACAATTAATTGTTAAAATGTCTTTATACTTCACTTGAAGAATAAATCAGATTTAAAAAAAATGGATTTCTACCGAAAGGAAGAATGCTCAAAAAGCAATTACGAGTACAATGAAAAAAAAAAAGTTTTATCTCATCCATAGTGACTAGTATAGGCAGTGTTTGATGTATATTTATAAAAAAAAAAAAATGTTTTAATCGGCTTTCCTAATTTTCACAATATACAGGTGGTCTGAAAAGTTTCCAACCTCAACATGAAGATGATAATAAAATAAATAAAAGCTTTGTTAGGTCGGAAACTTTTCAGCCCACCCTCGTATACATCGTTTGTAATCGTTAAATGGCTGCTTCCTATTTTTGTGCCTTCGTATCCCAGTATTTTACTATCAATCATCCTTTCCTTAACATTCTCTCCTCTGCATTATGGATTGATAAATGATCTTGAGTGCAATAGAAATTGAAATTTGAATCTCACATAATGTGCTTTTGATGATGAAATTGGTCAACCAAAAATGAATGTCAATTTTCTGACAGTTCGCGCTGCTTCCCATATCACTGCTGATATCGAGAGGGATATGAAAATCATATTCAGTGACGCGAACTTTTACAAAAATCCTTTTTCTAACCAAAAATGTTTAAACAAATTATTATTAGGAATTAGTTTTATATTCCTCACCAAAACCCCTTTTATGAATAAAATGGTCAGCAACTTAAAATTGCACTATCAAAGGAAATTAATGACAGAACATGCCTGGGATGCCTATGGATGCTTTATAGGCTTGGTCTCACACTAGGAAGAATAGTTGGCTCGCAAGTAAATAGCTTGGCTGAAAACATGTGCTCCAGTGCATTAAAAGGGGTAACAGTAACATTTATGTACAGTCTGTTGAAACTCAGAGCTTTTGCCTCTGTCTGCAGCCGTGACTAAAGTGCAGTCACGAAAATTAACGCTCCACATCGTCTGCGGATTGTTATATTTGTCGGCGGTTGGTTTTTGTTGAAGGATTTCTGCTTGGCCATTTCATGGTTCGTATCGGTTACCGAGTTGCCACCAGTTTCGACAGGTCCTCAGCGACAGTAACGTGTTTCTATATCAGTCCGCCTTGCTCCGGGTTATATAACACTTTGTCCAGTGCAAGGCCTCTAGGGCACAAGTATGCAGGTCAGTAAGGCGATAATTTCTAGGGCGCTGGACAGTTGTGTGAAAATTTCACACTAGTCGCCTTGGGTCCATTGTGAACCTTCATAATGACAGTATGTCACAAGGCAATGACGGTATGGCATTATACGTATCGTGTACGATGTATCCAGTAGCATGGCCGTGGAATGGAGGCTGCTTGAAATACCGTGTGTAGACAATATTTGTCATATTCCACTGGATGGATTAATGCAAGATTCAGCAACATAACAGTGATTACATTTGGGGATACTTAAAATAAACAACAAATATTCAGTGATTGTATCACCAAAATATTTCATTTAACGATTATCCACTATTAAATGTTCATTGACGATGCTTAGCTTTAGGTAATTCTGATTGGAATATAGAACAAAAGCAATGACATATTTTTCAAATAGTTACATATTGACCAAAAAAATCCTCTTGAACTCGACACTGTCGACTTAAACGATAATAAATTACTTTACTTTTAAAACTGGCCGTAAAAATTGTTGAACAAATCAGAATATAAATGAAATCGCTTCTGAGATGGTACTAGAGAAATATTAGCGAGAAATGACAGCGAACACAATATTTATTTGTTATACCCATTATTTTATTTTGACCCATAACATCTAAACACTTAAAAGTACTTTTGAAAATTTGAGATTGAATGAAATTGTTACGACCACTGTTCTAGGACATACACTTGTGAGCTTACGTAATTGGAAATCTTATGTCGAAAAATTAATATTGATCTCTAAAATATTTATGTTGATAAAAGCAATGCAAAATAGAAGCTTATGAATATCTAGAATAATACGCAGGTGGTCTGAAAAGTTTCCGACCTCAACATGAAGATGATAAAATAAATAAAAGCTTTGTTAGGTCGGAAACTTTTATATATATTGAGCCACCCTGGTTGTTATTCTAAAAACAATATAAGATTGAAGAGGACCTCTCTTTAAGGTTTTATTACAGAACATAATGCAAAATGAATAGGAATTCGATGAATTAATAAAATTAAGTAAAAATTAACTAGTTAAAACTTATCATATTTAGCTCAAGGACAGACAATATAGCAGTGTGATTGTGTAGTAAGTGGTCCAGAAAGTAATTACACAACCATAGTATTTTAATCCCCCTAATAATTTGCGTTTTAGTTAAAAATTAATAATATCAACCAATAAAAAATAACGGCATGTTTTTCTTATTGGCATTTTAGCAGTCATTTAGCATTTTCTTACCCATAGATCATAGCTCCATTTTATAGGGAAGAATCAGGAAAGACGATGAATGATATTTTCGCTTGCATCATAAAATTCTGTTGCGAAAACACTACCATGTAAACGATAGAATTACCGAAATAAGTACCAGCTGTACGAGGTTGTTTCCACCTTCTTGTCACGATTCTTATTTCAGTTAATGATCGTATATGAAAAGCAATCACGTTTTTCGTTAATATAATGCGAGCTAGCCACTATATGAAATATCCAAGAATCGCATAATCTATAAGTGCCTGTTGCAATCATCTATTCAGTAGTCATCACTTTCGGCTATAACCCTATGGTAATTCTTCCAACCATTTTTAAGGTTAGAACCACAATGCTCTCCCTCATGTGACGTTCAGTTACAAAAAGTTTGTATTTGTATTGTACGATGACCCGACGACATGGTCGTTTTTATCTCTCATCTTTCAGAAGCATTTCTCCTATCACGCAGTGTAAACAGGTGGGCTGAAAAGTTTCCGACCTCAACATGAAGATCGTAATAAAATAAATAAAAGCCAGTGAAATAAAAGCTAAAATAAAACCTTTGTTAGGTCGGAAACTTTTCAGACCACCCTCGTAGTCTTTTAAATTGATGGTCTGGGCATCCTGAGTCATGATGGTCCTGGCAATATTTTTGGGACTTCAGTGGGGATTATATTGCCAAAAGTCATTATAAATGTCAATAATGCCCTGTTCGCAACTTTCTGCTATCCTTCTGTTTGACTTAGGACGTCAATTTTCCAATAAAGTTCCAACTGGTGTCTAAATGTCACGTATCACCCAAAAGTATACTACCTAAAGCTACTACTAGACTATAAATAATGAAATAAACGAAAATAAATAGAAAATGAAAATTAATTTTAAAATTTAGTCAATATTCGTTCTGGTATTGATCCCATTATTAAGAATAATTATTAGGCGAAGAAAAGGAAGGATCGAGACACAGAATGCACACAGAGAGTGCAGAAAGAGGAATTCACGATGTAGCCCCTATGTAGTATATGAAAATATAAGATATCTTAATACAGTCATTTTCATATGACATATGACAGATTCTCATATTGTCAGTCTCAGTTATTAGAGTCCCCTGGATATAGAGTAGAAGTATTACAGAGTTCCCCCTGAGACTGGGTTTATAGAGGAGGTGGATAGGGGGAAGGAATTTTTTCAGTGTATTAAAATAGTTATATTATAAAGTAGTTATAGTAAAATAGTTATTATAAATTTTAGATTGGCTTGTACGTTATTAATCTATCAGCAGAATGACTTGTATCTCCACTTCAACTTCCACGTAATTATGTAAAATCCGGAATCATTTTCTCACCTGTGGAACTAATGTGGATGCGATTGTGAAATACTATTGGAAATATTTCTGCAATTTTATAGATTTACTGTAAGTAAAAGTACTTTTACATGCTCATTACATATACTGTTGATAATTGAGACAAAAGCTTATTTTCCGTCTATTATATATGTTATTAATTATTATTGGTAATCGGAGTATATAAATCGATAGTACTCGAACCCAGGATAAAGGTGGTTTACAACTCGGTCATCAGTATTTTTTGATTAATCGTTTCAAAGCCGAAGGATTAGAGAGATTTTAATCTCTGGAACTATTCAGAAGTTCCCTTCTCTTAGAACTTTTTAATCCCGTTATTTTAAATTTCTTTTGACATCCCAAACCGGCTCAGCTTTATGATTCATAAGGTGAATCCCATCACTTTTTAAACATGTACAGACAAGGAATGTGTAATGGACATTATACTTTTGTAACAATCGCAAATCACAGTGTACAATAATTAAAAATTGTATAAAAATTTATTGTAAATAAATTCATTTATATAGAATCTATATTGAATTCCATAATTTTTAATAACAAGGGGCTATGATGAAAAAAAAGCTCAGGAGTAGCATCTATTGCCTTAGATGGAAATTTCTCGTAAAACGAAAATATTAAAATAACTAAATAGACTGTTGTAAATTAACCATATATAAAATTGTTATAATATTATAATAGATTTTAAATTATTTTTCCATTAAAATATTGTACTGATATATAATTTTTAGTGCATGTATATATCGCAAAATAAAATCATGCATTCCAATAGTTACCAAACAGTTGCTCTATCACCAGGACAGACAGGGCTTTAATGATGAACGTTATAGTTTATTAAGATAAACTCCATTTACGGTAAATATTTCTTCGAATCGGATTATTATCAACTTTTTTTTTTTTTTATTCGTCTTTATATCGTTCCGTTTCGTAATGCGGAATAATCGCCCTATAATAGACCGACTCAGTTCTTCAAAGAAGGTTTTACGCCGTGGGAGACCTCAAAGACTTCCAGTGATTGACTGACGCAAGGAGTTAAAACACCAACGGCTCTTGTGATATTTTCCCAAGACCTTTCGTCAACGGTTGGAACAAAAAGCGGGGTTGAGTGGATTCTGGCGGCCTTGATGATGTCTGGAGACAGGTTCACCTTGCTCGGAACGGACGTGGAAACGTACAATGTCACCGTATAATCTTCACGAATATATTCATCGGTAGAATATATACTCGGTATTTCCATTCAGGGAACAGAAGGGTATTTACCCAAAATACCTCGTAATATATTAGTTCTATGGGCGTAGTACAATATAGGTCTTCTCCTTACATTATATTTAAAATACGCTCTTTCTCATTTCACATGCTGACCGACAGCATTTGGAGCTCAATTTCACAACGCGGAACCATAAATCATTGTCAGTGCTGTTCAAACAATCGTTATTGTGCTGTGATCAGTAACTGATTCATAATCGTGGCATTGTTCAAACAGACTCGAAGGTCAATAGAAGGAGTTGAAACTATCAGGGCCATTGTCGAGGAATAGTAGGTGGTCCCTTTTTGCGTAGTCGCTGCTTCCTAGCCACCTCCTGCTTAATATATTCAGTAAACATCGATTAAAGAGACGAATATTCATCGAACGAATATTCCACCAACTCCAAACACACAATAGAAATAAAATATGTGGGATGGGTAAAAAATATCATAAGATCTGGAGAAACGTTTCATCGCCCTATTTCAAATGGGCCTCAATCCCCAATTTTTTTTTAATATCACACAGCATTCTTGATTATTTCTATAACTGACTAATATTGGTGTTCTCGTTGGAATAATAGGCGTTGGCATTTCGATTCTACATACAAAGTAATACTTACGAAAATGTCTGGATTATACCACAGTTAAATAATCTTGTTCGAGGAGAGTATTTTAAAAAACTTTATTATGAATAACAATCAAAACACTGGTATATATAGAAATATTAATGAATTACAGCACTAGGACATCCTTTGGCTAAGGCTAAAGGACAAGTGTCGGTTGCTGGAGGCAGGTAGTCTAGGGCTAGGGGAAGGGTTGTAAAAGAACAAAATAAGGGTAGACCATATGTCTCAACTGAAGTATACATTTCAGCTAAAAACGAATATTATATAACTCACGATGCAGCGACGTTGCCATCAAACAACTCCACTTCGCTTCTGGTCTCGCTCATGCTTCTCAAATCCACTAGTATTTTTCTATATTGAAGTCATATAGCTCATTCAGTCTTAGTTCTAATATGAAACTCTTGACCAAAATTAATTAGAGGATTTCGGTATTCTTGCGTCAAAACATATCTTATTACCGACGAAAATAAATATCTCCACAACACAACAATGATTTTTTTTATTTTACATACTCTTATGACCTATGATGTTTCGCAAAAGTAAGACCTAACCTAATTTCATGGAGAAAATATAAATAACGACCTCTGCTGGCATTTGCATTCGTCGTGTCGGCTACATTTGTTCTCTCGTCTGACCTATGAACTTTGTTTGCGGCACTTGTGAGCTGATTGCGTCGACATTTGGGCAGTACGCGACAAGTTGACAAATGTTTATCGTCACCTATTAGAATATGGAATATGTATTATTATAATCGTCTGGTATCAACCAAGATGGTAGAATGGAGACATAGCACAACGCAACAGTCATAAACAATGTTTTTAATTAATAGCTTAGGAGTAACCATGTATTATATTGAGTCTGCTGGTATCTGTTTCACACCTTTTTATACAATGCTAAAACGAGCATCGTGGAACAATGTTGCATGCCAAGACAGTGTCACAACACAAATTTAAATAACTAATGCTGAACATGTGGAACAGTATATGGAACAGGTAAAGTCCCAAGTTTTCCTATTGGTATAAATATATAATATAAGAACAGTAATTAAAACAATTAGTAAATGTAGTTGTTTATCGTTTTCAAATAGGAAAAAAATCCTTAAAAAAAGGCTGAGAGAACGAAATGAAAGAAAGGGATTTCATTAAAATCAAAATACATTTTAAAATGATAATGTTATATCAGTGATAAAATAAAAAAAAAGTAATGTATTTTAACGAATACCACCAAACCGGTATGTTAAACCCAAATATCTAATGGATATTAGAATACCTCACGCATTATATAAAATGTAGTAAATATAATTAGCACGATGTGAATTTATTTAAAGATTTCATATTGTGGAATCTGTAACTCGCTCTGTATATATTGAATGAACGGTTTTGAAAAAAAATTATTAGTAATTTTTTTTTAATTCAATAACAACTTTATTATGATGAAATTACAATCTGCCTACTTAAAAGGCAATAAATAATTGAAATAAGTGTTTTCATTCATACCATATTTACAATTCATCATTCATTCGCACATTCATACAATATTTACAAACAGCCCAGGGGCCCCCCAAGTCCACACGCTGTTGCCTTCCTCGCAAGCGAAAGAGGAAGCGGAGTCTCGGGAAGTCCCCCACGCACCCCACCAGGCACGTCGCCGGATACGAGCCAGCGGAGGCTGACCAAGAGTGCGAGAGCCACAGACGCTCAGGACATGATTGGAGAAACTGGCCATTGCCAGGACTCCCACTGTGCGCATTTATAGCAGGTCACGAGGCCACTGCCGTTTCAGACTCCGGGGAGGATTATAGGGATGAGTGGAGCAGTGCAATGACTGTGCTACGGGATTAGGGTGGTTAGATAGGTTACTATGGAATTTCATGAATTTGGAAGGGATGAAATGGAATTATTAGTAAACATCAATAATTAAATTTCCCGGAATGTCATCAATTTCCTTACTTCTTTCTTGAGAATGTGTTTCTTAAATCAAAAATAAGGGTTTCTAGCAAATTTATATCCGTGGAAGTCCATACTTCCAGACTTAAAAAAATAAAATGCCTTGGGTATTACCTTACCTACACATAACGCTTGCAGCCGCTATTCTCCTTAGTTTGAAATCTTCACAGTACTGTTTTCATCTCCAAAACTTTACAAAGCACTTGTTAGCCCTTTCTCACTTTAATATTGCATGTTAAAATGAACGTAGCAAAACCGCCGTTTCTCAAATGCGAATATTCTGTTGCGTTTGGTAAAAAAAAAAACACAGCTATAGCAGATTAAAATATAACTTGTTATATGAATAAGAGTTACTATGCTAGACTTAAATATGTATGAATTCGCCTCAAAAAGGACCTATGGCTTCATGCCGTTTATTTCACCAAAGTTACTTTATGTAATCTTTATGCAACGAGAATGTGAAAAGCCCTTATTTGTCACTGTTCAGTAAAGATAGAATCAATCCTGTGATCGGTGCCAATCAATAATCTACCGTACTTATGCTGCCCGGTTACAGGTCATCATCTGTTATCTATGAATTAGATGGTGGCCTTACGAGGAACTGGCTTGATCAGAGCTTGTAACTTGTAGGTAGAATGTGACAAGTGGGCTAGAGTAACATATTACTAAGCCACTAGTACTTCAACAGCTTCATGATATTGGCAATTACCGCACGAAGTATAATAATTAAAGTTTATTAGTTTTGTTACTGAATTTACTTATTTTAATTTAACTGGTCTTTCTGTTAAGACTTCAAGGCCCAGTTATCAACGAAGATTGTTTCCTGCGCCCACATCGGATGTTCTGGATAACAGTTAATAAGAAACGTCAATTTCTTCATGAGATTACTTCCTAGGGGCATTGGTGCTTGCAGAAAGGCAACTAAATTGATCAAAAACATGCAAGATCACTTATTAGTACCCATTTCAGTACATTGGAGAACTAAATCAAAAAAGTACACTATCGAAGTGCTCATTACTACAGTAATTCTATGATGTTTGAGGATTCTGCTAGACCAGGATGATGATAGCGAAGAACCGTGGAAACTTTTACTTTTTCCCTCTAACCGTTTTAGCTTCGGATTTCCTCAGGGAAAACCTGAGATTTTCTCAGGCTAGTTAATAGAAAAATTTCCAGGAAGGGTTTCGTTTTTGCTTTTTAAAACTGATTCCGCTAAATATCTATTTCAGGCTCAGTTTAAAGTAGACTGGCTGGAGGCCTTAATATAAGTTTTAAAGTACTTCAAGCAGCCCAGAAATTTGTATTATTATTTAATATATTAACACTATTTTTACTGCCTAAGGTTTTTTTTATTAATAATATGACCACATAATAAATTGCATTTTTATTATTACAGCTTAGAGATTAGAGGCAGTTTTTGAATACATAACATAAAGATATTCAAATTAAAACTTAAAACATTAATTTGAATAAATAAATTATTTCTACCTATTGCCGGGTCTGAAACGTTTCTAAATAGTAGTAAGATATCAGTTCAATAATGTTACTATTGATATGTAATAGTTTTCTTTTTCACGTTTTCTACCTTAATTTCTTCTTCTGATTTGTTGATTTTCTACTGTTTAAGTACGAATTTCTCACTTTCTTTACGAAAAAAAGTACAGATTTCTTCCCAGGAGGTTTCTCAGGCAGACGCCTGAGTATGTTCCCAGCAACTAAAAGTAAATATAATGCAGAAAATGGACACCCCTGTATAGGCAAATAGAAGTAATTATATACATATTTGTAGATGTATATTACCTTTTAGTATATTTAGCACAATGATTTTAGATAGTTAGTGGGCTTACTGCCTAACACGAACGCGGAATAAACATTGAGTTAATAACTTCATTAAAAAAACTCTAGCAGAGATTTATCACTTAGGAATGTTGGATGTCAAGTTCAAAGGGCAGAAATAACGACGTGTCCCAAATGTAGACTAGTAGACACTCGGAATGGGAGGAGATAAAACCATCAGAGATCAAGGTTGCCTGGGAATATTGGGTAGGGCCTCTGACCTCTCGACCCTGCGACACTGAAACAGATTTCGTGGGCAGCCGGAACTAGTTCGGGAAGGCGGGGCTCCCTGAAGGGTGGAATAACCGACGTGCAAGATTGAGGTTAGTGAAGGATTGAGGTAAGTTTGTAATTCATAGCTGTCAGTAAATGTACGTGGAAATAGTGTATTAATCGAAATTGACAGGCCAAGACAGGTACATAATTGTAGTAGCAATAAAAAAGTAATCCAATGAGAAAAAAATTAACTAACCGCTGATTTTATGTTATCTAGAAATTAAGTGTGGGTCTAAACGGAACTTAAATGACTAAAGGTTTTCACGTTAAAGAAGTGTATCAGAATCATAACGGAATCTTAAATCATAAAATATGGTTATAAAATAAAACGGTTTTCACATAAACTATACTAGCATCAATTTGAGTCATCAATGACTATAATACGTATAAGCGTGGACGCTTCTTTCACGAGCTCCTAAAAGATGGAAACAGATCATATTTTTTAAATAATTCGACTTCCTAGGTTATTCAAAAATAGTTTAGCAATATGAAACGTGTGTACGATACCGGCCTGGCGCTAGTGTCAATAAATACTAAATAATGCGTCTTATTTGTACTTGGAAGACAAAACAAACGATTTCTAATAGGTAATAAAAATTCCCAAGCTACGATTAATTTTTGTCAGATAGTAAACTTCATCTGTTCTCATTATCAATTTCCCGTTAGAGAAAGCATTATTTGATATCCCAGTGGAAGAAACGCCAAGAAGACAACTCATATTGTGCATTATCCAATTGTCCCGAAGGTGGAAGCGTTAGTTCTGGCAGTTCTTAGGACCACTGTCCGTATGTGAGGACTTTCACATAAGAAAGTTCTTCTCTTTACGATGCGCTGTTCCGTCAAATCTTTACAACCAGTACACGATACTACCGGCCTAGCGCTATAAATCATTTTCTACATGAACTTGGAGAACGAGTAGTTATAATGGAATAATGTAAAGAAGTCTTGAAAGGCATAACTATAGACTCTTTTACAGTGATGCAAATATATTCCTTGTTACTCCCCGATGAAAAAGGAAAACTCACTAACTGAACAGCCACTAGGGTACGAGAACATGATTAATATGAGAACAAGGCTGAAGGCTAATCTCGCGGATAAAGTTCATATTGGCTGCCCTTGAAAAAAAACACGTTCATCACAGATGGAGATAGTTGTGGAGTTGTCCATGTGGGAACTTAGTCGGCTATCAAGGACCCTCCTCTCACTCGCCCGTACTCGATGGGCACTCCGGAAACGTACATATTATCTACTAGTCATTAAGACCAAGGCTTATATCTATAATGTAATCAGGTTTGTTATTTTTCGGCTGAGAAAAGGAGTTTATTTTAAAAAAAAGTGTGTCCGCTCAAATACAATCTATTACTTACTTGATTTTTTAGTCCCTTGAACATTTTAAAATGCAATATAAATAATCTCTAGGATGTTAATATTATACTCAGTACTAAATGATAATATTTAATAACTATAAAAAGACTTGATCTTTCACAAATATAGCTTACGTTAATCTCTACCACCCTAATCCCCTAGCACAATCATTGCACTGCACCACTCATCCCTATAATCCTCCTCGGAGACTAAAACGGCAGTGGCCCCGTGACCTGCTATAAATGCGTAACAGCGGGAGTCCTGGCAATGGCCAGTTTCTCCAATCATGTATTGAGCGTATGTGGCTCTCGCAGCTCTTGGCCAACCTCCGCTGGCTCCTATCCAGTAACGCGGCTGACTTAGGAGCGTGGGGGACGTCCCAAGACTCCGCTTTCTCCTTCGCACGCGAGGGACGTGACAACCATGTGGACTTGGGAGGTCTCTGGGCTGTTTGTAAATACTGTATGAATGAGCGAGTACCGATCATGCATTATATGTTTTCTTCAGTACTATTTATTAATAATTAAAAAATAATTTGGGACTGACTAAAAATGAGACTTTTTATATTATTAGAAAATAATTTCTTCCAAGCCACTACTGGCAACAAAAATGTTTTATTTCATACCGATTCAGAACTCTATGCTTTCACCAACAGGCTCCAAACGGTCTGTGGGTCTGTGATTCTCACTTCTCCACTACGGGCAACTCGTTGATAATGAATTTAAAACAATTTTACATGAAATAAATAGTAGAATAATAAAGAAATATTTTACAAGCCAAACCTGCTTTACCTGCTTTTTAAAGCTTTACCTGTACGTTATATTACAACCTTATATCTACCTATTAGGTAGACATTAAATATTTAATTAGTAAAAGTTATAACATTTTTTTTATTTATGACGTAATATAAATTACATTCATTCTTTCTGATCAGATTTAAAACTCTTATGCAGTCCGGCTTAAAGCATGACGAGTGGATTACTTAATAGTTTGCACATTTTCCCCCATTTTTGCCCGAGCCTCTGGGAGGGGCTGCGCTGATACTATGATGCGTGCTGGTAGTCACATAAGCTGTTCTAGACGAAAAACTCGAATTTTCCAGTTGTCTACGAAATATCGTTGAATTAATTACTACATGTGTTGCCAAGGTAAAAAACTCATGTGAAACTAGAAAAACAGGGTTCATTCAACACAAAATAATTGAAGTTTTAGATAGATTCAGATTATTATGATATAAATGTGGCTTAGGTCTAAACTTAGCTTCTTAGTCTACTAAGCCAATATGAAATACTTCGTTGGGTAAAAATAAATGGGATGTACTTATATATGATATATTATCGGTGACCGACTTCTATTTTATAACTTTTATTATGGATATTTACTTCCTGAAAATATTTTTGAAATATTAATAGAAAATTTATTAACTTATTCTTACCTACCAAGCAATGTATAAACGGCTAAAAAATAGTGAATGTAGGTATCAGTGTATTTACATAAAACGGGCCTCAATATTACGAAAGGCTTATCTCGAGAAATATTCAGATGAATATAATTGCCGCTTTGTGTTGTGTTGTATACCAAATATGTTGACATCGAGAAGATGTGAATCTGTCAGAAAACATGGAGTGAAGGAGAAAAAGAAAATAAAGTGTCAGATAAGCCTGTCGATGAAGGGAAATTAGTTCTTCACGTCAGCACCTGCGAGTGTTTCACGCTCGGCGAACCGCTAAATATCTTTGGCTAAGCAGAAATGTCCGAACCTCGCTTTCTAAAACACTCATTACGCACACTGAAATAATTATATTTTACTGTTAACATCTACTCTACAGGGTTTTTTTTGACAGCCCCGTATGTTTAGATATTTTTTCTCTACACCTGGATTGCAATGTGGTGCTCTTGTGACACCATGGAGAAATATATTGCCTTGACTTATATTAAGTCTATGTATAATCATATTCACAAAAGTGAATGTTAATTATGAAATTCGTTTGTAATTACAGTTGAATATATCCATTAAGACAGAAAGATCCTGCCCTGTAAACTGTAAATAAATGGATATGTATGTTATTCTGAAGAGAATAATAAATATTTTAAATTCTTACTTTTTATTTTATTTTCCGATTTCTCACAGATTTTTTTGTATTGTTCCAGGTATACCCAAGCATGTCAATACTTATCGATTGAAAAAACACGGAATGAGGTGAATTAAGGTGGTATGCAAATATAGCAATTGCTACGCTAACAGTCTCAGGTTCTTTGTTATTTGATAGAATCACTTAATGTATGACTATTTAAATAACCTAAAATGTATTTCTTGTGAGTTTTTATGATGATTTTTTTTATTGGTTTCAAGGATTGAGCAGAACATTTGGTTTTGTAGAACTCTCAATAATTAATAAATATTCTAATAATAATTTAGTTTTTAAGTAATATTTTTGCAAGTAAAAACTAAACATTATAGACATGAGTGAAGTCGTTATAAAACTGGTTTATAACACGAAAATAGAGCACTTGCTTTCCATAGGTCGTGGTATTATCATCAAACAAATATCAGGTCACGTTAAATAATTTTGGAAGGGTCGGCGAAAGATATATCGTGAAAAAGATTGTCAAATTTTTTATAGTTCACACGATTTCAATGACAGTTCTTATATTTTAACGATATAGATATTTTGCGTAATTTCTATTGCTTATATTAAATCGATAGTCTATTTTGGAGCGTCCCTCTGAAGAATTTGGTTTACTAGAAGTTCTATTTACGGATTGCTGCAGTAGATATTCCTAGATGTACGGATCAGTTTCCAATGCAATAAAAAGGAACTACATACTAATTAGAGTTAGCCCGAGAAGATAAGGCAGCTATACTGTCATTATTACCCAGGCGTGTTGAGGTTTGCACACCTTAGGTCTGCGTTCTCACAGTTTCCACTCCTGACGTTTACAATGTCTTCACCTGAGATTAATTAAACAGATAGTGGTTTCTTTTCTCGAATGAGATTCACTAATTCGTTCATAATAACGTTAATTGTAGACGAAATATCACTCTCACTTTCTCCGCAGTCGTTACCTTTCATTTGTATGCACATAGAGTCTCGAGTATTAAGTGATACTCCAACACACACACACACACACACAGTCATCATACAGTCACTCATGTATGATTGATTCTCTGCTATTTACTACGTGCGCAGAAGGCAATTCACACAACCTCCAACAGTTATTTGCGAAATCAGCAGTTTTCGTTATGTTAGCAACCCATCCTGATCACGTTAATGCTGGTAAACATGTTACCAACGAATCAATTTCAATAGAAGTTTGACGTTAAACTCGGCAAGAGCGTAGCAGATCTGCTGTTGCTCTGGCACAAAATAAACTCTCGATCGTTAGCGCACCGTCCAAGCTCATAAGACCCTCCTCCAGAAGATGGCAAAGCTAGAAATACCACAATGTTTTCAATTTATGAATGATAATTATTTCTTGTGGGGTTTGACTTACCATTATATACCTTATCAATAATGCCCCATGTTTAACGAGTATTGCAAACCGATTAACACGATTGGTTTTGACCAAACCACTAAGACATTAACTAAACACCATACATAATGCACCATTCAAACCTATCATGAAGCTTAAAGAAACCGTGGCTGAAGTACACTAATTCAATGATATGATTATTGCAAATATACATTATATGGCTTATAATATAAATAATAAATATAAAATAAATGTGGGAGTGTTATTCGTTTGTTGATTTATTAAAATATTATTCTTTCTTCATTGGATTATTAGCACTTCGTCAGTGTTTGTGCTATACTTTGCGTAACTCACCTTAAATGTGCGTAAGTTCTAAAAACAGTAATGGAATTACAAATTCGCAACTCCATTCACATGTAACATGTTCTCAGTGCATTTCAAAGTCTTAATCACCAGGGACCACACACTGAAAAAGGCCAACCGATCTTTTTTTGTTCTCATTTTGTATGCAACGCCTTTGTTTTCGAAATCTATCCGAGAAAGAAAGCTTGACAACGCCACAAAGGCAAAACTAGGACTTTGATTCTTTTACTCGGTCTTCTTAACCAAAGAAGGCTCATGATAATCCCAGAAAGCTCAAACCGATCCGGGTTTGCTCAGGCCGTGAGAAAAGGTTTGATCTCCATTTACTGTTGTCAATTTATAAGAGAAAGGGAGCTAACTAATCCATTATTCTAGTCTGCAGAGTGGGCGGTGTTCCTTTAGTACTTTCGAACTATTCTAGTATGTAATTTAGTGTATTCATGTTTGGTATCTTATAGTATTAATTTACTATAATTATTATAACTATTATAACTAGCCCGTTTGCTCTTTTTTACTGTGTTATGTATGACAGATTAAAACTTTGAGAGAAGTGTATAGTGACGCCTAAATAAAAAGGAGTATATTAGTTCCTTACGATTATTTCTATCCCCTTAACTGGGATGGATATCCCATAACGGGATATCTATTATTCAATCCATAAAAAATCCCTACTCAACTGTCTAACTGTTAAGTCACACTTGATGAATATTAAAAATTCATCATTCCTTCAGAACAGTATTGGCACACAGCTGCCACCTTATCCGTATTTGCTAAATCCTACACCACCGCTCGCTTTCTCCAAACATTCTAAAAGATACCGAAATGAGGGAGATACGGGTTTCGAAGGATAGCTCAGTATTTGTGCAAGGATTCTCCAAGTTCGGACTGGCCGATTTTGCAATGAGAAGTAGCCCGTGACATTAGGGACTGGTCGCCCTTCTGAATGTGTGCCAACCTCGATGTAGCATCTGGCCCATCCCTGTCATCTGTGAATCATTTGCCCAAAACTGAAAAAACAAAATTCAGCTCCAATGCTACTTGTAAACTAATTTCGGTAAACTAGTTGATCCTTGGATCGTAACATCCTTTTTTTATGTATAACTTAAAAGGTTTTTAATGCTGTACAGACTAATTCGAAGGACATCCCACCTCTCAATAGAAAACAAACTACTTATTTACAAGGTTATACTCAAGCCAATCTGGAGATATGGAATAGAGCTATGGGCGACAGCAAAAAAGTCGAACATCAAGCGCATCCAATCCTTTCAATCAAAAGTCCTAAGCACAATAGTAAATGCCCCTTATTACGTCAGCAACAAAACCCTTCACAATGATCTGAATATACCCTATATTCTTGAACTCATCCCTTCCAAGTTCATAAAATTCCATAGTAACCTATCTAACCACCCTAATTCCCTAGCACAGTCATTGCACTGCACCACTCACCCCTATAATCCTCTTCGGAGATTAAAACGGCAGTGGCCTCGTGACCTGCTATAACTAAAAGATAGTGGGAGTTCTGGCAATGGCCAGTTTCTCTAATCATGTCCTGAGCGTCTGTGGCTCTCGCGCTCTTGGTCAGCCTCCGCTGGCTCTTATTCAGTGACGTGGCTGACGTAGGGGCGTGGGGGACTCCCCAAGACTCCGCTTCCTCCATCGCATGCGAGGGAGGTGACAACCATGTGGACTTGGGGGGCCTCTGGGTTGTTTGTAAATATTGTATGAATGAGCGAGTGAATGATGAATTGTAAATATGGTATGAATGATGACATTTATCTCAATTACTCATTGCCTAATAAAAGACAGATTGTAATTTTATCTTAATAAAATTGATTGATTGACGATTAAAAAAAATCAACAACTAAATTTGGCAAAGCTACATTTTCGAACCCATAGCTTCAAGAGTCTCTCGTGGGGCAGCGTATGACAGCTCAGGATAGGCACAAGAAATCACAAAACAACCCAGGAAAATTTTGAAATACTTACCTAATGAAATCTGATGAAGATTTTATTTCTCTGATCTAATAGTTACTGCCGTGTTTAATCACGAATTTGTTCAAATACAAACTTTACCAAACAATTAAAGAGTTTTTTTTTTTAGACCAATAACCCAAAATTGAATATTTTGTTTAAATGAGGTACGTAAAGAGTACTAACTATTTCGTTACATTTCCGAATACCTGATTTGGACAGGTTAAGTTGTACGGCTTTCTCCACGAGGTTCCCCAAAACGCACGAAGTACCGGCCAGTTTGTTTACAGTCGACACCATCGCAGGCCTTAAATAGCAATCGCATTGACAAGGCAGTGGCAAGATCTGGTTGCTTGACTAACTTGGCATGTTCTAGATCCAGGCCGCTAATTAATGGTCTCGGTGCAGTTCCGAATTCTTCGGCCGAGCTAGGACGTGGGAAGGCTGTTCTACAATGCCCTATTTGGTCCTATCTCTTTGCAAGGGCCTTTTTTTTTTTGGTTTGTTTTTGAAGAGCTGTTGTTTTTGCGCTACCGAAGTCAGGGGGCGATTCGACATTTCTTACTACTATTTATAAGCTAGCAACCGACTCTAATTTACCCAGAAGTTCACTTAAATGTCAGACAAGCAATGCTTGATTGTACATATTTACTGATATTATTTACTTCAAAGTATTTACTGATTTGTCATATCAATGAGAACACAATTACATACCCTTCAGATATACCTTAGTTACGCACTGACTTTCACCCTTAGCTTCGGGAAGTTTGCCGGTTTCATCACCCAATCACACCCATCGTACTGCAAAGGATATGCACCTAGAACACATCCTCTAATAGTTCAAACTTCTTTAAAGCAGGTCATGTTATATTATTATTCTAAAGAGTACATTTATATTGGGTGAAAATTAGATTTTCAAAAAAAAGCATGAAGGCTTTCCCAAAATACTTTTTATTATTGATATTACAATCAACGATCGATGTTTCACCTATTCAGGCATCCTCACTAATACATACAAAACAATTAAGTTTACAATTATAGAAAAAAATTACAAAATAATAAGATTTCCAATATTCCAAAGAATAAAACGACACACCTGTGAATGATAGTATAGATTCACATTCATTCATTCCGGTTTACCGAATTCTAAGTAAGTGTAGGTCCCTGTAATTTCCGTGCAGTTAGTGCATAAAAGTTTGCACTTTACATAAAATCCCAAACATTTCAGTAAATCGTCACTATTCAAATTCGAGTGCTGTGTGAATGTTACACGTGTCAATTATTACCCAAAAGGAGAGGTTCTAATTTCATTCTAGTACGTGACGATTTGGTCAGTCAGTGTTTATTTAGTAGCCTTAAACCTATTCAATCGATCTAAAATTTACACCGCTTAAATTATCAATGTTTAAATCACCAAAACATGAGCTTCTTCTATGAAACTGAGACCAGTTCTTGGCCCATTCGGAAAGCAATTTTTTATTAAAAGTACAACAATGGTGCGTTTATAATAGCCTATTTAGTCAGGTTATCCAATTAATTTCGCGTCAATCAACATAGATCGCATCATTCAAAAATGTCGACAGATATCAGTAGTTTGATTGTAGGTAGGATATATAATTTAATAATCTTACCCGTACCCAGTGGTGAAAGATTTCAAGATTTACGTTGGTGACCAGTTGATCTGGTTTCGGTGACTGAGACTTGTGTTGCGGTGACGAAACCAACTCGCATTTGTACAAACCCACTTTATACAACGGACCAGTTTTCTTATCGCCGAGCCAGTGTACCATCCAGCTGAGCTCCCAACCCTTCCTCTATGGGTGTAGAAATACATATCCACGGAGTACGTATTGATAACGGACACTCGAGGAGAAATCGTCGAAAGGTCTCTCTTCAAGTCTTAGAAGTTACGCAAAGTTGATGCATTAGCAAAAGAGAATTGGTTATTGTGCAACTACAGCCTCAGTAACATTTGCATTACGTTCGCGTCACTTTTTCAACTAGCTGCTAACTGCGTAAAGTAATGTTCAAGTAAAAGTAAACGACATAACGTATATCATTTACTATATACAACGACGTATTAGATCAGAAGAGAAGTTCTCTTTATGTAGTTGGTGGACTAATCACCGATTAACACCTGAGCATAAAAGACGTAGGCTTATTAAAATAAAGAAAAAATAGGCTTATTAATAAGAAAATTAAAGAAAAAACTATGAAGAGAAACGGTGTTATTTATTGCGTAAAGAGCTATAAAAGTGTTTATAATGATATAAGGATCTCTAGCCATAGTAATAAACAACAATTCTTACATCTGAAATATTGTAGCTGTTTAAATTATTTATAAATAACTAGTTGATTCATGTAGCAGCTGCCTCGCCTTTTTTTAAATATTTAGAAACAAAATTTTACGACCTCTATCGTACAACATACAGACATATGCATTGACTACAGCCCCCTTTCTGAATTAAAGTATGGATATTCTTCACATGCAGTAATGAAACGTGCCAGAAGCAAGAATGTAGATAATATGGGGTACACCGTTATTATTAAAATACTGAAAACAAGTTGGGTATCTCAGGACTTGAGGTTGGAGTGGACTCTCTTCTGAGCCACATCATTATAACAATTAATCATTTTTGAGATAAGACTGACTCAATCTCTGTATGTTGAGAGGTTCTCCCTCTTTCACCACTCAATTCAACATGGTTACCAACTACTTCGGCAAAGAACTTTGTGGTTACCAATACGCCAACCAGTACCCCAAAAAACGATACTACTACGAAAATACGACAAAAAATTCAACAGTAATCAGAATTGTTCTCACCGGATGATCAGGAAATAACTGACCATAATGTGAAATCTGTACAGAGATAGAGAGAGTTGTGTGTCTAGAAACTACTAAAACGAAATGGTTCGACTTTTAACCCCAGTAAGAGTACGGGAATATTTATCAGAAAGGGAAAACCACAAGCAACAAAGTTAACTTTAGACATTGTAACACCAATTAAGGCAAGTGACAGAATAAGTTACCTTGCATGCAGATAATTTTACATTAAAATTGAAAAAAACCAACAGTGTGTTGCCTACTAATGCCGGATCAAAAGCAGGCCATCATAAAACAGTCAGGTCTGTTTGCCAGCTCATGCCCATATCCAGCAGTTTACACTTCATGCCATATTAGAAGTAATGTATAAATAATAATTAGGAGAAATTCCAAAACAATACATGGGGTTCTTACCAGTTCCTTTTCTTTAACGATGTAGTCCCCTAAGTGATTTCGAGGAATGAGAATCATTGGTCTAGCACAGTGAACAAACTAACGCCCAATGCTCAGAATGCCTTGGTCTCGAGGTAATCAAGTTGGTTGAAACTTTCGAACGAGGGGACCAAGAGCAAATTTTCAACTTCCACAAAAACAGTAGGAGACCATGAATTGTTGATCTCTCTTGGAGGTTCGAAACAGTCCGGAGCGAACAAAAATGTCATGCCATACCATGTTTGCCACCTTAAAGCCAAGTTTTTGAACGGTTTAGGACATCGGCAGTACGAAGCAAAACTACTTCGGTTTGAGAGGAAGAACTATACCGAAGCCTGTTCCTTCAAAAAGACCGGGCTAAGTAAAACCATAATTATGTATTCTCTTGGATCCGCAATATTGTATGAATCTCCAAAAGCACTTAATTCAATTCTATCGATGTTATCACATTATTACTTTTTCACGCTATTTATTTATTTTGTCTTATGTGAATACCTAAGCATTTCTGTATATTGGACTTATGTCATCTGTAGATATTAGTGCACATTCTAAACTATTTCAACCCTGCCAAAAGATAGCATATTATGACTTGACTTGGAGAGGCCTCAATTATTTTACAAAAACCAATACGATATAAACTGATAATTTTATTTGGCCGTTACCTTGGACTTCACAAGCCTTTAACGCCTAATGTCATGTACACGTCATTACAATGCAAAGGAACCATTTCTTTCAAACGCATATACTACATAAGAGCAATTTTTACTGATAGTTTTAATATATTATTTATAACGTAAAAAAATATAAATCTCGTCACGACAATTAAATAGTTGGTAATTATCCTTGGAAAAGCTTCTTCTGTGCTTATTTGTGGTTGGTGGCTTCAAAGCATGATCTCAGATTTCAGAATCAGCCTACAGGTTGGTAATAAACATAACCTCGACCCGCCAAACGTTGGTTTTGATATCGTGCTGAAGGGAGCAATGAAAAAGTGCATTTCATGGAGATCGTGAGCGACCCAGGCCTACCTCCACTCTCGGAAAACAAAGACCTCAAAGAGGCTGAAGTTATGAAACGAAGCTGCAGACAGGGTAAAAAGGGTCGGTTGGCCAACAGACAGCCAAGCACACGATATCGGTTAGCACTATCCACATATAATGAAACTGCGCCGAAAGGATCTTTTCAGAAAACGTCCACGTCCTACTTCGGTCGATAACAAGCCGTTCAGAAATTGGCCTCTTATTAGAGTTGCGTAAAATTTTAAGCTCATTCCCCTATTCTGAGCAGTTTGACTTTCTGTCCACAATTATCGGGTATCGAAATGTCATATAAAGACATTCGCTGGTTTAATGTGACTTCGGAGGAAGATAAGATATGATTACGACCAATCTCTGAAGGAAAAATGAAGGGTTCAAACAGAATATCCTGTGGGTAGAGATTTTCTGTTGAGCATGAAATGAAAATTTGTCATCGTTTATTAACTTATTAGTTGATACTGTTATGGTTATCTTTATTTACTATCAGGCACACGTACAGAAACACTTCAACGCCTGTATCTGAAGGCCAACATCTGACTTTTTAAGTATGTTTTTCTATCACGGAGAAAAATTGAAAATTATTACATATTGATTTTTAATATGTATGTATTCTATGTCGTGTTCGTTTTCACAAACCAGTTTTACAAAGAGGGATACTATATTATTATGGATGGAAGTTTGACTGCGTGCCTCAAATATGCAAATAATAAGATATCCCCCAATCAGAATCATTAATATATTAATTAAATAGACATTTTTCATTTATTTTTTGTTGGTGCCCACTGGTTGGGTCATTGTCATTCATAATTTTTCTTAAAGGTTACCACCATTAATATTTGTATTTATCAACAAAATATATTACATTTTATTTATTTATTTTATTTAGTTGTTTTGCCACCTACATGTATTCGATGTTATTCTCTATGTAAAAAATAAATACGATGTAAAGTAACTGTATTCAAAAAAAGTAAATTGTATCTATTCTAGTGGCACTGGGTGGATATTACGTATTGGGCGACTATACCGGTCCTCTGGCACAATATCCGATATCCGCACTAGCCCGGGGCCAGCCCGATGGGGCCCAGCCCGCATTTAAATCGGATAACACTTTCACTGGCCCCATTACCTAGAGGGGCATTCATAGATCTCAGATACACACAGAATGTATTCACACAGATATATATGTGCAGAGTGCATATATTTAGTTTAGCGGTGGCCCTGGGGGCTACGCCCACAACTTTCGCTTACCTTGGCCTTTCTGTGCATGTTCTGCGTACCACATCTGCCTGATCAGCGCTAATGGGCTGTGCCTAAGTGTGATGGCTGCAGGAGCTCAGGAGAGAGAGCTACAACTGACTTGATAGAATATCTAGCACGGAATCGGATAAAGAACCTGAATTTCAGATATCATCACGTCAATTAAGTTCATCGATTTGAATTTTAAGTCCCTTTTGTTTTCAATAATGAAAAATGAATAATTGTTAGTTCAATTAACGCAGCCCACAAACATATGTATAAATATAAGATAATACTGGGTAGAGGGGAGGGAGCCAATGTGTCCATGGTTCCTTGACTGCATTGGTGTGACTCCGTAAACAAATACAGCCGTTTTGTTAATATGTTCAATTAATTCTATAAGTAATGTAGAAAAAAAAACGAATCGAGATTACCACAATAGTAGTTTTTTTTATTTGTTAAATCTGGGAATTTTAGATTTGACGAAACGTTGACCAGTAACACCAAAATTTATTTCCTAAAGTATATTTTTCATGTACTTAATTATGAGCTTAGGAAGCCAACCACGAAAATAATTCGAGTATGTCAGTACCTCCACTAATTCAGTGTTTCGCTTTCTTAGTTAGGTGCTTTTGACATTTTCTAAATTGGACATTCGTACATTTTAATTATTTGTCTGATATCTGGTTCTTGGGTTATGCAAACAAAAAAGGGTATTACTACTCAGAACGACTCGTGCGAAAAACGTTACTATGAAATACCTCATACTTCTTAGAAAAAAAAATGAAAACACCCGTAACGGTTTCATCCACGCCTATCTCTCTGTTATGGATATCTACGTTTTGACTTAAAACATGTATTATATATTGAAACTATCATGGGCTATGATTTCGAAAAATCATTAATACATTGTCTGTATTAATATTAATACACTTTTTTCGCAGACCGGTTTCATGAAGAGGGGTCCTACTTTGCATTGAAGTTTTGCTTGACCCTTCCAATAGGCCACAAATAAAACTTATTCTATGAAAATTACTAAAATATCATTAATTCATTAATAACTGTACAAAAAAATTGTTTCTATTGCATAAAGAAATCAAAGTAAATAACTCATAATAAGCGCTGATCAAGAAAATGTACCATATGCTGGAGCTTCAGAGCTAGCAAAAGAATTAACTAGAAAACGCACGTAGGTAAATTCATCCAAAAAAAAAAAGAAAATATCTAAAAGCCGCTTCTTATCAAAGAGTTCTTAGTCATTTGGAAAAGCGGAGGAAAGCTCCTCAAAGCGAATGGTATCTTACTCAAATGAGAGAAATATCCTGTGCGCAACAGACAGTCAACTGTCGTCCATTGGGACAGTCAAGAAAGCGGACAGTTCGTAAGACGGGAGGACTTGGGATTCAGACGTCCTATCCTAGATGGACACCACTTTCACTTGATCTTCCGCACAAAGAGGACCACGGCCACTTTCTAGGCCGATCTCTGACGACTTCATTCATATTTATAGACGAAGAACAGTGACAACTGTTGCCCGGCTTCGAGGGAAATGCGATTTAGGTTGGACCATTCACTGTTGGCAAATGATTTGTTAACGGGCGGTACTAGGCAGTGAAATGGGTGTTGGATTAGTGAAAGTGTGCCCAACTTACTTATGTTCATTAACAGGACGTTAAGTTGTATTTCAGAATTTTTTTTCTCGTGCCTCATATGGAAGGTGCTGGGTTTGAATCCCTATACGGGCAGTGGATTTATTTCACTTCTATAAATAGAATTAAGTGCCGATAAAAAGGTCAGCCCCGGAGTGGAAGTTATGATATAAAGACTAAATAAACAAACATTTGTGTAGTGTATACGCCTCTGTTTTAACTTTTTCTTTTCGCCTTCAAGAAGAAAAACTATCTAAAAAAATTAATATTCCGACTTTTTTTTATTATTTAAAAACTTGAAACCGTCTTAAATTTTTTGCATCTATAAAATATTTGTTTTTATTTTTGAAAAATTATCATTACGAGATAAAGTAGTGAAGAAATAAATGATGTTGACTTTATTTTCTAAATTTTATTTGTTGATCCCCCTTCGCGTAATAACCTTTTCAACAAATAAATAAATATTAAACGCATAAAATATTGACAGTAAAACCTCGCTGAAACCGGATAAAACGACAATAAATACGAAATAGCTCATAAACAAAGCTTTATTCTTTGGGATAAATATCTGCTTTTTTTTTTGGTTACCGTCTAATGTATCAAAAAGCATGAGAAAAATCGGAACTTACGGTTTAATTGCTGGTTTAGGATTTATATTAAGTAAATAACGTCATAATTTTGTTTCCTTCCCATAACTTAATTCTTATTCACAAGAGGTATCAGCAGCCTACATTGGCATTCTCAAGTGTAGGAATGCTGCTAATGATAGCGGTGTCTGATTTGATCAATTCACACCAATTCTGTGCCCTTGAGAATGGCATCATAGGCTGCCGAAGGCGCTTGTGAATAAAGAATAAATAAATTTTGAGATGGTGAAAATCGGACTTAATTTAAAAATCAAAGCTCTTAAACCGTAAATAGCTACACATCAGTGGCTTGAGTACTTTAACGAATCGGTACATTTTTTCCTACGGTGCCCGTTATTGTGTTTTAACCAAACGCATGATCGGTGAACACGAAGCTGTCTTGGATGGAATTTACCCTTAAATTTTCTGGTAGGTCGGACTAGCGAGCCAGGTGAAATATTGGGAAGTGCCAGAAGATGAGCGTCATTGGCTATTGAAAGCTCTCCTTCTGAATAAACATCTGGAAGAGGCTTGACGCTTTGTCATTGGATGCCTAAATAATCACCTTTTTCAGCTAATAATTTAAAATACAATTCTCAATTATGGGAATAACCAACACTATACCGCCATGTATTACTTTGCGTTGGTGTAGTGCCAAAAGAAATAAGATCCTTCCTAGCGTTGGTTTCAGACCCTTGCACCAGCTGTGAAACAGGATCCTGGAGAACAGTTACCAAAACAAAGAAGTGGAAGGCTGAGAAGGCCGTTGGATAACGTCCTTGGACACACCCTGCTTCAGGGCAGCTCTTGCCATTATTGACTACTTCTTTTTATTATCTTTATCTCCCGTTTTTTTTTGCAATCTTCTCTGGGAACGACCTACGTATCTTATCGCCATTTCTTTCCAGTTCTGTCAACGTTTTTTTTTTTGTAAATTTAAAATAAATTGGGACTAAATAATGATATCCTAATAAAAAAAAATCAATAGTGATGCGTCATACGATAAAGGGTTTCTTTGTAGCTGCGAACGCGTTGGGTTTTTTTTAATTGCAGTCCACCAGAGTCCCAACACATATTAAATGTTATTAATCCATGCGTTGAGATACTCTATTCAACATGATTGTAAAATAACAATTGTTTTATTACTAAGTAATATATTTTTGATCCTTCATTTTCCAAAGGGTTGCTTTTATTTTGAGAATCGTTGTAGCATCTAATGGAACTACAGAGAAAAAATTCGGGCCTATGAAAAAAATGGTCACGCTAACGTTGTAACTATAGTTACAAAAAAACAAAAACATTAATTACGCGCGAACTGAATAAATTCAGTTATTTACCATTATATGAGCGTCTAGTTCTGTTATATAATTTGTGCCGTAAAATAAACATTATATACACTGTTTCGTAAGTTACGAGAGTGTTTAATATTTATTGCTATAGGGAGAACGTGTAGTTAACAAGAGGTGAACACAATCGACCACACCATTGTACCAAGCGTGCTGTTTAAACTACTTCAGCACTGTGAAGTGCCCCGATAATATCTCGGAATGAAAATCCAATTGTTTTGAAACCAACCACAGATAGAATTTTCTTTATCTGCTAAACCCGGGACAACTCACACAGTCAGTTATTCTGTTAAGTTTGAATAAAATCACTGGTGATTCTGAAATGGGACGGAGCGGAGGTTGGGTGCTTCAGTTTAGCTCTGTGTACATTCTTTGTTTACATGACAGCCGTCCTCAGTCCAAGTTTAGCGTCATGGATGAAAGGACACTTGACAAAATATTCCTCAGTGCCAAATCTCCCAAGTGAACTGAGAATGAGCTTCAAAAAAATAAGTGATGAGCCGATTTCGAAAAGAGCGTGTGTGAGAGGATTCTGTTCATTCCACCCACGAAGGAGAAATAAAATAACAAAGAATTGTCTGGAAAGTGCAGTTTATCTATTTATTCCTCACACACTAATTATACGTGGCCAAAATGTGTGGACGAATGATCAATTTTACTAAACGTGTTCTAAATGTGTTGATAAATTGTTCAATCTTATTTTTCTTCACTTTCAAATTATCATAATTTTTATTTTCTATGTTTATTTAATTAAATGGTTAACCTTACTAATAATAATATAAACTAAGTTTTTGTTACTTACTTTGTGGTTTATTAATTATTATATAATTGTTTATAGTTCATAAAATCTTTTTACTTGGTCCTTTAACTTTTCAAAATAATATAATAATTTTATTTGACATTTAATAGTTCATTATCTGATGGAAAGGCAAAATTTTTGATTTGAGAGAAAGCCTTACACGGGAGTTCCCAGGTCTCACTTGTCCTAGTCAGTTCTGTCACGTTAAATTTCAAACTGAGCACCTTCGAGAAATTGGGGAAGTTTGAAGGCCAACCTCAGTCAAAATATTTTTTATTATGCTTTAAATTATCATATAAAGAGGGATCAATACTACAAATAATAATCAATAATATAAAAACAATGTAACATTATACACAGTCAAAAAACACTTCGGAAATTATAACTAATGAGTTGTTCTAATGACTTTGGATTGGAAAGATTGAAATTCTTCATATGTTGATTGTTCGTAATGTGTACTTGTCTATTAGACCTTGGTATACGAGTAACATTTCATTTCTTTAATTATTATTAACATTATACCGGATCATGCGAAAAGTGGTATTTATATTAATTAATATATGTTTTACAGGACGGGAGATAAGCGGCGGCCATCAACAGACCCCAGCTGACTTTGATTGCCCCGAAGAGTTCGGATACTACGCACATCCAACCGACTGCACTCAGTACTATGTCTGCGTCTTCGGTGGTGCGCTTTTGGAATCATGTACCGGCGGCCTCATGTACAGGTGAGGCATACCAACATTGTCTTCTTTCTATGTGAGTGAGCCTGCGAAAAACACTGTTTCTGCTAGAGTCTGAAGTCAAATGGATTTATAAAGCAGCTTCGGATAAACACTTATATTCACAGTATCACAAGTTATAGTACACAGCAAACATTTTTCTGGACAAACTCTAACGCCATTTTTATACATAAGGTACTTAGCCAAGGAGATACAAACAGGTAGGAACCACAGAGTATGCACGCCACATAAATGTATGTAACTAACAGCTCCGATTCAGAGCATAAACGGGCTATTACGATTCCGTCAAAACGTTTTTATTTTTCATCTTCTGGCTAAGCAAAATGGTCGAGAGGGTCTCAACCTAAATTTGATTGAAATTCTTTAAAAATATTTTTTCTTTTGTTTATATGGAGATAAGCAGGATACATTAGGATGTAAAGGTAGTTGTGATGGCGCAGTTATGAGTATCAGAGGCCAACGAGGTCATTCAAACGGTCGTAAACAAGCCGTTTGAAAAAAAAATTATTTATCTGCTATATAATCAGATAGTCTGTCCTTTAATACTTTTAAACCCTTCTTCAAATTTTGCAGAGTTCACCCTCGGGTCAAATATAGCTCTAGTATTCCAGCCTGATTAGGTCACGCGGTCATGACATGAGACCCTAAACACTCAGGTTTTGGCAGTTTAGGCTCTTTGCTATGAATTTTCAGTTTAAACCGACCTTAAGAGGCCCTTTGCTAAAAAAAATTCATTTATTACTACTTTCTAGCATACTAAATTCGTGACCTGAATGTATAATATTACTCTTATTGTACCAACAGCAACAAAGTTCATTCATTGGGTCACGATAAATGGGATCATTTAGTTTGAGTGATCCGATGAAACCACTTTATTCAATCGCGCCATGTTCAGCTATAAATCGATGTGGGATTAGCGTTAGATTGATTTGATCACGTATCGTGTTAGATTATAACAATGAAAAGGATAATGTAAATCATGCCTGAATGGTTGTTAAGATGCAATAATTATTTCATTATAGCTATGGATTATAGTTTATGATAGTAACAAAATACATAAATATAGTGTCATCGTTTTTGCAGATTGCATTATGGAAGTCGTGTATTATTTGTGCGAAACCAATTGTGACATCCAGCTTCCTATTATTAAGTACATTATTATATAATATTATATTCATTATAATTATATAATATTGGTGGCTATAAATACAAGAAGGGGGAGACTCTACTTATAAACAGGTATCGAACGATTCTCTTTCGCCTAAATACTGCTCTGTCCGCTGTCTTCGGTGTGTCTGTGTGTGTGTGAGTGGTAGGGGATCTAAAATTAGTCTGGAAATTTAAAGATATGATTCTATGTTTGAATAAGTACCCTCCTATCTGCTTGTAGCCTAAGCTGTATATGTTGTGATTTATTGACCCGTTTTTTAACTCACTGTTCAACATAATATTTAAGAAATCTTGTTCTGATTTGTTTCCAATTTGATGATTTGTTTTCATTGATATCTGAGTATAAGTGTCTTAGGATATTGAGGTAATGGAAAACATTTTTTTTCGCAAAACTGATGGAAAGGCAGAGCTGTTATAATTTAATAAGCTCAACCCCCATCCGGAATAAAATCTTAAACAGGTTTTGTTTGCGTGTGACAACTTAGAGACGCCACTCTGGAGCGACTCCTTTTTTTTAATAGTGACTAGGTGGCAAATTTAATGTTAAAAGTGTAAGGAAACCCAATTGTACCGTTTGTGTGACACAACTGAGCTCACGAAGTTCTTCAAATCGTCAACTAGCGGGATTTGCCAATAGCGCTCTGTCACGGGTGGATAATATATTTTATTTATCACCCCCCCCCTTCCTTGAGGAAGAGGTTGACAACCGACAGTTGTACAAGTAACCCCTCGTGTATTTAAATCATTACCAAAGCCCTAACAACTAATAGTTTTTCTGTCGCATGACATTTCCATCAAATGACCTGCAATGAACCATTGCATCAGTGTGTTAGAGGAGCAGTCGTCATCTTTATCTATTGGTAATCTCACAGTCATTTTAATTACCGAGCCCAAAGGGGTAGGCTTCACTTTCAAATTTGGACGTTGGCATCGTTTAACGATTATCTGTACGTTAGTACTACGATAGAGGTCGTAAAAATAATCGAGCCTATCTTAAAGTTTATTCCATGACACCCTGGAACTATATATTTAAATTATATATTTAAATATTTCCGCTCATGGAACTATATTTAAAGGGTCCTATCTTACCCCCGCAAATACATCCCGGTAGAGGGCCTGAGCTTGCCAGCACAAGGAATGTAGCCTGTCAATTAATACTGGCCATGTAAAAGTTAAGTATTTACTGGCTCATTCTCTAGCCTTTTTGGTACTACAATAAGTGTTGTGTATCTTGAAGTTACGGGGTCTTCAGATGTGGGCTAATCACCTGCCTGGAGTATTATGGTGAAGATCCTAAAATACACAACAATTATTAGGCCTGCTATGTGAAATGGCTATTGGTTACCCATTAAGAATGGCAAAGATCTACGTCATGTCTGGTAGAGAAAGATACTGATACAGATATATTGCCCAATAAGGAAAGGGATAATTGTAGGAGCAACAATGAATTGGGTTCTTCATTGGGGTAAAGTTACGGCATTGGTTCCAGAATAATAAAGAAACAGGCTATGAACGCTTGGAAATGTCCAAACCAATGAATGATTCTATTCTTCTCTGAAAATGTTATACTGGATCCCAGCTGAAGCAAAGTAAGTAAAGAAATCAAGCTTGATGGTTTGATGGGACTGAAGGATACCTGAGAGCTGTTGGCAGAGGCCATGGTTCACTAAGGACAATAGAGTTATTTGTTAGTAAAAAAAACAGTACACAGACACTATAATCTAAAATTTAGGCAATATTTTATTTCTATCGTTAAGTTGTTAACTGTAAAAAGATATTGAGACTTTGTTTCTTTTACAGCCATGAATTGCAGACTTGTGATTGGCCGAGGAACGTCGGGTGTGCACCAGGTCAACAGCAAGCTCTCCAGCAGCAAGAAATCGGGCGTGACTCTCGGCAGCCGCTGAGGCAAGAGGCAAGACAAGATCTGAGGCAAGAATTGGCAGCAAGGCAGGAACTGAGGCAGGAACTTGCAGCCAGACAAGAACTGAGGCAAGAGGCCAGACAAGAGCTTAGGCAGGACCCGAGGCACGATCTGAGGCCAGAATACAGGCAAGTACAGGAAGCCCTGAGACAGAGCAAGCAACCACAGCAGCAGCAACAAATATTGCAGCAAGTAGTTGACAACAGGGGCAGCCGGCAGCGTGCACAGATCACTGTACCAAAGGTAATAATCCTGAAGAACCTTAATACCTTTAGCAAATGTTAAAGGAAATAAATATTATATATAAATTTCATACATTAAAGAGCTTATATCGCAGATGAGTTTAAATAAGAGTTGTTTTTTAAATTAACTGTAGCGATTAGTTGATTAATTGAATTAGCTGATTAAATTTTAATCAATTCAAAAATCATTTTTATTGCTAAAACTTCCAGTCAAATCAAATTTTTAACAAAGATTCAATGTGAAGAATACTTCACTTTGACAAAATGGCAAACTCGGCTATAAAAAATCTTTAAGGGTTGATTCGATACATGAAATTATATTTAGTTAATAATCACTCGTATTGATAAATCTGTCTGAATTAAAATTCTATATTGCTAGTGTATTTCAACCAAAAATTATTTAGAATTTAGTTGGTTGGTCAAAGGAAATTCAATGATTTTATTTACTTTTATTAGCAAAACCAAATCATTTTTTTTTATATTAAATTATAAATTAACAATCAATTGAAATTAAAATTAACTTAGCCCTACTCTAGTAAATTGTGGATTTAATCAGTTTTTCTTTGCTTATTTATTTAAATGAAATCAATAATTCCCCCATTTATTAATTTATCATTTACAATAACAATTAAATACTGCTATTGTAAATGAGATAATAAAATAGTGATATTAAAAATAAGAACTATTTTAAAATAAGAATAAATAATTATAAAACATGATGTTTAAAATGATATATATTGATCTAAGTAAAACAAATATTGCAGGCCGACTTGTACAACACTGAAGATGAAGAGCTTGGACCTGCAGTTGAAGAACTGGAAATTGACAGACAGCAGAGGGTTTACAGAGGACAACCATCAACTCTGGGACAGGTGGCTAGCGACAGGGACGGTCTAACTCACTCCAATGCCATTCCGGTACTGCAGTTTATTTAACATCTTCTCCATGACACAACTTCCATTAAGACATTTATGTGACAATTATCATTCATTTCTAAAAGAAAGATTTTGGTTGTTTGCATCTGTAATCATGAGGAAGTTATAATGTTGTGGATATTCAAAGATATTATATACCAGCGAATTATTTGCAGACATAGGCAATATGTTTAAAAATCAGACAATAATGGTTAAGTATAAAAATAATAGCTCTCTAAGGGTGATTCGATATTTATTTACATGTAAAGACAATGAGATATGTAAATTCATAGATATTATTTTTTATCAATTCTGATTCAACTATAAAAATGTTTACCTGCTCAACCTATATAAATAAAAATACAACTATATTTATACATTCTTACCTTAGAGACCAAATAAGGACTGACAAAAGCTTTCTGCCAAATCGGTCTTACCACATATAAATGATTACATATTAAGAAAAAAAAATGCCTATGCCCAAACAATTATCTTATTCAAATAACTAGTCACAAATGTAAACTGTAACAAGTTGATGTAGCTAATTTTTAATTTTATAAATAGTTTCAATACAGTGTTTATTACCTATTATCATTACCTATTAAGTATCTTCCATATTTTACAGCTGGTATAATTGACCACAATATTTACTATTGACATATTCTACCATTTAAACTCTGTTAAATGAACCATCTATACATGTATTTTTTTAAGTGTTAGAGACAGCGAAGAAATAGCAGGCATCATATATTTCATAAAGAGCTCTCATAGTGAACCGCAGATAAATTTAGATTAAAGAGACATCTTCTTAATTTCAATTTCAGTTTGAAAAACTTTATTTGATAATTATCATTTATAAAACTATTACTTCCTAATAGCCTCATTTAACCTTCATAAAACTATGCTAGATGAAGTTAATATGTTCCTTGCTGTTAGTAGGCAGTCAGAATCTTGTAGTTTCCAAAAATCTCTAGCCTTAACTTCCTTGCAAAAGTTTAAGCCCTACGTGATTATCTCTTTTGAAGTTTTAATATGGAGTAAGTAATTAATGTGCATGCAACAGTCTGCATGTTCACTTTTGCACTTGATTCCCTTATCTGTAAGATTTTTTTTGGTTGTTTGATCATTTTTATGTTCACCAGCTCTACTAATAGCTAGAATCCCCCCCCCCCCTCAAAAGAGGCTTTCGAATGCAGTGTGCTAATTTTGGCCAGACAATTTTTGTTGACTAGCTGTTGCTATGCCATTGCTAAAGCTCATAATTACCTTTTAATTATCTTTTAAAAAGGTGTATCCAGTTGAATTTAATTCAATCTAATGAAAATTGAAATTAGGTTAATGATAATTTATTTTTCACCCACTCTGTTGAAAGAAAGACTTGTTTGCTTCACTAGTTTCCTAATTGATTGCACCATGAAAAAAAAAATCTCATTTGAAATGTTTCTGGCATAGAAAACTAAAAACTATTGTTTCCCTTATCAGATAATTTCAAGAGATAAGTTTATTATTTAAACTCCTTAGTTATTGATGTTTTTGATAAAATATGTATGCACAACTCCATGTTCATCAACCTGTCGAATGGTGTAGAATAAATAAAAGAAAACCCTTCATTTAAAAAAAAAAAATTGTTACTGAATTTCAAAGCTTTTTTCATCACAAAATTATCATTAAAAATAATAATGTTTGATTATTAACCATTATTGGGAGTTCCATCCATTATGCCTATTTGTATCCATCAATATAAGATAATATGTCATATAAATGTAATAAAAAAAAATCATGGCCTTTCCAGGTGTTTCTTTATTTAGAAAAAACTTATATGCATATATGCTTGAAAAACCTTTATTTTGTTTTTTAATTCATTCATAATTTTTTAGGTACCAGCCACTGGAGGTCGAGATAAGCTATCAGTTGTGTCATATGGAGCCCAACAGCAATACAACAGGTAAACTTTTCTTTAGCTCAAAATATTGTTCCAAATGGAACAAATATTGGAATGTAAAGGAATAGTATTTTTTGTACTCATATATTTGTGTTGTTAATGAATGAAAGACTTGGTTTATCATTCAGTAAGACCAAACCAATACTGACGGATGGGATCGTCGACATGGATCACAACTTTTTGACAAATACTCTGAGGGTGAGAATGAAACGAGACAGCAACAGCAGGTACAACTGTAAACATATCTGACTAGAACCTTTTAATCACAACCACGCCACCTCCCCATTTAACACAGCTCACACTTCTTTCCCACTTACCTCATGATGTTTAGGCTGTAAATAATTCAGTTAATCATCTGTTATTCTTATAAACAAATAATAAAATGCTAACACAGAAATTTAGACTCATTAACTTATTATTGAAACTCATTTTCTTGTATCTGGATAAAAAAAATGTTATGAAATTAAATTATGCAACATTTTTTTTTTAAATGATAGTTTTTCATTTAATAATTTTATTAATAAGGAAATGAGGAAACGAGTTTATGATGTAAATAAATCGCCCCGCATTATATTTTTTGCACATAGTGGATTAAGTATACTGAGGGATTACCTTCTGTATAGGATTTAATAGATAAGACATAGCAATTTCAGCATTTGTTTTTCTATTAAAAAATTTATTTCTCACAAAAATTGAACATAACTGATTTCATACAAGTTTTTTATTATACTTCTCTCCTGAAAATCAGTAAAAAAAAATCCTTAACATGATAAACTTTTATAAACTATTATACCACATTTATTGTTTTTGAAATATGTGATTAATGCATAATATATGAACAAATCATTCATGGGCCTTTTTTTATGTAATTAATAAAGAAACTCAAAATTGTTCAATTTTTAATTTTTATATCCAGAAGGGAATCCTACAAAGTAATGCTCTATGAGAAAAATATAACAATTTAAGTTTTCACAATCTGTAAACAAGTTACAAAAATCATCTAAAGCAATCTGCTGGAGAATATGTTGTTGTTTTTTATTTAATGAAATGAAAAGAAAGTAAGCATAAAGTGCAGTCTGTTTCACAGACAGAATCAGGTTAAATATGTCTTTTCATTATTTTCCTTAAAAAAATAAATGATTGAAATATTTTAGTATTGTCGCACAAAATTCAAATACCACTGTAGCCTAGAAGGCAAAACAAGCACTTTTTGCTGTATATAGCTCAAAAGTTTAAAACAAAACATTAAAAAAAAAAAATAGCAAAAAAACCAATCCATTCCTTATACTAGTAAATACTTCCTTTTCCCTCCAACCTCACTGTAAATACAACCACAATTTATTTGACTATGAACTGACTAATTTCCCGACATAGTTATCAACAGAGTCCTGGACCTCAGCCTTTCCAGCAGAGGACCAAAAAACACAACAGGAAGAAGAGGCAGCAACATCACCAGAAAACGACTGGAATGGTAATGGCTGGACATAGGAATAACAACTCCCCCAATGGCACTGATAGTAATGGAGCTTCAAATCAGGTTCAAAATCATAAAGACATTCAAGAAGAAGATGATGATGGAGAAGATCAAGAGGAAGAGGAAGAAGGTGAAGATGATGATGATGATGAAGAAGAAGAAGAAGAAGAAGAAAGTGATGATGGTAATAATAATGAAGATGGCGGGGAAGAAGAAGGCAGCAAAAAAGTGCAAAGTGAAGAACATAAGAACCACTCAAATGAAGAAGAGAAAGAAAGTTCATCAGAAAAGTCAAATGAAGGAATGGAAAGCAATGAAAAGAACAAAACTTCCACTTCTGATAACTTTAAAGTTGATTTCCCTAAACCACCTTCTTCATGGGAATCATTCGCAGATTTCAAAGATTCTTTTGGTGATATTGATTTTGATGTAGAAAAATTTTTGGAGGAGTTAAAATCAGACAGTTTTGATGACATTAACATTTATGGAAATGAGGGGAAAATGAAAAAATCTACCAAAAGTAATCCTCATTCCGCTATAGTTGAAAATGGACTCAAGCCTGCAACTATTACTGTGCCTATCATATCTGGTTACAGGCCAACTGAAGTCAAATTTGAATTATATTTTCCTAAATCTACAAACAGTAATGTCACAACAGAAAGGAGTTTAAAGACTGACCAGCTGAGTAGTTTCCTGCCAATGACTACTGTTGCTACTCCTAGTAATGTCCATGAGGATTGGAAAAAATCACTAACTGTTCCCGCTCCCAGTATTGCATACACACCGAAACCACAATTTAACCCTAGCTTCCAATTCAGTGGTCAAGTAAGTTTAAAGCAGACTATACCCTGGGAAGAGAAAAGTGAAATTGAAAATAATAACAGACATCAACCCTTCGTTAATAGGAGGTCAGAAGAGTACTTAAGTCATCCTCCACATCAGCAGCATCATCCTGGATCTAGGTTCCAAGGCCAGCACAGAAGGAATATGTGGAGGGAACAACCAAATTCAGAGGAAAGGATATCACTGAGAAGGCAAAATCGAGGTAGAGCTAGATATACTTTTGAAACACCTCCTTACACAATAATCAATACAACACCTAATTATAGTAGTGATGTAAAACCATCCATGAATGTTGGGAGCACCACAACTGCATATGGTACAAGAAGCTTTCAGCAGCCTCAACCAACAGCTAGATCTTGGTTTAGAGGAAATAATCCAAAACCAACAGGCAATGAACCATACAGATTTACTTATGCAGAACATTTCAATACTGCTGTTCAAAGGCCAGACTACCTTAAAGAAAACCATGTCCAAATATATGAAACCACTACTCCTCGACAAACCTATGGAAGAATTACTATACAAGAGTCAGATCCTAACCAGAAAATTGGATTTCGTCCCCTGAGACCAGAAAACAATTATAATCCATATGAGCGTAAACCTCACGAGCGAAATCCAAACTATAGAGGAGAAAGACAAAATCTAAGGAGACTTCGAAATAGAGGTAACACATTTTATAGATCAGGTGGTAAATCAGAAAACCTTATTGGACTGCATAGTACATTTCAACCAGTGATTGTTAGCAATCCAATTAATAATGGGATGTACCCCACTTATGTTACTCCTCCGAGCTTAAGACATCATAATCAAATTAGTGAAAGCAACCCAAATTTCTTAACAAATAGTCAGCCCACAAATAACCCTTCATTTTTGAACTCTCAGCCTGTTGTCTCAATCCTAAATCAACCAGTATCTATACCTGAACTTAAAAATGATGAAATTCAGCCAGAAGAAGAAATATATCATCAAAATAGGGATGGACAAGAATTATCTAATACGGAATCAACTTTCATTTATGACCAAAAACTAGATATCAATAATAATGATAAAGGTTTTAGGAAAAACTCATCTGTTGAAGGTTTATCTTTCTTAAGGGATTATAAACCACACACTTCTCCAAGAAGCTCAGAAATGAAATCTCCAATAGTTGTGAGCCCACTATACAATATCAGTTCTTCATTTTTTATGAGTAGTACCACAGCTATTCCTATGTCACACAGTCTGAATAAAGTCCCTTATGTAAACACTCATAGTAGTGAAATCGCTAACCCAAAAGATTCAATATCCTTTGAAAAAGAGGTTACTACCACATCCTATCCAAAGCACCCTGAGGAAAAAAAACAAGAAATATTCAATTATCAATTTGATAGTAATTCACACAAGAATATAAAAAGTTCACATCAAGAGTTCTCTCCGAAATACAGAGATGTCAAACCAACTACTTCCGATGTAAATAAAACAAAATACCAGGATAATCAAAATCAATTATTTACAAATAAAACAAAAAATCATTCAATTTCTCATAAAAATAAGGAGGAGCCAGTCTCTTTTATTTATCTAAACCAGAAAATAGGCCCAGTGCAAAAAGTGGCTATTTTTAGAAATATTCAAACTGAAGACTTGTCAAATGAAAATGATGACTATTATAATGATTACGATGAAGAGGATTACAAAGATTATAATAATCAAACGAGCCCTAAATTGCCATCCATTCCTAAAACATTACAAAACATAGATTATCAAGAATTTGAAGACTCTGAGTATGAAGATTACAGTGAAGAAGAATCGGACTATGATGATGGGTCAAAAAATAGCTCAGCCAATGAGATGGGAAGTGGAGAAGATGATTACGATGAAGATGAAGATGAGGAAGATGTGGAAGAGGAAGAGACTAACAAGGGAGATAAAGTTGAAATGATGGGTGATGAAGGTAGTGTGGAACGGCCGCAGATGGTGACACCCAAACCAGGATGTATTTTTGCTGGTAAATCGGCTATGGGGAGGAAACGACTTCTCTGCCCACGCAACCATCTCACAGACAAACCGACAACAAAGGCTGATGACCAGACCAACAGTGAACAGACTCGCAGGACAATTACGTTACTCAGGTAAGATTTTTATCTATGACAGAATGACGTTTGATTAATCTTATATGAAAATACTTAAAGCATTACTGATCGACATTTATTTATCGACTATTTTTTTTATCAGACCAAAAATTAAATATTGAAAATAGATAGCAAAACAGAACGTTCGACAGGTGACTTTCTTATATCCTTAAAAAATGTGCCATTCAAAACTATTTTAGTTATTTGATAATCTGAAAATAGGCTTCTTTCTGAATGGTTTTGTTTGAGAGTTGAGAAATAAAGGCAAGTGAGTTAATATTCTGATGGTGCCATAACAGGTTTTAAATGAGAAATCGCACTTGTTAATGTAGTGAATCTATCTATCAATAAACTGTTTATATTAACAGAAAATACATTCATGTAGTAAGTTTGTATTTTGCATTTTACAAGTTTGAGTATTTTTTATAGAGATTTAAACAAGTTTACAAATTAAGTAGTATTCAGCATTTATTGTTTGTATCTCTATAAATCAAAATTTCAACATGTAAGTTTGTGTGTGTTAGGTTTAATTTTCAAAAAATAACTACCTTTAATTTAAGTATATAGTTTCATATCATTATATCGTTTTATATCAATGCAAACCTAAAAAGTTTTTACTCAATTTATCTTTAAAACCCATTTATTGAATTGAAATACATGTGCACCCATCCGTAGTGCATTATTAAACTTTTTACATGTAATAGTAAAAATAAATTATAGCATAATAACATTGAAATTCTATTTCATACGAGGTAATGCTAATTTGAATTATTATCCCATGAAGCATTTATTGGGCTGTTGCTGAAGATGTGGCAGTCCATCGACTTGTTTGCATCCAACTTTTGTGAACTTACTTGACCCTGTCAATGAACATTTAGTTCATGAGCTCATATCAATTCAATCATATTTCATATGAAAATCACAAGTTAAATGGGGCTTAAATACACTGGCTTATTATAAAATGGGATTAAAAAAAAAGTATTTTTACCCATGCAAATATGAAAACAGATTTAAAAAAATTGTACAGATTTTTTATTTCTCAACATTACATTCTGGTTTATATTCTTGATAACGGTATTGGTCTAATATATGCCCCAATTTGGTTGTTACTGTGAACTGAATGCCTTAAATATTTTGTTGAAAGAATATTAAACTATTATCTACCTAGTTAACATCCAAAGAGAAAAAATACTGGCAGGATGAGGATTTAAAATAAGGGAACTATATGACAACAAAAATCCTTAATATTATCTATATAATAATCTGGAAATGGCTTTCAATATCATAAGCACTAAAAAATACAAGCATCATAATTGGATTAAAATCATAAATGATCTTTTATCAATCACCACTTAAATTGTTATTATTTTATTGAAAAGCGAGGTGAATTTCATTCCAGAAGAGATTTAAAAGCCAAATATTGTCCATTTTCATTATTTGTAATTAATAAGTTAATGAACATTTTATAATGGTAATCACGTTATCAGTTTAAAAAAAATTCAAATTATGGCCCTTAGAGCAAGCGTGCAGCAGCCTGTGCAGCAACAACAAGCCTACGACACAAGAGGATACAACACTTCCAGGTACATCCAGCAACCACAGCAGCAACAGCAGTATACTGACCCCAACTACTATTCAGTTTATGACGAAGAAGCAGAACAATACAAGGATATTGGTAATATTTTCTTGTTTTTGTTTTATTTTCCAGACTGAGGAATAAAACAATGCTGTTAGTAAAAATATGGAAATAAAAATTATTTTGATGTTCGAACTTGATATAATTTTAGACTATCAAAATATTAATTGGCTTCTGGCTTTAAGTGTAATATTCTCGCTCATGTATAACTTAACTTTTCTTAGTTAAATTAATAGACTTTTCAAAAATCAGGGAATAACCTAATTTTTATTGGAGATAAATGTAGTTTTAATATAATTACAAAATTAATAAAGGCATCTCGTCAGGAATTCTCCTCAAAATCATTTTATATTATGTAATAATATATATATATATATTTATATAATAATTATATTGATTTTTATAGTATGTCATAGCAATAATATTTTGTGTAGCGTTATTTCTTTTACTTGCAGCTCTGTAAATAGAAGTGGCTGTCCAAAAGTTAGCTTCCTTCCCTGATTTATGGAATTTCCCAAAGGACATAAAATTCCAATTAAAAAAAAAAATTAGGTTATTGTAACCATCAATAATGTCTGTTTAGAAGAATGTCATCACAATAACTTCATTAATATTTTTAAATATATGAAACACCACAAATTAATATAATAACGAAATATATTTGTATCCATAAGTTAATAATGGATTATAGGTGCTGTTGTTGGAATGCCAGTGTCGCAACTCTGAAACTATTTTTTTTTTAAGCAAGATAAGTTCTAATTTCTAGTTATTATAACCAGTGATTTAACACCTGTACAAAGGTAATATAGCCCATCCAGTAATGGTACCCACCTAAAAAAATTATTCTTCCATTCAAATTCTCAAACAAAAGTAGAAAAAAGTTAAGGAAATGAAAGGCCAGGAAAATATTGAATAAAATTATGAACGAAAACATTTATTCGAATAACTTATCTTCGAATAACTCAAAACAAAAAAAATAATGAATTAAGGCTTGATAAAATTTCAAGTCAAGGCTCAATTGCTTAGTGGTTACTAACAGCCAACAAATTATAAATCCTACATTATTAATACCGATATGAATATCACTAAAGTTGTAAAGTGATATTTTTTTTCTAAAACATCAATCCTTAAATTTAAATTCTTATAAAAATAACAAAAAATAAAACTTCGCATATAAGTTTACCATTACAAAATTCTTTTTTTAATCTAATGGAGCAATAGTTATGAATATCAATTGAAAAGAAAATTTTATTTATATGTATATTTTAAATTTCTGCCTGGTTAAAAAAAAAAAAATCATGTTATCTCAGGTGATTATGCACAGTACATTCAGCAAAATAAGCAGGATATCTACACTAGGAAGAAGCCATCAGTTGAAATAGTCCAGCAAGAACCAGTCCAGCGGGTCGCAACGTATCAGAAGAGCAAATACTCAAACCAGCCAGAGAATATCTACCAGTCTGTCACTCCTCAGGAATATGATACTTACAGTATCCAGGTATTTAAACCTATCGTTCATTAACAATTGTTCTGATTAAACTCATTCCATACTTTATATTTGAGGAACTTTCAAAACTAGTGGGATTTACTTGGTCCAAGGATATGTGTAAAGGTTTTTTGTCTTACGACAGATTAATTTTCATGTTTTACCACCTCAATTTTGTTTCATTAATTATAAACTACTTAAGCAGTAAAAACACCTGTTACTCCACAAAGTTATTAAATGGCAAAATGTTTTCTAATGTTAAATAGCCTCCATCAGTGTTTTACTGGTCAATTTAATTAGAATGTAAAAATAGGAATAACATAATGTAACCATCAGAAGAGGGTTGGAATTTGTATGACGTTTAGCGGTCTACTCAAATATAGATCAATAACAAATAAAAAAAAGTGATATTGCTCCTTTATTTTTTATGTTCTTTATTTTATTTCTATAGATAAAAAATTAGTTCAAATTTGACAAAAAAAATATTAGTCTATTAATAAAAAAAAAAAAAGTATGTTATCATCTAAGAAAAAATTGGTAAGACCAACTATTAACTAGTTAAGGCCTTCTAATTTATTACAAACAATCAAATTTAAAATATTTCAGGAAAGTTGTATAGAAATTGGTGTTTTACTTACCAGATGTTACGTTACTAAAAAATAATAGAAGTTACGTAACTACTTTCATATTCAGATCCCCCTTTTATTTCAATAATGAGGATTTTCTTCCTTACAAGTTGCCATTTGACACTTTGATGGTGGATTGGATTGAACTAGATACATAGATGTTAACAAATAGGAATTATCTAGAAAAGTTGTAATTTAAATTAATTAACATTCCTGTCCATTTAACTAATACTAAGTATGGTTTTTTTTATTTTTATTGCTACTTGTGTGGATTAATTAAATCAAATATCTTTATCCATTTCAGAACAATGATGACTTATATAGGCAAGTTCAGACTAAATCTAATAACAGGTAATCGCACTGTACCATAGCACTGCATTTTATTGGATTGTTGTTACTTAATAACATTATGCAATAATTCTAAGTTAATATGACATTAGCTAAATTTGATCTTGTTTGCATTTACAAGTAATTCAAATTTTTATTTATTTATTTATCAGTATGAAATAACAGTAAAAATTGACAAGCATGGATATAATTTTATTTTCATAATAATAAAAAGTATGCACTTTTATCAGAATGTTTGATAAACACCAAACACTTTGTAAGGACAATACTTTACTTACAAGTCAAAGGTGTCACAGGTCACACCGGCATGTTGGCTGTTTGTAGATTTGCTTTATAATTTTTTTTTTTAATGAGTAATAATGACTGTAGAGAAATTTGTCAGTTTGTCCATAATGTAATCCTAAAAACAAAATTAATGCTCAGAATACTATTCTAACACAATTTTATGTAATATAAATAGAATGTAAAATATGATAGGTAAGATGTATATAATTCGGTGCAGATTTCCTGATGTAAAGGAGTTGGCGTCGACTCCAGGGGAGAGAAGGTTAACTCTTTCTGCGAAGTTTGACCAGGCTCAATTACCAACAGACACCTCGACAAGGACTGACAGGGTTGGCAGTGGATTCCGTTTGGGGAACACTCAGACTGAATTAAATGTAATCAATATTACACCTAGAAAGAGAGGAGGGACCGATACTTCAGCAAACACATTTCCTATCAGTGACAGAGCATCATCGTTTGCTAAAGAAGTTAATGCACTTGCACCAAGCTTCACAGAAGATCCTGTTTCAAAGGTTCTAGATGCTTTGACTAAATCAGGGGAGTATGTGAGCGATGAAGCAAGTATCGAGCAGAGCAAAGAAGTGAATCAGGTGACGACTGAGAGAGCCCGAAGAGTAAAAACTCCTTTAACTGTCGAAGAAATAGACATAGCACATTTCAAAAGTTTCAGTCTCCAAAGTACTCCTGCAAGTAGATTTAGAATTGCAACTACTACTTCTGAGACACCTTATATTCAACCTGTTATTGCTCATAATCGGTTCTCAGATAGAGAAAGCTTTGCTCAAGACAATACAAAAGCTCTTCCAGCACCAACTAAAACAACTGTTCCTTCCCAAATCAAATACTTTGAAGTGAATGATCCAATTAAAAACGAGCAGCAAGTGACTAGAAAAGAGAATGAAAGAAGAGAACCAAAATTGTCTGAAGCAAATGATTTCAGAGCCACCTTAAACCAGGAGTATGAACAGCATAAGCAGCAAAATGCCAAACATTATACAAATAACAGATTAAGAGGTACATTTAGGCATCACAATTCAGGAGAAGTAATCTATACAGATCCTGCTAGTGAACAAAACTATTCAGATCAATCCAGTAGTCAAGAGTTACCAAAAGAGTGGCGTGAACTTTCAAAATCCAAAACCAGAGACCCTAGCAAACAGCAACACGAATTTGCAACAAAGGCACCTGAAGTAATTGCAATAAATAAAGATCAGCTCCACTTTAGGCCTGTGACTGTTAATGGCTTTGAAGGTTTGACAACACCTATTCCACCAAGAAAGGTAGATACACCAGTAAATCCAGAAAGCATCAGTTTGAATGAAAGGCAACGGCAATTGAGTGGTGATTTTGAGCCAGCCTCTTTTGCTGATGTGGAAAATGACAGAACTTCCTTACCTAATAGGGATGAAATAAATGCTAGAACACAAAAGCCACTTTTGATTAGAATACCAGAAAAATTAAGATCAAGAGAAGAGAACGTCAGAAAGATAGAAGTTCCACGGATTAGAGATGAATCATACAATCTTGGGAAAATTAGAGTTATCCCTGAAAGGGAACAGCTCTATAATGACAGATTTCTAGTCAACACAATGGCAATAAATCCAGAAGATTCAGATCCAGCATCTGAAGAAGCTCGAAAACCCATTTCAATTAGGATTCCAGATTACTTACCACAAAGTCAAGATTCTGAATATGATCACGATTCATACACTAGTAGAAAACAACATATAAAACCAAGGGAAAGAAGTGAATCAGAAAATGGAAGAGAAAAAACGACACCTATCAGATACTTTGATTCAATGGAATATAGTTCCCAATCGAAAGAAGATAATTCACGAAGCTCTAATCGATTCAAGGGAAGCAGTAGGGGAACAGATAACAGTTATGAATCAGAACCAATTGAGATCAGAGGACCAAAGTTGAGATCAAGAGAACATCTGGATTCAGAAGCAAATCATGAACCACCCACAAAACTTTTGGATGAGCAACCAAAGATAATTCAACAAACTGACACAAGGCAGCGTTTAAGTGCTAACTCATCCTCAAGGTCAAGGGAACAAAAGAGAATAGAAGTGAAACAAGAAGTAACAAGACCGGTTGCTATTAGAGTACCTGATTCTATTGAGATTCGTCACTACCAAGCTAGGGATGAGAGTAAACCTTCAAAAATAGCCGATGAGCTCAAAACCCCAAGTAAAACTGAAGAAGCTACCCAAAGGCGAGGTGACTACAGAAGCAGAGGGCGGCAGCCTGAAGCTGAAAGAGCTCCTGACAAGAGCAGTGATATAACAAGTAGGTTTGAAGTAGCAACAACACTTAGACCAACTAACAGACTGATTGCTAACCCAACCCCAACAAAAACTATTATATCAAGGCCTCCAAAAAAGTATCGAAATGGAACAATTTACACTGACCAAACCCTACCAATCGGAACTGACATGACAGATTTCCCTCCTTCTGCTGAACCGGATTCATCAATAAGGTAGGATATTTTATTAGATATACGTCAAATAACTCTTCCCGTGTTTTATATTATCTTTCAGTTAACTTTAAAAACTATAAAATTTTTTGGAAAAAGTAGGAAGAAAAAATTGATAATCTGTATTTTTATATGACAGGGCTCGCCCGATGAGTAACTACACCCCATCCACCCCTGGCTTGACCAGGTAGGGAAATCAATATTATTTTCTTAAAATAATTCTCACTTTTCATTTTTCATCACGCTTTATTAATAATTAAAAAACAAAACAACGATCTATTATTTTTCTTGTTTCTTTTCAAGATTTTATTACTTTTATTTCCTGCCAACTTTCTCAAATTCAAACTGATCTATTGATGTCTATTTGCATGCATCATAAGCATGTGATACAGTGCACTGTTTTGTACAAAAATTATTTTATTCTTTGAATTATTTTAAAACTGTCCATTTTGCAAAAAGTGAGACAAACTGACAACCAAACTAACAAACCGATGACCTACTTTACTTGGCTTGCTGTACATTATCTGGAGCTTATTCACCAACATACATTCATATATTGGTAATTGGTGGTTGTGATTGCTTGCTAATATTACTATGTAATTACTTTATAACTAATTAAAATAATTATACATAATTTATTATCTACTAACATTTAACTAATTTGCACTAGTCGCCTAAATTTATGCTATAGCAATGTCATCTATTATTTCCTCTACTAATTATATTAATGTACCTGTATGTATATGTATTGTATCATATTGCAACAATCTACTTAATGATAGAATTTATAATTAAATTTAAATGTAGTGCCATGCACCCAAGTGGATCATTAAACTCAAATTTTGAAACAGCCATAGTAAAATGATGCAGAATAATTGCCATGGAATTTAATGAAGAATATTGCTCTAGAGAGTTTCATAAGAGGTATCAAAACATTGCATTAGTCTTTAAATTTTTGCAAGATTACTCAATGTTAAAAAAATTCATGTATCGATGAAAATCATTCTTTCCACAGAATGTAATACTGTATAATCCATACAACACATTTATTAAATCTTTGAAACTTCATCTTATCTTTGAAATGTAAAGTTAGCATGAAAAAATCACTTCAGTTAAATCGCTTTCAATGATTCTCATTAATATTTAATCAGCATAAGTAAGGAAAAGCTAGTTAATATTTTTGATAATCATAGACATTTTTAACTTTAAAAGTGAAAGTTAATAAACTAAATTGATTATGTGTTATTGAAGATAAGATATTTTGTATATTTGTAAATAATGGCAAGTGAATAAAAAAATAGCCCCTAACAGGAGGTAGATACTATTGCAATGATGTTACAGAGGAAACCAACGCCACCGTGGGTCTCAAACATACACCATCTCCCCTAATGAAGCTGAACCAGCACCAGTAGCTCCTGTAGCTACATCTCCACCTAGAGGAACTCTGCCTCCCAACAGGTAGTTGGTTTGGAAAACCTATTTTATATGTTTATATTTATATAGTAATAAGTTGGAATGCAACATTAGTAATCAGAAAAAATGTTTATGGTTGTGATTTCCACCTGATGTAAAAAAAAAGAAAAGAAAAAGCTCAGTGCTGCAGGCTTTATCAATTCCCTGGAATTTATGATTTACTAGATCATATTTCAGAACATCAGAACATCTGTGGCATAAGTTTTGGCTGAATGGTCATGGAAACCATGGTTGTGGGACTTTACCTCACAATCACAATCACAATCACTGGACATCCACCAAATTTACATGTGTTACTTCAAAGGAGCAAAAGACATGTTCCATTTCTCAGTCATAGATCAGATTCTAAAAGAATTCAGGATTATAGTTATTAAAAAAAATATATTCACAAGGTACAAAGTACGATATCGTACCATCATTATCAATATATAAGTTTTGATCTGTTTATCAAAATCTGCCTCATTTTATGAAGTGAAAAAAAACTGTGGGGTTCTATTGCTTTTGTTTTTTTTTGCAATTAACCAACCAAAAATTTTAAGATATTGATTTACCTGGTTACAATTATTTATGTATGATTTGCAATGCCACATTTATAATTCAATGGGCATAATTACTGATGTTAGTTTTGTTGTTAAAACTAAATGTTCATTGCAATAAATATTTTTAGGGGCAGGCCAACTTTGAAGCCATCCACTACAGTTGTAGGTAAAGCGGCAGAATTTATTGATATCTACAGGTTCCCTCCAAGCAGGTTATTAATTTAGACTAATTATGACAATATGTTGATATAAATCATTTTGAATGCCGTAAATTATTCACAAAGTAAAATAAAAGACACCCTGTGTAGTCTTCTCACAATAGATTTGATTTTGATTTTAATAGTTGAAATTTTTGTCCATTAATAAAATTTTGCAGACCTCAAAATGTCTACCCAACACCACAGGTTGATAAAACTGCCGCTAAATGTAGAAAAGATGTTTGCCTATTACCAGACTGTTACTGTGGTGGCAAAGATGTTCCAGGTAAACTTTAATATTTAAACCTATTATAATTTTTTATTAGTGTGTTTGATTATTATTGCAATTAAAATTAAATACTTCAAAATGTATTTTAGAATAGTTGCTATGTGAAGTCAATATTAATTTAATTTTAATTCATCTAACAAGTTTGGCTTGCTGTGATATTTAGTGATATGAATGATTGACCAACATTTACTGAATTTTTCAACGGATCTTGCCTTGCTTCTTACATGTATACCTTAATTTAAATGTTTGCAGGAGAATTGACTCCGGAGGAGACTCCTCAAATAGTTTTACTTACATTTGACGATTCTGTCAACGACCTCAACAAGGGTCTTTACTCTGACCTGTTTGACAAGGGTAGGGTAAATCCCAATGGCTGCCCCATTTCTGCAACTTTCTATGTCTCTCATGAATGGACAGATTACAGCCAAGTCCAGAACCTCTACTCCAATGGTCATGAAATTGCTTCTCACTCTGTCTCGTAAGTTTAATAGCATTCACTGTTTCCAATGAATTTATTTTTTCTTATAACATACATTTAATCAGATCACTGAAGTAAATTATCACTCATTTCCAAATGTAAGTGTTATCAAGATAAACTAATTAATTTTATAATCTTTTAGCGCACACTTCAGAATAGTAATTGACTGACATATGTATCAAATATATATTTAATTTATTGTGTGTTTGTGTTCCTCAGTGTCAAATTAATGGGTTTTTCATGTAGTGTGACATTTGTTCACTTTAAGGTTCAAAGAGTATGTATTCAGTTCTTGATCAGGTCAATAGATTTATCTATTTGACTATATAGAAAGCAAAGTTATAACAGGAGTCTGGAAGCAAGCTGCTGAACTACAATCACAGGTGACATGTCTTGATTCAAAGTAGCAACTCTTAGCATTTCTATCTTCTACTTTAGCATGTCCCTACCATGCCCTATTTTGAGGTAAGATCTCTAGTTAGCACTCATTGTATTTGATCAGTTAAGCTTATTTGTAAAATAAAATACTTTCCCCTCTAACAGTTTATAAGACCCTTTTATTGGTAATCAGACCATGTGTTTACATGCATCAATTTTTATTTATTTTGTTATTTTATTAATCCTATCTATCTTATCTATCTGAGTACCCTGTGGCTCAGAATATTCCAATTGTTATCCCATTCAAGCCGGAATTCCTAATATCATCCTGATCCTCTAACCACATCTAACAATCTCTTAATTAATTTTACAGAAATAGAGAACCAATGACACATCAAGATCAATTAAGACAAACGTGGACACGCTTTGAAGATGATCTTGTTCCATATCTCAGTTTGGTTTAAAGATCTCAGCTAAGCTAAACTGACTGACTGACAGGGTGTCCTCACCCAAGACTTCAAGACAAGACAAGAGTTGAACAGAGGGCCTTGGCAGTTATAAAGCCTATTTAACAGATACTCTAACCCCACACTAGAAAACAAACTGCACATATACAGAAAAAATATGCAAACATCCAAAATCCTTAGAGCTATAGTCAACATTCTATTATACGTTGCAAACTCATCCCTTCCCAGAGCTCTTCATGGGCCAACTATTCTTGACCTTATACTCTCAGGACTTTTCAAATCTATCCCCCAACATATCTGCTCATCCAAATCTTCCAGTAACATTCATACTTACAATCCTCCTCACCACTTAAAATGCCAGCAGTCCTGTGATATGTATTGTAAATAGATAATATAGTCATGGGGTCCTGGAAATGGGCACTATGCTGACTTAAGTCCCGAGGTCTGTGGTCTATAGCCCTCTCTCTGGCCTTTCCATATGAAAAAAAACAATTAGAGAGGGGCCTCTCTCGTTTTTTCCACCAGCTCACTGGAGGAATTGACTAGGGAGCAAAAGAGCACCTGGGCAGGATGTGTGTCCACACAGTGTACAAATGTGAATTGTATATATTCTGTAAGTTGATCTATCTATCAGTATGAATGAGTGGTGGTGTAACACCATTAACGATGCTATCAAGCGAATTGTATATTTTCCGAAAACATTTAATAAGTTGTTTATTATTATATACCATTGGTTAATCTTAAATTTGTATTCACTACCATAGAATACATGCTATAAACACCAGTTGATTTTAATAAAGGAAGGGGGAAAAAACTGTCCATGTTAAGAGAATGCCTATACAATTTTTTTTTCTTTTCTTCATCATTAGGATTTTTTCTCATCCTGTTCTTCTCAGAGACTTTAGAAATCAAATAATAGGCAAATGAAATCAAAATGTTTTAATTTAGAATTAAAATTAGTATTCTTTGTTGTTTACTATATTGAATGAGAATGAGCTCATGCCACAACTACTTACGACCTCTCTACTACTAATACCCAACTAATATCTCTCCAGCTACTATTCTTGTGTAGATCAGTTAGGTGGCTTCCTCGATAGTCAGATATAGCTCACTATAGTGGGTTTTTCTTTCACAAAACACATGTCTTAAGCTAGAGAGAAATGAAATGATTGTAATATTAAAAGAAAATGTTTATAAATAAATAATGCATATTTTTAAAATTACAGGCACAGTTTTGGTGAACAGTTCTCACAGAAGAAGTGGACAAGAGAAATTTCTGGACAGAGAGAGATTCTTGCTGCATACGGAGGTGTCAAACTGGAAGATATTCGGGGGATGAGAGCACCTTTCTTAGCGGTATTTATCTTATAATTTTTGTTTGTCATTACCTAAGTGTGCAGACTAGTACATGTGTTATATTTATAAGTTTGAAAATTAAATTTAGCAGTTTATTTTGACCTTAGATATTTGAGTTTAGAACAATTAGTTTTACATTTAATCATAATGGTCTTCAGGTTGGAGGTAATAAAATGTTTAAAATGCTGTACGACTCAAACTTCACCTATGACTCATCAATGCCTGTTTACGAAAATAGACCTCCAAGTTGGCCATACACTCTTGATTACAAGGTCTTCCATGATTGTATGATTCCACCTTGTCCAACTAAATCATATCCAGGTAACCTAGCAAGGGAATAATTAACAATCATACATTATTGAATGTTACTATTTATATTGCCTTTGAATATTAGTCTAACCAGATTTAATTGTATAATTGATGTTTTAGGTATTTGGGAAGTTCCAATGGTTATGTGGCAAGATCTTAATGGAGGGAGGTGCTCTATGGGTGATGCTTGCTCAAATCCACCAAATGCTGATGGGGTCTACAAGATGCTCCTTAAAAACTTTGAAAGGCATTTCACAACAAACAGGTAATTAGCATTTGAGTTATAACTTTTTACACTTCTTCAAAAATGAATTTTATTGGAAAAATATATGTTTGAAATATATCAAAAAAAAAGGATTTTATTGTATCTATATATACATTTTTTTTTCTGTCAAATGTCTCATTTTATCTACTCAATTGTGTAAAACTTGTATTTTTCATCTATTTTCTTTTAAAATTTTTAGTTAAATTAAACTGTGAATTGAAAAATTAACAACGGATAATTCAATATGTTTAACCTTAACTTTAAACATTGCATGAGAATAATAAATGATTATCTCATAATCATTAAACATAAGGAATTAGACCTATCAAACATACAAAATCACATACATCAACAAACAGCAATATTTTTTTTGAAAACACAATACTAGCCACAATCCCTTTAATTAAAGATATAGGAAATTATTATGAACATTCGTTAATAAGATGCATACACAAATAGATTCTTCTGTTCTTCACATTTTGTAAATTATAAATTGTATATATATCTGCTATAGAGTAGTGTTGCATCCTGTGCAGCAGTGCTCTGTTGCACTTGAAAACTCAATTTAGCATCAGTTTGGTTCTTTTAATTTGTTCAGGTTTTTTCTATTTTTTCCTAAAGTTTGACAAATATTGGTTTCTTAAACTGTTACACTAATTACACTACTGATTATGTTGTATCATGTTTTGCATATGGATGTTATGTACTCACTTATGTTGACGATAAAGATCATTATTTAACAAAAAAATTATATATGCTTAATTTTCTAGGGCACCATTTGGTCTCTTTTACCATGCAGCTTGGTTCACACAGCCTCATCATAAAGAAGGTTTCATTGCATTCTTGGACACAATAAACAAAATGCCAGAAGTTTGGTTGATCTCTAATTGGCAAGCAGTTCAGTGGGTTCGAGACCCAACCCCTCTTTCAAGGCTAGGCTCCTTTGCTCCCTTCCAGTGTAACTACCAGGTAACACAGAAGTTTAAATGTTTTATTGGAAACTATGTCTCTCAAAACATTAAACATAAGATAATCAGCTAGTAAAGTATCATCTTGTCTGCTAATTGAGTTCGTTAAGTTATATTTTATGCAGAAATATAGTTGAACTCAAATTAGGAGGCTGTGGTGATTTTTTTTTCGCATTTTACTTGCTGCTCCCTGAAGAGAAGTGGTTGGCTCACCACTGGAATCCCAGCAGTTCCTAAAAATTATAAGTTTAAACCTATATTTAAGAGGGGAGAAAATGAAATTTCAGTTTAAACTTATTTTTATATGAAAATGGAAAGTGCAAAATCCATAAAACAGGCAATTAGAGACTCAAGCAGCCAATTCAAAACAAGGTGACTAGGCCATTGAAATAGAAGGCATAATGGTAGAACGCCGAAAAGGTTGGCTATTGAGGAAAAAAGATTCAAATCTTATTTTACAAACTAAGTGGGAAATTAGAAAATAATTTGTAAATACTAGTGGAAAAATAAAATGAAACAAAATAAGATAATTATCTTTACCCTAATTATCTAATACTTCAGTCATCTGGTGGTTAGTGCGCTGAACTATAATCATGGTGATTTGAGTTTGATTGATTTAATAAAGGAATCCCTGATAAGAAATTTACTCGCTTCATTTAATTTAAATACAATATGAGCATAGATTATAATAAATTGTATGTTTATTCAAATTAGCTATATACAAAAAGAATATAATTATTACTTGAAGATTTTTTAAACACTCTTCTAGATTCAAACAAATTCGAAAAATCATAGAGTACTCCAGGATGGTAAATCAATAATTATGAAATATTTTTAATTTGTAATTGATTTAAATATAAAGATTATTCTATACTTAAAAATAAAAACATTTTAAAGTATCATATAAATCAACATAAATGTCTAAATTTACAGGACAGGCCAAAGAAATGTAACAATCCTAAGGTATGCAACCTGTGGCACAAATCAGGGGTGAGATACATGAGGACTTGTCAGCCTTGCCCAGAAATCTATCCATGGACCGGAAAATCAGGAGTTCGCAACAGCCGTGTAGATAACGACCTCGAATAAACTCTGCCCTCGAGTGTAACCTGTTACCAGAATCGCTGTCTCCCGCGCAAGACACCATCTTTTTTGTGAATAGGCTGCTAGTTCCAGCATTTCTTAAAACTTTATCATGTGCTTTAACAAGAAGCACTCGTTTCTTATGAAGACTCTGTGTATATGAAAATTAATGATTTAAATGTTAGTATAACCAATTAGCTGGTTAATGAAATTATTTATTTATTGGTACTAGTGAGTGATTTGAAGTGTTTTCGCTCGGAGAGATGGTCAACTTAGCTCACTAATTCTATACATCATACCTCAACAGTATTACTTTAGATCTGTTCGATTTCTAAATTTCTTTCAGTACTTGAAATAGTTTTGAATTTTTTTCGATTTTTATACAAAGTGTAGAAGAGTGAGAATAAAAAGCAGTTGGTGATAAGGATGTACTGTGATTATAGATTAGGAATTAACCATTGTATTTTAAGTTAGAGAACTAGCAGGTTTAATACTTAGTCTGTAAGTGGACAGTAGGCTTACTATTGTTCACATTCCTACTTTGTAATTATAACTGAAACTGTTTCTTAAAGCTAAGCCTTGTAACTAATTGTTTTAATAATTTTCCTATGCCTATCATGGACTTGTGTTGTTTATATATACTTCGGTGTTGCGAGGGAGAGCAGTAAAGCGTGTGATAACTTCTTCCTCCCTCAGGTGGTTTGAGGGGGAGAAGGATTTGTCACAGGGTGAATCTATAATCTGCTCATGTCTTACCTTCCTTGTCTTTTTGTTAATTTATTGTCTGTAAGTTTTGTGTATATTTTGTTGGAAAATTGTCAGAAAATGTATAAAATAAACAGCTGCCCAAATGAGAGTTGAATTTTGCGAAACCAGTCCTTCAATGGTAATAAATTGGTGGGCATATTACTCAAATAAAACTCAAATGTTTAAATTCATATGTATAACCATTTTTCAAATGAATAAAACACAATTTTATAGTCATTTTTGTTATTGTTTTTTTTCTCTCTTTTTTCTGTTTTCCAGAATGGATCACAATCTCAAACTTGGCAATTTAAATAAGTTAATAAAGGCTACATTATAATTATCATCTGTAGTTATAAGTATTCTTACTTCTTTCTTCCATCACAAAAAACAGTTAAAAAGGTTAAATTTCTAAATTTTTATGTATATCTAATTTTGATATTTTACTTTTTTGTTGGGTTCTGTACCATGAATTATTTTAATAATGTTTGTCCCGATTAACAATTTGATTGATTTCCTTTTACAGTCAAGATCAATACTATAAAATACAGAGTACTTTTTAAAAATAAATATTTAGTTCTATCTCTTTTGTTTTTTTAATCAAGAGTTAAAAATAGTACAGCATAGTTAATAATTGATGAATACAAATTATAAGTGGTAGACGTTAAAATAAAGAAAAAATTGGGAAGCTATTGTTCCTTAGACCAACTGGTACATATGTTTATTCTTATATCACCATTAAGAATGTAAGAGTAGGCTTAGCAGTTAAGCAATTATCCTATAAAAATAACTGGTATCATTTAGTCACTCAGTTCAGTTTATAAGGGAATGTTCCCTCCACAAGTTATGCCTGTTGTGATTGTCAAGGGAATGTGCAAAAAGGATAGCTAACATCCTTTTGTCCCCTCCTCAACCTCAAATTCCTCTACCTTCAAGATCCTCAGATCTCACTAGCTAATAACTTTTGTAACTTCTTTCCTTTCAGAGTTCACTGCCCTAATTACTCCCCTTATTTCCCTTCTCATAAATCTTGTCTCCTTCCTCATCCCAGTACAAGAACATCACAATAAATGGTTTCTATCAACTCCTTATCCATTCTCATTAAGAATGGGAATGATATTTGCATCCATCACAAAAGCATTGGCAGTAAAAATCACTGACAATAATATTGGCATGGCTGTCATTACTTAAACAAGACTTAAGTTACACTAAACGGCCAATCAATGTTTCACAGTACCAGACCTATTGAACTGGTCACCTAGGCAGATATAAGAGCCCTGTCAGTTATGCTCTCAATGTTCATAGCTCCATTTCAAATCATATAATCCCTTCAGTAGCACATGATTTCCTTCAATCCACTGGAGGACTTTCTCTTCTCCCCTCACGTTAGTGTTAGTGTTTTATCCAAATAAATCTATTTCCAATTTTCAACTAATCTCTTTTGTTTGGCATAATTTCCTAAGGTGGGAATTTTAAATGGAAGCACCAACATTGGGGTTCGAAATCCAACAATACACAAGGGTTTGCTATCTGCAATCATGAGGGCAAAAAACTGAAATCCAGACCTTGACTTATCATTTACAATAGTTTTGGAAAACTAAAATATTCAATTATACCTCTTAAGTATTTTGATCCTAACTGTTTCCCAGGATCCAATTCACAAATTGTCTCCTCCTTCATTTGGATCGAGTCACAGTTGATTGGGACCTCTTTGACAACTTCTTACTGACCTCAGTGTTCTTATCAAACATATCAAGACCTAAAGATTACAGTTCATGCTTTCACCAATCTGCTTGACTGCATCAGTCCTTAGTAATCCTAAATTCTACAAAAAAATTATTTACTTTGGGATCTCACAGAACTAATACAACCCAATCACTTAAGGACAGTTGGAACCATTTTTTTTTTTTTAACCATGCTTCCTTTATTAATTTTAGCCGCTTCCTAGGCTGCGGTGGCTTTCCGAGCCCTCCCCTCTTCTTTGTCTTATTGAAGAAGCTATTGGATGTGAATTTGACATAAGACCCACAGATGAGTCTCAAAATAAATCGAGCAGCTTGAAGATGTTTTCCAATCAAACCAAAACATCATAAATCTGCTGAAAATATGCAAGCAAATGAGAGAGTTTATAATTGTTAGTTTTATCATATCCACTTTGTTTTAAAAAAATATAGTAGTACACTAACAGATTTTGGATGTCACGTCAGTGATTAAATCTGAAATAAATAATAGTTTTTGAAGAATGTACTCCCTCTACCTGTTGCCATTCAGTGGTTGATGATTCCCTTAGGGCCGAAGATCTTAAGGTACTAGACATCCAGTGCACTTTTGGAGATTTATGTGTTGGGAGAGGTCATGTTCAGGCAGCTTGGAGCAAACGACATGCCAACAGGAATGGCAATTACGTATGATTATTCTGGGTGTTACCTGGTCATTTTTCCATCATTTATAAATTTAAATGTTTTGCACCACCAAAGAAGTTTCCTATTTCATATAATATGCAAATTGTAGAGACATCGAATTTTCTAGTTTCTGATTAGCTCCCTCCCTGCTCCCAAGATTTTGCTAGACGTTGTTATGAACGGAATACGAAGGGTGGCTATCTTTTTGCAGTTATCTATTAATGTGTGTATGTAATTTTTCGAGTTGTGCTAACAGTTTACAAAGCGGTTAGTTAACCCCAGCTAACCCTGCAACCTTCATTATTAATTCCTCATTTCCTTCCAAAAGCTGCTGCACTTCAGTCCTTAAGCATCTTGTTTACCAGATTAAATAAGGTAAGAATTAATAATTTATCCCTCTGCTCTTCTTATCTGAGTCTACCAGAAAGTTCATACTTTATTTTTATTTTATAGACTTCCAAACATATCCAATAATTGTATTTCTTATACCATTCATACCATCCACGGTAAAAGGGATATATATATATTAATACAGGGCTTAACTATGACAAAGCCAGATCGAAATAAAGCTAAACTGATAAATTTAAGAATTAGAGTTTCGTAGATGTCGATTTCAAAACCAAAATCTCTTATGTTTTCACTCCCGTGTTTGTTTGTCAGCTCTGGTTCAGTAAGTTCTCTGTTTGAGCTAGAAACATGAAGTTGTTCAGTTCGTGGTATCTTTAGCTATAATTACCACGTATAAAATAATTTAGTGCCATTGATCAATTAATTAGTATTTATAAATAAGTATTTTGTTATCTCTTTAAGCCATCGTAAATATTAAACACAAAGTTTTAGTTTACTTTTAGAGAGAGAGAGAAAGAGAGGAATCTAAGAAAATACTTTTAGTTTTTGAAAATTTTCAAAACACTATCAAACAACAACTTTATATCCCCATAGTACTACGTAATCTTTCCGGGCCCAGGTGGCACCCAAACCATTGTCTTGTAGGCAGTATATAGTATGTACAGAATATATTGTGATAGGACAGGTTGTTGAATGCAAGAACGATACAGCAATCTACACACGATCGTTAAGAATTGACCCAGTAACGAATAGATTAAAGGCACAAATGGAAAAACTTAACACCTATTTCAACATATGCAAATAATACACTTTATCTAGTTTTTGAGTTATTTTCGTGCTTTTGGCACTTTTCATCCCACTGTACAGACACCCACCATACCGGGTGAAAACATAAGGGTTCTGATTTGAAAACAACGTAACTCTTTAATCCTCAAAATTATTTTATTCTAAATTATAATAGTTAAGCTTCATTTCGATGCGGTATTCTCGCCAAACATCCAAGTTCATGAATGCGAGGTGAGCTAAATGATCAAAATTTCTATACTGCTTTTACCAAGGGTGGTATTGGCAAATGCAGTTTGGTGTATGAAATACAGAAAATGGTCTTGGTTGTTCGCCAAGCATACATTGTTGTTGGCTACATGTCGTTGAAAGAGTGCTTTCAATCCATGGTAAACTGGCGAGAATATGTCAAGCACTAATAAAGGAACGAAGATAAGATCTAAGTGAATTTATGTTATTTAGAAAAATCCTATCAAGCTGTACTGTTGTATTACGCGTATTACATTGTATTTATTTACACAAACATACGATTGATTACCAAAAAATAAATATTTTAATGTTTTAAACCGATTTAATCAATTCTTTGATTTCACTTATAGTTAAGGTCAAAGGTACATTTTTTCTTATAAAATAACATTAAAAGCCGTTTTTATTAAGCCTAATGAACTTAAGGTAATGGGTCCTTATGACTCGCAGCATAGTTGGAAGTGTTTTCTTTGACAGTATTAAAAATTCAATCATTAGATTGACTCCAACATCCACTGATAAGTATGCCCTGCATAGTTGATTACCATTTAATTGGTTTTCTAGCCAACATTAAATCTGATAGCTTAGACTGTAAATTAAAGACTCATTATTCTGATGAATTATTATAAGGCTCATCAAGAGGTGATGGAAAAATGAATAAGTAGCACCCAAAAGATTGATAGACGATTGCCATTTCCTGTTGGTATTTCACTTGATTGCTCCAAGCCGTCTTGTGGTCAAAAGTGACCACATAGACAACTGGATGTCTGCTATCTCAAGATCTTTGGCTTTTGGGGCCTTATTATCGTCCTGTGGGTATTTATCCTTTCCTATCCCACCAAATATATCGAGCTTGGGAAGGGATAGTTGACAGCACATTTTGATACCCGATTCAAGCTTTTAGGAGGATGGTATCTAGTCTCTATGCCCAAAACACCTTATTACGAATGCTTTCTGATTTATGAAGGTCTCCTTGTCCGCAGTGTGATGGCAACTACGTTCCTTTGTATGTTCTGCGAACCCTTGATCTGCCTTACGCACTTCATACGCACTTCAGGGTAGTCGGGTATCACATCTACTTAGAAACTAGGTAATTAGAAACTAGAATAAGGAGTGGTGTTATTTCGAGTGCAGATGCCATCCATGCAAGAGAATCCAGGATCGCACTGTCCATTTCGGCAGCGATTTTTGTCCTCTGGAACTGAATATATCCTCAATTGAGTTTTTATACACACAAATAAGTTATTTATGACAATCAGGCATACATTTTTCATCCTAGTAAGGGATAAATTTTTTTTTTTTTTTATTTCAAAACCTCAAACAAACAATAAAATGTACAAAAAAGAAAAATAACAAAATATTTGGATTACATATTTCTCCCCTTTCTTCATTTACATGCATTTGGTGGAGTGCATACATATAATAAAATTTTTATTGTCGTTAAAAGTTCATCGTTCTTATACAACAATAGGTGATGAGGCTCACCTTCTATTTGTCACCGACACCAAACACTAAACACTAAACACTAGGAACAAAACAAAACAAACTAAATCTCAATAAATTTACTGAGGGAAGTCAGTAAATGCGCAAGCCGGTAAGACTTCGTGCGTGTTAGCTTCAACTTCTTCGCAAAGTGGTTACTAAACCATTTTAGTACTTCCTACTATGTATTCCTACTATGTAACTAGTAGGGAGCGGGATTTTTCCCTTTTGGCAAGAGAAAATTACGCAGTCAGTAAGGGATAATTAGGTATGGTCTTCAATTCTATTTAACATATGTTAATTCTCATCCACCTTGATCATATATATATTTTTCTTTGGCTAATGTTAATCGTTATTACATAATGTAATAGTGAAAAGGTTTTAAGATGAGTCTGGCTCTGCCTCATACTAAATGTTTTAGGTGTGACAACTTATCTCCTCAAGTAAATGCACATAACTCGACCCCAATTGTAACTGAACCGTACATTTACACATTTAATTCTGTACATTAACACAACTGTACATGACTCAAATAAACAAACCATAGACTCCACCAAAAGTTATAATTTATATGGCATCACACTTCATCAATCACATTGAAATAAAAAGAAACATTGCCTTGACCAAAAAATAAATACACAGAACTCCGATGCGTTAAATATTTTTGTTTTACATTAGGATTTAAATAGCTCAGACCTTATAATTAGTAGGAAAAGTAAAATAAATTGTCAGGCCTGGTATTTGAAAAATCAGACCTCAGATATTACGAGATCCTGTGATCATATCACAATTTTGACAAATTATTTTTTCTTCAGTTGATAATTATAAAAAGATACTTAAATGTAAAGTATTGCACAATTAAGGGCGTCGAAGATCTTTTTTACCACTCTCTCTTGATTAATTTTCCAAGTTTTATTGAGTTATTTTTACGAGGATTCACATTATCATTAAACCGATTTGATATTTTTTTTAAAAGTTAGTGTCTGTTAAAACCTTATCATATCATACATATTCTTAATGAGCATGTCAAAATATTTAGTATGATATCCTACACAATAAGATAGAAATTTGTTTTTTCATTGCAGAATAATTAACTAACTAATTACAGATATTATTATTCATAGGAGGCTTCGTTTTTTTTTTTGTTTTTTTTTTCCATAATCCCTTTATTTATCAATATTTTTACAGTTTAAAATTTACGATTTACAATTTTCTCCTCTTACTGCATGTGCGGATGCATTCGAAGGAGGGTAAAGTTACAACAATAATTTCTTTTTGAAGTTAAAAGGTCAAAATACTAAAATAAGGCTTCGAATAGAACCTCCATACAAAATAGTGTCCCTCCAAAAAAAAAAAAACCATCAGGGCTGGGAACACAACTTTAATGACTTCATTTAATTATAGATCTAAAATAAATAACAAAAATTTATATTATTAATCAATGCAACGAAACCTTTAATATGATATCTTACTCAACATTTACTTTCTTATTACCAAGTAATTAATTGATAAATGGGCCTTAATTTCTGATTTCATTTAATGTCGTAGTTTTTTCATATTGTTGTTTTTTTGTTTTTGTACGTGGATCCATCAATGAATTTATTTACTAAAAGCAATTAAATATATTTTATTATTATTAATGTTTTTTTAATAAAGAGGCTTACACTTTATTTTACATAGTAATTTTTTTCTTTATGATTTAATAGTACTTTTTATTGGCCATAAGTGAATTTGACATCTGAACATTATTGTTATTCATGGGGTACTTTGAGTAAATTATTTTTCTATTCCGTTCTATTCTTATTATGTTTTATGAAATTGAAAATATTATTCATGTCGTAAAATTCCATATTAATCAAATGGAATTTTGTTATAAAATTGCAAGTTTAATGGTCAAACAGGGGGCCCACAATAGTCGGGGCATACAGACAGACAATTGTCCTTAGCCTAAACCCGGAAACCGTTGATCATTGATTGATGTTTAAAGCATCCAGAGTAAACCGCCTTCAAATAATTACCATTTTACGAAATTAATGTGTATATATACCCATCTTCCACCATTTTGGTAAAAATACACCAATATTTTAAAGCTTTAGTTTGGTAGAATGTGTTCACTGGTGTACACATGTTTGTGCTTGGAGATGGACGAACTGTTCACGACTTACCGTGAAATTGGTGGCAGCAGTTGCGGGGCGGACCGCCGTTCTCGGCTGGACACATGACCTGAAGACACATCTTAGGATTGGGGACCCTCTCGGCAGAAGCCAATACAAGAAGACAAATCAGAGCAAAAGCGAGTCTTCTGCAACTAAATCATCCATCTTAAAGGGTTGGTTATACGTCGGCCGGTTACGCAACTTAGCTGCTCTCACACCCACTTATGTTTTTATTCGGCGGGGAGGTTGTCGTAGTAAAATTTCACCGTACTTTATTAACTGACAAAATGCTAAGCTTTATTTTAATTGAAGATTTGACGGTTGACAAATAATGACCGAATCCGGAGAAAGTATGTTTGTGCCAAAAAGTAAAATGCAATTTGACTTCAGAGAGAATTTCACACTGATCTGCTTAGTAGACTCGAAGACGATTTATAGATAAGTGTTAAAGCAGATGGAACTGTTCAGAATGTTCATCATGTCCAGACTAAGATCACCGAATTGACGCAGACGCTGAAGTAAGGGCGTTGGAAATACATCATGTACAGCAAAAAAACCACTTCCAGGCAGCTTGTGTGGTAATAATTCAAAAGAATTTAATTTTAAAATTTACATACCGACATTAGTACTGGTCTTCGATAAAGATAAATCACTTGGGAGAATTAAATTTTGTGAGTGGTATTTCACGTGAACAAGCAGGAATTTCAAAGAGGATTAATTGGAACGATGAAGCTAAATTTAAATTAAATGGTACAATTAAACAAACATTTATATCAAAGACTCTTTCTTTAAAACATATTCTGGATTCGTTTATTTATTTTCAACCGATAAATCAGCTAGATAATAAAGTTTAGTAACATTTTTCTGTGGCATCTGTTATATTCAAGTTCATACACTAGATGTCATTGTGTTATGTTATGAACTGTAAGAGCTACTTTGCACTATTTCTCATAGGACAGACAAATAAAGAAAAGAGAAACCAGTTTCTCTGAGGCTGCATGAACACTTATTAGTCTTCGGTCAGGGAGCTGTCAGTACACCATTATTGGCAGAAGTCGGTGGAACGCAGGCTATTGCATAATGTACCGGTGTATGTTTGTGAATCCAGTTTATCTGAGTAATAGGCACTGGTTTGTGGGCCAGCTTTTCAAATGTTAGGAATCAATGCAAACAATGATTGTCGGTCACTCACCTGTACATGATCGCTGGTTGGCTCGAAAGTGTTCGAGTTTATCCGCGTATCCCGCTTTTATGTACCACCGTCATGATCTCCGCGGGTACGTGATGGGTTTTCGTGTCCTATCACTGGCATTCAATAGCCGAGCCACGAGCAATCTAACATACACACTAATAAGGAAAAGTGCATCTTCTTGTAAAGGTAAATACCTATGAATGTATAAAAAATATAACCACTAGTTTGAGGAAAAACATTACGGATAGGAGTTTATTATAATAGAAAAATGAACCCCGACATAAGTGCATAAATACAAATTCCAAACTGCACGCAATACTCAAATGTCAGGAACACATAAAATCAAAATTACGAACTGTCAATCACATAAACCAAACAATTGGTTTATCAGAGACACATTTTAATATTGAAGCGTTCATAAAAATTGTTAAATCGCTAATAAAGTACGCTTTAATGTCTGACTGAATTCTACCTACAGTGGCAAAGGCAATGGATTAACTCAAAAAACTGTCCACGCCTAAAACCTGAGATAACACTCCATCAGTACACAAATACCTAGAAGATAACGACTGACTTTCACATTAATCAACTTCTGTTAGGGCGTATATCTATAAATTATTGCTTACACCGACACGGATATGTGGCAACAACACATTAAATACTTAAAAACATTTAATATCTGGATGAAAGTTAACGACTGAGGCATGGCAAAAGTTTTTGGCCAATGGGAGGACGACGTTTGCACTGGGAAGATTTGGGGAGAGGAGTTTTACGAAATTACGGAAGGATTCAGGGAAAGCTGAAGACTTGTTAACATTACATTTACTCTGCAGTTCTGCTCATCAATAAGCTCTTTTTAATTTCATCCCTCTTCCAGCATCCAACAAATTGCATTTAGGTTTCCATTTTGACAAATTATTAACAATACACACACCAGACTAAAAAGACGATAACAACTAGGCAGACAATTTGGAAAACTTTATTGACTACTCTAAAGGATATCACATGTTTAATAGAAAAGAAACTACAAAGTCATTTCTAATAGACATACTGACTAGAGTGATGAGGAATAACGAAACGGCCAAAAAATACTCTGAAATGAAAGTCCTGACAACAGTTAACGACACTATACTACTGTAGCAAGGAAACCCTTCATAACGATCTTAATATACCTAACATTCTTGATGTTATAACTTCCATGCTCACGGAATTTAACCAAAAGTAATCTAATCACCCCGATACCCAAGCACATCTATATAATCCTGTTAGAAGATTAAAGTGGAAATACCGTCTTGGCCTGCTGACAAATTAGTAAGTCTTGTCAATGGATTGCAAATCATGTACTGAGCGCCTACGGCTCTTGGTAGGTCACATATATCTTTTAACAACTATCATTTATTTACTCTGATGACCCTGTTCGGGAATATTCCATGGCTGTGGAAATTGCTAAGGGAATGTTTGCTAAGATACGCCCGAAGAGAAAGAATCAGACAGATATGGAGAGGCTAAGTCGCTCTATCTGATTGGAACAGTCTAAGCACGTAGCTACTCTATAAATTTCTATACCGTTGTTTTTTGATAAATGACTATTCTGAGGGTTCCATATTCCATGTTTTTGCTGCTGCTTATTATAAATCTTTCTGTTGATAGTTTGAGTCTAGTGCGGATTTGTAGCACGTACAATGATGTTGTAAAAGTAAAATAGTTGTTCCAAATACGTTTCGTTTTTATTTTTTACTGAGTTAGTTTATTTTTACATGAACTATGAAGTAAATGGTATTGTGTATTGTTTGCCACAAATGTTATACTGTTTTAATGGAGCCGTGAACATAAAGAATTTTGAGCAGCTTTGAAGAATTAAGAAATACCCAACCTGACGACATGGAAGTTATTAAAACACCTACACAGCCCAAGCCACCTGCTATATTCGTTTAGGAATATTAGCAATTTCAAATTATTATGCCCACAAATGAGCAAAATTGTAGGTACCGGAAAATATACGTGCCTCAATCGCTCTCGGGATACGAAAATTTCCCCAGACACTCCCAATACTTATCGAGCGATCATCAAATATTTGGAAGAAACCAATGCCGACTTCCATACCTACCAGTTGAAGCAGGAAAGATCGTTACGAGTAGTGATCAAAAATCTGCACCCGACCACACCAGCTGATAAAATTGAAGACGAACTATCAGCTCCGGGATTCAAAGTTCGCCAAATAACCAACGTTTTACGTGAGGACAGACAACAAAACGAATCCACAAAACGGCGTTACCGTTATTATTTGTTGATCTCGATCGGACATCTGGCGTGAAGAAAATATACGACTTAACACACCTGTATTACACAAGAATACAGGTCGAAAAACCTTACCCTAAACGGGACATCGTCCAATGCCATAATTGCCAGGCATATGGGCACGCATAATCGTACGGCCACCACCCTCCCAGGTGTGCAAAGTGTAGTGGGCTGATTGTGCAAAAAGCCCCTGAAATCGCCTGCTGTATGCGTGATCTGCCAGCAAGACCATCCGGCCAACTACAAGGGCTGCGAGGCTTATAGAATTCTGAAGTCCAGGAGCGACCAACGTCGTCGGCCAGAAGAAGAGAAGCCAGTCACAGGTAGCTCAAGAAGCACCCCCGCCAGAAATTTAAGGCCTTCAGTCTCTTTTGCTGATGCCGTTCGGAACATAAAGCAGTCACAGGCACTGCCCACTACTCGTCCGCAAGTTTCTTTTCCCCAGCATTCCGTTCATCCCGTCAACCAGCAAACCCAATCCCATCCTCAACCACACATCTCGCATATTCCTCCACTTTCAAGCTCTTCAGATCTCACTAGCCTATTACCATCATTCCTTACAGAATTCAGAACCCTAATTACTCCTCTCATTTCCCTTCTTACATATCTTGTCTCCTACCTTATCCCCGTTAAACAAAACCCATAAGTGGATCCTTCTGACTCCTTATCCATTCTCCTTTGGAACACTAACGAACTGACAGCACTTAGCTCTTATTACTGAAACAAGTCTTATGAGTAAACGACCATTTTACAGTATCAGACTTATCAAACTGATCACTCTGATGGAAGAGCTTATGCAGGTACCGCTGTCATTGTCCATAACTCCAAATCCCACCTCATAGTTCCTTTGGTAGCACATGATTTCCTTCAATTCACTGCAGTGTCAATCACCACCTTTACTTTTCCCCTTACTCTAGCATCAGTGTACTGCCCTCCCAATAAATCCAATTCCGACTCCCAATTCATTTCCTTTCTAGACTCCATCGGACATAGTTTCCTTGTGGGTGGGGACTTCAATGTGAAGCACCAACATTGGGGGTCAAGAGCCACTAATACACGAGGACGTGCTTTGCTGTCTGCACTCACACGCAAACATTGCTCCACTATCACTCCTGACACAGCCACCTATTGGCCATCAGATCCCAACCGAAATCCTGATCTCCTTGACTTATTTTTCTACAATAGCTTAGAAACACTAAACTATTCACTCACGCGCCTCGATGACCTCTCCTCTGATCATAGTCCTTTATCATTAACCATTTCCCTAAGACCAATTCACAAACTGCCTCCTCCTTCATTTATTAGGGGCCCAGTTGACTGGGACCATTTCCGCCAGCTTCTTACAGAGTCCGTAGACCTCAAATTATCCCTGAAAACATCCCAAGACCTAGACGATGCAGGGTATTCTTTCACTACTCTGGTACAGAGATCGGCTTGGGAGGCATCGTCACCCCATCGTCACCCAAAAATCCACAATCATAATCGTTTACCTCAGCGTCTCAAAGATCTAATCCAATCCAAACGCCGCTCCAGAACAGTGTGGAAAAGATCCCGGCATCCTGCTTATCGCCGCTCGTACAATCAGTACTGCCGATTGGTAAAGCGGCGATTGGCATCCTTCTGTTCCGATCTTTCAATTCCTACCTCTCCTCTCTGTCTACCAGGGATAACTCCTTGTGGAATGTAACCAAAAAAATCCTAAAGTATCAACCTGTTTGGGTTCACATAAAAAACCTCACTCCGTCGTGATGATGGGTCCTGCGCGGCTTCGGATGGGGATAGGTCGGAGGAATTTGCTCTGCATCTTACCCATACTTTCACACCTCACCTTTCTCATCAAAGCCATACTCACAACACAACTGTGGAAGATTTCCCCACTTCACCTATTCTCTCTCTTCCACCAAAAGCCATTAACCCCTCTGAGGTCAAATACCTTCTGAAAAACTTACCTTACCGAAAATACCCTGGATATGATCTCCTTACTCCTAAAATTCTCAAACAACTTCCTCCTAAAGCCATAATCTTCTTAACCTACATATATGATTGCATTATCCGAACGACGCACTTTCCTCTTCTCTGGAAACATTCCATTATCGTCCTATTCGCCAAACCCGGTAAACCACCCAATGAGGCCTCATCTTACCGTCCAATTAGCCTACTACCTATCCTCTCAAAAATATTTGAGAAACTCCAACTAAAACGTGTACTTCCAATTGTTGAATCCAAAAACCTTTTTCCCACACACCAGTTTGGTTTCCGCCAACGACATTCCACTGCTCAACAAGGCCATCTCCTCAGCCCTTGAAACCAAACAGTATTGCACTACTGACTTTTTTGATATAGCTCAAGCTTTTAACAGGGTTTGGGACGCAGGTTTGCTCTACAAGCTCAAAAGATATTTACCACAGACCCTTTTCCTAATCCTACAGCCCTACCTTTCAAACCGCTTCTTCCAAGTTCGCTGTGGTTTAGTGTCCCCTGGGCCCCATCCTCTATAACCTATACACCGCTGATGTCCCCTCTACTCCCAATACCTTCTTGGCCACATTTGCAGATGACACTGCAGTATTGTCATCCCACCCAGACCCCGACATAGCATCCCATAACATTCAAAAACACCTTGACGAGGTGGAGTATTGGTGCAACCAATGGCGGATCAAAGTTAATGAACATAATGTTCCCACATTACCTTCACCCTTTGTCGCAAGTCTTGTCCACTAGTTTATTTCAATTCTATTCCTCTCCCTGTATCCGAGACAGTACGGTATATGAAATTCCATAGTGGCCTTTCCAACCACCCTAATCCTGTAGCACTGTCATTACACTGCGCCAATCATCCCTATAGTCCTCCTTGGAGACTGAAACGGCAGTGGCCTCGTGACAGTGAGTCCTGGCAATGGCCAGTTTTTCCAATCATGTCCTGAGCGTCTGTGGCTCTCGCGCTCTTGGTCAGCCTCCACTGGCTAGTATCCGGTGACGCGGCTGACGGAGGAGCGTGGGGGACTTCCAAAGACTCCGCTTACTCTTTCGCATGTGGATTTGGGAGGCCTCTGGGCTGTCTGTAAATATTGTATGAATGAGCGAGTGAATGATGAATTGTTAATTTGGTATGAATGAGAGCATTTATCTTAATTACTTATTGCCTTATAAGGCAGATTGTAATTTTAGCACAATAAAGGAATAAACAAAAAATAATTAAGTAATAATTTTTTATATAATTTTTATATTAATCGGCATACTTCGAGGAGTTGTGGAATATACCTTAAAAAATTAATTTCGATTGATTCATTTTTAGGACCACTATCGCATAAAATTCATATCTATATACATAGATCCTGAATATATGCAAAACGTTTTCATCCGAGATCGGCATAAGTGCGGTCCTCTGAATTTATTAAAATTATTGGTACTATTAGATATAATATTTGAATTGCCAGGACTATTGGTATGCAATCTTCAACCATATTTTTCGAATTTATGTTTATTTAGAAAAAAGATAAGTAATAATAAGAGAAATAATACATTCAACTTTTTTTTATTTTTATTATAACAGCGCTTTCTTGGGTTAATGTTAACCCCTCCTTTACGTTAGCCATGATTATAATAAGGCTTTTATATTTTATGGATGATCATTCATGTGTGTCGTTCATAAAGGCCACCAACGCCAAATCAACTCTGTATTAAGTTATATACCTTACTCCTCTGAATTCTAAATTCATTCCAACTACGGTGACAAACCGTTGAAAAGGTATGAATGAGTTAGATCTCAAGCGTCAGACGTCTTAGCTCAGTATAGAATAAACATGAAATAATGGAATAGAGAAAAGGTTTGCTGAATTATAGCAGTTGAAGAAGAATTCCTGAAGAGGAAAGTAGTCGGTTCCTCGTAAGAAGTGGAAAAGTTTCTCACGGCATCCACGAAGAGTCTCTTCTCCAAGAATTACTTTTCCGTATCACAGGATCTTTATCAAAAGTCTTTGCAAGTCTCGACATCTGTATAAAATATAGATGTCCCAGCATATACCTGCGGTTCCCAGAAAAAAAAAAAATCATTGAGTCTAAAATTATATGTTTTATGGTATCGTTTATAACAATTACAACAGGCAAATTATAATAAATACCACTTTTAGCACCATCAACGACCAAATGCACTCAAAATCATATCACGGGGTAAGAATACTCTACCAAGTGTATGTAAATTTATTTTGTTTTTAGTTAATACATACTAACTCTCCAGTTAAACTCAGATTACACATAGTTAATGCGCAATGGTATATAAGGCGAAATTCTCTTTCATGAATTATAAAGTGTAAAATCGTCAAGGAAACTTATACAAGAGCTGATGAGCTCGAAGTGGTAGGCTCTACTGTCATTGAAGATTGAAGGCGATTGTCTGTCTGTGCATGAGTGTTCTACCATAGTGGTTGAAATAATAATTTAATTGATCTGAAATTTAAGAGATTTACTCAACACCACTTTGGAGATCTTATTTTTTAATTAAACTTTAGTAGTAGAAATGAAGGGGTAAAAATTAAAAGTTTAAAATGTCAGGGCCCATTTCAATAACTTTTAGACCTCTCTTGCCCCAACTCAAAAACTAATTTCACTATAGGCCAATTCCAATATTTTTTTTTTCTTAAGGCTGTAACTATTTATGTTTTTTAGTATTTGGTAAAAATATGGTTGTTAATGAACAAGATCTTTTGATAAATCAATTTTTTATCAAAAATACCGAATAGTGCTTTTACGATCAATTAATAGAATAATAATAAAAAACTTTTTTTACAAAATTTTTTCTAGATTTTTACTACATGTTCTGGTATCCTTACCATCTATTAGCTATTACATAATGATGTAGGTATGGAGACGTCCTGGATTTTGGGTTTTCCAAAATCCAAGTAAATTAATACTAACTAAGATTATCATTAGTAATATTAGCTAATCATGTTAAATCTGACAGCGAGCTGATTTGAATATTCGAGATGAGATCCAAGGCCTGTCGATCTTTGCCAGGACACCGTTTCCCGATTAGCTGACAGGCGGTTCTCAGAAGACGATCGTAAGAGAGACGCGGACGCCTCGGCTGTTTCACTAACGCCACTGAGCTTCCATGGACCCCAGGCGCGAACACACGCATCATATGACAGCGACGGGCAATCAAATCCATGAACGAACTAAAGGCTCACTATCCTTCTTTTTGGCCGATAGAATGGGGATAATAAGAAGAGGTGGCTTTAGTTGGCCCCTAGACCCGAATGAAGGAGGCTGGCTACCGTATCTCCTTATATCCGTTGAATGGTTATTTTATTTCATAAGTGTAAAGAAGCTGATAATTAAGTTATGCTAACTTATGATAAAGATAAGTTAACTGACGATAAAGTTATGTTAATAAGCTGAAGGTGAGCCTCATCACCTAGTGTTGTGGATGTGTTTATGACTTTTTTACTACAGATTGAAATGTATTTTATATTAAGCCCTCCTTCGAATGCATCAGCGCAACGCAGTACGAGGAGCAATTTGTAACCTATTAAATTTTTTGTTCATTGTAAATAATAAAGAGGTTTAGGAAAAAAAAAAAGAAAAAAAAAAGAAGTTGTATATTAAGTCAAGTGATAATAAGAAGTTAGTGTGATCGTGGATGAAGAATATTATATGTATGTTGGGAAAAGTTTTTGTGCACGTCGAGGGTTACCAGATGTCGGGAAAGGTTGAACAATTGTCGGAGGCGAATAATTGTCGGAAAAGGTGAACAATTGTCGGAGGTCAACAATTGTCGGATTGCTGTAGTTAATAACATGGACCATGTTCCATGTAGGCGTTAATATCTGACACCATTTATTGATAGGAATGTGTCCCGACAAGACACTGTGTTCAGGATGAGGTTCAGAGGTTCATAAAGAATAAGACCAGTTTTCAGAGTTCGGGCGAGAGATCGGCAGCGTAATAAGTACAAGTCGTCAGAGGTCTGCTAGAGGCTGTGCGGCAACGTGCCGTCGTAGAGGTGTGGCATAACGAGAGTAGATTAGCGGAAGGCTGAGTAGGCGTATCGCGACGAGTGATAGCGGCTATCTGTATGTAGAGACTAGAAAAGAGTGAAGAGTGGGCCTACCAGGGGCCAAGTGGCCCTGGTGTCAAGTTACAAGTAGTGTGGCTCAGGAGACTAGGAAACAGAGTGTCTTTTTCAGGGCGAAATTTACTGATATAAATATGGTAACCCCCTCCCTCGTGGAAGGCGGAGTCTGTCTGCAGGGGTATGTTTTACGATACACAGGTGGTCATTTCCTTTTAGTTTTATGACCGTTGGGGTAAAAGGGTGTGTTTTTTTATGGCTGCTAGGGTCTCACCCACTTGGGTTATTTGACCGCCTATAGGTGCCCCTATGTCTCAACCTGGGCACTAGTGGGGGGTCTATATCTACCTGGGCAGTCAGGTACCGTTTTATGACGGTGCCCCTCTGAGTTACTTGTCTACGACTTCCGACCTCTCTATGATTTATTACAAGAAGTTTACACAGATTTGCATTTCTATTATAATACATTATGAACCAGAGTGTAGGGTAATTTACATATATAGTTAGCGGTCGCTACAATGTATAACCAGGATTCAGTAAGAAAACTCAATAAAGCAAAAGGATTTGAATCGACTTAAGGAAGGAAACATCAAATGACCTCCTAATGAATAATTAAGCTACCGAATAAAACAGTAAATGGAAATTCTATATGCATAGTAAAAAGATAAACTGTTTAGTGTCATTTCAATGCTGAATGAATTCCTTCGGAATTCAATAGGCAGAAAAGATTAAGGCTAAAGAGCTCATTGTATACTATTATGTTATGTAATTATTCGTTCGTTATTGTAGAGAATTCGTTCATTTTTCATAGCAACTAGTATATTCTTAATAAGTTATAAATAATAAATTTTATAGTGAATTAAGTTTGAATTATATTAACCATTCCCAAATTCTTTTGGTATTTTATAGTTACAGGATTAAAGTTTTGATTTATGAACAACAATCACTGGAGTACAAAATAGTATAAAAAATAAAATAAAAATCTGATCAAGAAAACCCAAACATTAATATGATTTTTCTTTCCAGAACCGCGTGAGTATTTCACAATATTGTTTCTGTTAAAATGTTGAATTTCATATTCTGGAATAGTTCTGCTCTCATGCCACCGTGGAAAGACCGTGTGAACACATCATAATTCTGCTCTCAATAAACAGATACAACTTGATCCTCCCATTACATATACACCACAGTAAGTGAGCGATGTTGCACTTTCAAACATATGATGACGTTAAGATGTTGGCCAACATCCTGGCGAACAGCCGTACGAACCAGCAGAGGGACTTCAGTGCGCCAGTCGGTGGTTTGCCGGAGGCTTCGACTGCAACAGTCAGTTCTGAGGGCCCGGTCCAGCCACAGCTTCCTCTAGCTCCCCCTTTCTCGCGTTAGTTCTATCTTGTCGCTCTTTGTTCATTTTTTTATTTTATATCTTTGTTTATTTCTTTTTTCAGAGAGTAACCGATAATGTTAATAGGGGCTTAGTGTACCTTCAGGGTAAGTTGTGCATATTATATTGAATACAAATATCTATTAGCAAAATTCTATTTGTAATCATTCTAACGAGTTTTTTTAACTGATAATTTTTTTTATATCGATTTGAAACTGAATAATATTTTTGAAATGTATTTTTGTATAAATCTTTAGTTGTTAAAAATTACAATTTCCCCTAAAATGGCAACAGATAATTGTTATAAATAAATTCACTCTTAATGTATTAACAAATACATTATAATGTATATTATAAAAAGTTTTTAAAGTTTTGTTAAGTTGCTATAAGTAAGTTACAAAACTACTGAAGAGTATAATGTACGACGGCTCTTATATTTATTTTGAAGGTGACCTATCATGTTAGTAGTACCTTACTTTTAATTTAGGAAAAAAAAAGAAATATTTCTTTTTTACTGTCCATCTAAGGAATTGAAACTATGTGACCTTTATCATAACCAAACTATAAGAAAATCGAAACATTAAGACACAAACAGTCCTGCATAAATGAATATTCCAAAACAATAAATATAATTTTTTTTTTTTACATTTCTTATAATATACTATATAAGTATGTACTGCAAAGGCTTCTGAACGGATAGATTTTTCTTCCATGGAATTTGGCAGGGATATAGTGTACCACATTGCACAGAACAAATAAGACGCTAGTAACCTGAACATGTACATATTTTGCAGGAAATTTGACCCCATTAGTCCTCTTAATTTTTTTATATCGACTTTTTTTCACCAAATTTGCAACTAATACTCTATAAAGTCAACAAAGGCATTATACAGTTTTAGAATGCACTAGTAGGTCCTACTACCAGCAGTAGCTGAAATATAAAATGTAAAATTAAGTTATCAATATTTTATATAAATTATGCTCACAGGCGGCAAACAAGAGACAAACACTAAAGTTTACTTTTGTAATCAGCTCTCAATTTTACCTTTAAAATTTCAGATGACGTAAAAGTTTTTCAACTTTTGTTAAGTTGCTATAAGTAAGTTACAAAACTACTGAAGAGTAAACGTCCAGGATCGACCCTATACTGAAAGAATTAAACCATTTTAGCATTTTGTAATTTTATGGAGAAAATTAAATATGATTTGTGAGTGAGTGAATAGTATTGTTGTATAACTTATCAAATCCTGTTATTATTTTTTAAGGGTTTGCTTTTACAATTTCGTTTGTTCTCACGCAGAACTCTAACTAACCTACTCTAACCATTAGAACCAGCAAAAATTAATTATTATTGTCATATATTTAAAATTAATTTTCATTATAATACTATTATTTACTGAGAAAACATGTAGTTTATTAATTATAAAATAAATTCTATTATGTAAATAGAAACTACCTCGTAATTTTCTGTGCGTTTCTTGACTATTTTTTAACATTTATCTTGGCATATTACCGAAACTTTTTCATGTTTTGGTTTTTGTTAAGCAATTGTTGGTTCTTCTTTTAGAATAGGAACATAACGATTGTCTACACATCAGTTGGCTGTGCTGTTGAATGGAATAATATTTTTAGGCAACAATCAGACTCCCACATTCTACGGTCTGTCACCAGAATATTTGCACTGCCTACCAAGCAGGTGTGCTTGGGTCCCTCCCATCTGGGACTGGAAATCCAAAGTATTACTAGGGCCTCATTTAGTGTACTTTCTCGAATTCACAAGCTGTAAAGATGTTTATTTATATTTAAGAAATTCAACTGTTTCTCTGTAAAGAATTCACAAACAGGCATCTAACACTCAATTTAAATACAATATAGCAATAATTAAAAAAATAAATGCTAACATAAAAGAAGGGTTGTTAGCTTGAGAAACTTCAGCGGTCTATTGAGTAGATTGTAAAAGCAATATCGATCGTTTGACAGTTGAGAGCACTTTTGAAAATATACAATTCGTAGAGACAAGGCGTTTATTTCAGACATTTAGATTAAAGTATTCCACGACCAGCACTATCACATAATTGTTTATTCATAATTTGAAAATAAAACAAAAAGAAGAAATTCATATCTCCAGCTACAACAGGGGACTCACAGAGTCCGAAAAAGATTATCTGTCAGCAACACAGTAAAAACATGAGGATTTCTGGTTTTGAAAAAAAAGACGAAACTTTAAAAAAAATAAAAGGGGTTTTCCACTGATCCTTAGTCTCTACCAATTTAGGATTATTTCGAACTGACATTGTCACACCAAAACCAACTTTTTGTTGCAAGGTGCAAGCCGTTGAAGGAAAATATCTGTATTGCTTTTACCTAGGCTGGTATTGTTATATTATTAGTAAGGTATATAAATACAGTTAGCCAATGGCAAAACAACTTGAAATAAGTTGCTTGGATTTCTGCAGGTACACTAAAACGCTGATAAAATCCATGCAACCTTTTCTGGGGATGATGATTATTTATCAAAACCAGTAACGAGCACAGCCTGCCATAGTATACTTATAAAAAAAGTGAATTTCAGATAATTTTGAATTGACTAATTAATTTTTGGTTGAGTGCCAATATTTGTAGGCAACCACACGTTTTTATGTAGTATTAAAAGAGCTGAATTTATAGCGTTCATTAAGTAGCCCGTTTTATTTATTCTTACCAATACTTTGATTTTTCCCAAACTCAATCAATATATTTCAATTATGTAACGATGACATTTTCATATTGGGCGGGTACTCTCTCAAATATCCTCTTATTCAGAGTGACTACCATATAAATTAAGTATTTAATCATACGAAAAAAATTACTATTTGTGTTTAATGCATTGTACATATTTCAATAATGTGTTTTTTTTTTGTTTTTTTTTTTTCTTTTTTTTTCTTAGCTCTCAAACTTATAATTATAGGATGTGGGAAAATTACTTTGGGCTAATGAGTGCCTTTCACTAAGGGGAGTCCCCCATTTGAAGGATGTATGAGAATGATATAGGGTGGGGTATGCCTAAAGGAGGCGGGTGGAATCAGGAAGGTAGTGAGAGTCTACCGAGGGTGGAGCCTAGGAGTACCTAGGCAAGGGTTTGTAGTCGGCCAGGTCAAGCCTGGCCAGCCCCGGCAGGGGCCTGAAATAAGTCGGCCTCTCGGCCGGAAGGTCGACCCTGCTTAAACAGGTAGATGGGGTCTTGTAGCTTCGGAGATCGGCCTCGATCTCTCGGCTGGGTGTAGATCTTCAGTCTCCGTCAGGGGGCTAGGGTTCGATCACGTCCATCTGTCTCCAGGCTTCGGCGGTCCAGCAGTGCTTCCATCTGACGGGCATTGGTGGTGGTTGAAGGTCGGAGAATAGTGGGTCGTGGCTGTGTCGGAGTGAGTCGAAAAATTTGATGTGTCTTCTCTTGATGAAATCTTGAATGGTGAGCACTTCAAATTTTTTATGCATCTCGTCCGCCTTCATTCGGTCGAACGGGGTATGTTTGAGGGAGGTGCGGAGAACTCTGTTCTGAAATTGCTGGAGCGTTTTGAGAGTGTTAGGAGTCAGATACTTGAAGAGAGGGGTCCCATACATTAAAGCAGGTCTTAGGACGCTCTGGTATATCAGCAGCTTGAGGCGTACCGATAAAGCCGGGCTGTGAAGTAGGTGTCCGAGGCTGAAGAATTTCTTCCTAACACTCTTTAACTTCTTGCCGAGATGTGTTGTGAACGACAAGTGTCTACCGAGGGTAATCCCAAGGTAGCATAGCTTGTTGCTTACATGGCACTCTTTGCCGTCTAAGACGAAGTATTTCGGGAGCTTCTTTCTTCCGGATTTATAGCTGAATATAATTCCTTGCGTCTTGGCCGGGTTGACTTTAATGTGGGCGGCATCGAGTTTCTCGGCGATCTGTTGACTGGCGCTCTCAGCGAATTTCAGGGCTCTGGTGGGATTGATGCTAGTGCTGTAAACACCAATGTCGTCTACATACGCCGATACCTCGCAGTTGGGGTACGAGGCTCCTACGATGTGGGCGGTGTAAATGTTGAACAGCAGGGGGCCTAGCACCGATCCTTGGGGGACACCGGCAGTGTAATTTCTTCAATAATGTGTCATTTTAAAACACCATATATTGGAAAAATGAGTAGTTATATCTCAAAGTTCAGTAACGGGAGGAGAGGCGTGAGAAAATAAATACATGTGAAAACAGTCAATGAGACTTTATCAATTGACAATACTATATTTTCATTTTACTTAAAACTTAAAAAATTCATAAATTATAATCCAACATTATGTTATAAGTTTAAATTATTATTCATAATTCCTGTATTGATCCAATTATTTTACGTCAATTTGTATACTTCACTCAGTGGAACATCTAAAAAACTAGATTTACTTTTATGTGGGAGTGAAAAAAGATCCATTGTCATAAAAAATATCTATGTCACAGTGAGTAGCGGGAAGAATATAACAAGGCAATTTTATCCATTGTTTGTTTTAGTTTTAGTATTTATTTATGCGGTGGTAAATGGTTTCTAATTAATCGCTTTTGCCAGTAAAGACACACATTTTTTTTTCATTTTCGTGCAGTATGATACTTATACGTTCGAGAAATTGATTTATGAATGGGTTTTAAAAATGCTCACTTCAAATAATACGGAAATTCTGAGCTGGTTTAGATTAGTGGGTTTAAATAGCCCATTGCAGCATTAGTGGGTCTAAATTGACTATTGCAGCAAAATCACCGTGGTAGCATATTAGCGCTCGTAAAGTATTTTAGTATTAAATTATGATTTAACTCACTACTGCTTCAGTCAATATCCTCTTTGTAAGGAGACATAAATCTACTTAGAAAGTCAAGGTAGAAGATATCTGTTATACTTGATTTACCTTATTTTATTTAAAGGTCCTACAGGTAAATAGTGTAATGCGGATTCGTGAAAGAAAAATATGTAAGTATAACTTACATGGGTCTGCCCAAGTCAGAATTTCTCGGGGAAAATCGTATGAGAGGACTACTGAATTGAAGGAATTACCGATCCAATATTTTTCTATCAAGATTTGTGTCTTCTGGTATAACAGGGTGAGGTTATATTCCTCTGAGAGTCAATCACTTTCTTCTCCAATGTGAAAAATGCAAGAAACTTAGCCTCGGGGTCATGTGAACTCTCTCGTGTATGGTCATTGCCAATAGCTTAGCAGTCAAATAAACACATAAGTAGAATCAAAATTAAATTGTCCTCATCGGCTCCAGATATTATACAGCTAACCATTTGCTTACTCTCAGATCAGCAATGGATAATATTTACGTTTTGGACTTCGTCAACGATTAAGTGTTGCTTTGATAGAGTAGAGCCAGAATTGTGAAGATTGGTTATAGATTTAACAAGGAAGGGCAGAGAGGACTCATGATTAATCTGGAAAAGACCAAGTAACTCATAATGAGCTACTGAGTGAAATGACTACATATTAGAAATAATCAACAAATGAATTCCTTCAAGCATATTGGCATAACCTGTACTGGATTTCTAAATTCATCTCAACAACTGAATTCAAAGAGTTGTAAGCACCAACAGAGAATTTTTTCTCTATATTCTGTCTGTTCAGGTCTAAAATGTTCTCTCGAGGTATGAAGCTACGAGCACATAACACAACAGTGTATTGCAATATGATTGTGAAACATAGGCCCTTACGTAAAACTATTAAAAAATGGTTACTGCATTTGAAACCAAGTGTCGAGAACGCTTTCGGGGAACATGCGAGACGGAGAATCGGCTACTATGTGCTCTCCTAACTAACTCCCTAAAATGGTTATTGAAACTCTAAAAGATTGATTAGTACCAGGAACATGACGAAAACGAACCGGAACAGTACATGAGCCTCTCAACCCAGACTGAAAAAGCAGATGGCAACGCCTAAGACTGGAGACAGGTAGAGAGGACTAGTGAAGTTGAAGCTAATAAAGATCTTTATGGTCTGAAGCCTATGGAGTAACTGTAAGTAATTGATATTTTCTAACCTCTCCTTTGAATTGACATAACACTGAACACAAAACATTGGATCCAAGCCAAAATAATCTGTTTAATAATAGATGTTGAAACAATAAATAGGAGTACGTTGTTTACAAAGAGTGATCCAGAAGGCTTCAGCTACGATCGAAGTGATCTCTGACCAGCTTGTTGAATTCTTTCCTGGTGATGAGGCCGTCCTTGTCACTGTCCACTGACACGAAGATCTGTCTCAAGTCTAACCGCCCTGCCTCCTGACCTGTCAAGTTATAATGATATATTAACTGGTTATAAATAAATAGCTATAGTAATAAATAACAAATATAGGGATTGCTGACCTCTGCGTTTTATTATCTAACTCCACTTTTACCCATGTAAAAATCTAAACAAAATAAGACTATTTTTATTGCATCCATATTTAAGTTTATGTTTATTACCCGACCCATAAAAGAAAATACATGGCGTGAAAATACACTACGAAGCTGTAGCTTTATAGTATTTATACTATCGGTGGTGTCACCAATCGGGTTAGCAACTACGAAAAACTATGGGTTTGACGGTAGTGTATTGTATTTCGAGTCGTTTCTGTGTAGAAACTTATAGCACTAAGTGATGATGTAAAGAAGAAATCAGTGTTGCAAGTTGCTCTGTTCAAGATGAGAAGGTACATACGGATCTAGTCTAGTATTCGTCTAGTTTTTCAATTAATGTAATTTTCATCTATCAATCAAATGCAATTGATTTAATAATTTTACAGGTCTAAAAACAAGTAACAAGAATACTTTTCAAATTGAAACACTTGTACATTGCTTCAAAGCTACATTTATATTAAGGTTTTCATTATTTAATTCACAACACAAAAATGCCTAATTTCAAAACAGCTTCTCACAGGAAATGCCCCGTGACCTAACATGGGTTCTAGTGCAACCATTGGGTTCTAGTGCTGAAGGGTGAAAAACGACTAGGCATATATTGTTTCTAATGTAACTGAATAGAAATAAATATGTTTTTTCATGATAGGATTCCTCTTAATACCACACCCAAAAAAAATAAGTTAACCTTGGAGCCGACATTTTTTAACAATCGGAAATATAGTGAGGATGACACTTGGATCAACTACTATAAGAAAATATGCTGGTAGGATTAGGAGAGGTTAACTTGAATGTGTGGGTTTCATGAAGATAGTTAACTTAGTTAGGAATGATCAAAATGATGGATTTCGTTGAGTTTTCCTATGTAGTTGTTAAGTATGCTAAGTTACTAACAAAAAAAAAAATAGAGCCATCAGTAGCCTAAAGAACACAAAAATGTTTATTACTTTAATAATATAGGCTTCATTATAGGTTAATTGATATATTTGCTTCGAAATGAACAAAACGAAAACCAATCATTGGCCACTGACTAATGAATTCTTTAAAGTAGGAATTCCACATACAACCTTTACATACAATACAAACTAACTCTATGTTGAAAAAGAACAAGGTGTATTTCTCATTACGTTATTTATACAGCATGTTGCTATTATAGGTTACAAGTCCACTCCCGATGCAATGTTGACTTAGGGGTTGGTATTATGTGCTTAATTGTTAGTGGAGCATTATTGTTTCAGCAAGAGCAATAACGGGAAGCCGAGTAAAACAATTAGAAATTGTAATTTACCTAATGAACGAAGGGACAGAGGTTCCCTATAATCATTTAACAGCTTGTAGACCGCTGATTCGGAGAGTATTAACAGTGGATTGGTCACATGTTGTCAGTAATTCATTATATACATACTCATGTCAATATTAATTGTGATGACTACTTATATCAGTACTCCTGCTAACTCATTAATAATAGAAAAAAACAGGGTTTCGGGAGGATAGGTGAAAACCATTTGGATGCCAAAGGTGAGACGGAAAGAGGCAGATTTGACCGCTGGGGGAAACGCTACTAGGTACATTTGTAGGGCCCCAGAGGCGATTGTCAGTATGGAAGCGGTCCCTTCCAAGGATATGATAGGTTGGCAAGGTAAGGCCAGAGACCGCCATTGGGAAGGTCGTGGAATTCGGGCTAAATCTAGTAAGGATAGGAAAAAGAGGTGCAGAGGTGTCTGATTCAGACTGTACAGGCTCAGGATTTCTGCCTTATATAGGCAGGTCATTCCAGTGCCCAGTAAATGAGAGAGCCATTCATTTCGGCCAATCAGTTGCCGTTATGCCTGCGGACCTAGTGAGCTCTTGTGTTGGAAACGTGAACTAGTCCTCTCTTTCCATAGTGACAGCGAAGATTTATTAATAAAACATGGAAAGGTAGGTAGGTGTTTACTTGTCCGTGAAGAGGGTAACTTCTATTTGTCCGTGGTGAAGGGTTTTGTGCCTGTTTTTTTTTTGGGGGGGGGGCTGCTTTTCACGTCTAGCAACATTCAACGTATATCTCTATTTCAAGGGGTAGGGTACACCCCACTTGAAATTGTTGGCACCCATTAGATGGGCAAGTTATGATACTCTTTGAGAGTTCCAAAGAAGCTACAACCGATGGTCGGCAGTCACTCATCAAAGTAACGGCCAAACAAACTTGTCACAATGAAGGGTTTGCTGACTATTGAGACAGTTGGTAACTTTAATCTTCAGGTATGTACGTTTTTCTAATGTATTTATGTATGTTATGAGCTTTAGAATGCAAATAGTTTTGCGTTTCTCTAGACTTTTTCTATAAAAATAACTGAATTCACTCCGATAGCGAATGTACCCTTCTTATGTTTGGCCATCTGCTTCCTTAAAACAAAAAATCACTGTTTCAATAATGCACAATTTCTGTAGACTTTTTACAAACATACACAAGCACTATTTGGAACACAATAGAGGAATAAAAACATGAGCCCCATTAACAAAGTATGTTGTAAATAAATTACAAAAATTCTTTATTTAATAGTATAGTTACTTTTATATGCTTTATACTACATAGTTTGAGGTTTAGGTAGTATTATAAAATTATATTTTCTGGAACGTTTTATAAAGGAATTTCCCTTAGTAAACTAATTGTTAGAACTGATAATGGTGTTAGGATTGCAGAAAGAACCAATGAGCTCCATACCGTAGAATTGTTTAAATATTTATTCATGTCAAGACTTGGTTTTCTCCCCTTTTTCCCTTTGGGAATCAATATATAGTTTTCTCTATATTAACGTTTCGAGATGTATTTATTCAGCTGAATATGAACAGGCTATAATGAACAGGAAATAATTTATTTCCACTTGAACGGTTCTAAGCTTTTCTGCATTTATTATAATACCTTCCTCTAATCGTCCTAAAGCGTTTATTAAACCACCTCTAGTGTATCGGCCATCGAGAAAATCCTCTCATCATTTTCATGCCATTTTCATTTCCATGTATGTTAATACAATCAAATATTTAATGTTGACAGGAGTTAGACTAATTACTATTGTTTTATACTTCGTCCCAAAGTAAAGAACAAAAAGAAGGCTGAAGTGCTACAAGGTAGTGAATGAAAGCAGTTATTAAGCTCGAGTAATCTCTCTAATGAACATTCTTTCTACTGCCCTAAACATCAATTTGTAGCTTAAATTAAAAAATAAATATGCAAATCCATATTTTACTGATTCGTGTGCCTTATATATATATATGAATAGAAAATTGACAGATTGTTATACGAGAAAAAAAACAAGTCAAAAAAATCACCTGAAAGATGTTTCTAATAGACTTTATAGACTAGCCATCTTTTTACTATTCATTCACTTATTTTTTTTACAATGTAGAGAGAAAGTGGAAAGTTTATATCTTCTTCATCTTCTCCATTTAAATAAACGGTAACCTGGACACTCATACGGGACTTAAAATACAGGAACTCGTCAGACTGTTCGTACAATTGTATAGAATGCTCAGCAGGAGATCCCACATCACACTAGTGAACAAAATAACCATGTACAAAGCCATACTAAAACCTGGACATACGGACCTATGGGGATGAATAAAATTCTCGAACGTCAAGTGGACTCACATACGTGCATCTAAAGAACTAATGCACCTGAATATGTCATGAATATAACATATAACTATAATGACCTTAAAATTCCCACTGTACAACGAGACCTTAAAACTACCTAAAAATCAACCAGCCACACGAATCCTTTAGCAAGATCACTTTTAAGCATCACCCGTCCCTACCACCTCTCAGTGATTGAAGTGGTAGTTGCCTCATACTATTTCGTAAATATTTAGTCACTGGGATAGTTGCTCCCCTCATGTCCTGAACGGCTCTTGGACCTTCCTGTAGCCTTACCTCGTAATGTGCCAGCAAGAATAGCATGGAGGATCATTGCATCTTTCTTCATAGCTAGGATATGTAAGTATGCCCACATGAAATGATTAAGAGAGTTTATTCGTAAGTATGGTATGAACGAAATCATTTATCACAATTTTTCATTGCCCTTTTAGGAGGGATTGTAATTTTCTTCTGACGATAAAACAAACAGCAGAGAGTATTTAAGGATAAGTGATACTCGGTGTGCTGTTATTTTATTTCATATTCAGTTGTGTTATATAGGTAGAGGTGGCTGTAGGCCCCGAGGTGGCTCTAGTGCTTGGAAACCTCAATCAATGCCTGTTTCTCCTGGGGCCGATAGGCTACTGATGGTGTTTCAGCTTCCATCCTACTCAGGCGTTCAGTTTATAACCTTCGTATTCATTCGGTAAATTTTCCATCAGCGAGAAAAAAACAATCAGAATTTTATTATTTTATTATCATTATTATTATTATTATTATTTTACTTTATTATATTTTATATGATTATTCATCAATTAAAGTGCTTTAATCTAGAAATTTGTTCTCTCAATTTAGCAAAGCTCAGCTAAATAGTATTGTCTAATCTCTATTATCAGTGCGAATTCTTATCGCATATATGGATTCATTGTCCAACGTGGTTTAAAAAAGCATATTTCAATTACTAAAATTTCTTGGACTCTCTAAACAAAAAAAAAAGACAGCTAATATAAATCTAGAAAAAAAAATATTAATAATTACTAGTTGTGGCTTATAATCTCAATGGTTCTATAATTATTGAAACGTTCTAGCTTTGACGTCTGATTTGTATGTGTTCATTATTAACTTCAAAACTTCAAAATAGATTAGAAATTTACTATGCTAAGGGTTGGCAGGGTAGTTCACTTGAAAGATTGAGATTGAGAAGAGAAAGGAGATCATGAGGTCCCTTTCATGACCCCCTTTTAATATAGATTTTCTTAAGCTAAAAATAACTAAAATAATGAGATAAAAACATATATTACTGTATTTTTTGAATAAAACATTTTAGCTATATTTTGTAACCTATTTTTGTTTGTCTTCGCCTTACTGAATAAAAAAATTAATCATGTTTATCTTAAATAGCTTTCGAGCTAGCGGACAAAGAGAGCTTAAGAAATGGACGATTTCTTTCAGGTTTAATATCTTTTTTTTTATCCTTTGCTTCCTTGTATCTTGTCCTGACTAACCCAATTTCCTCATTCTTCTAAGTTATAAAAAGTACGTTTAGTAATTAATATCGATCGAATCATCTTTACCATTGTTATGCTGCCTTCAAGCTTGACGATAGCTACAACAGCATAATATTCCATTAATGCCTAATACGCGTAGGCTGCCAAGATAGAACAATAAGTTACCCAAGCGGCAGATGATTAACGCTAACTCCACCCGAGCCAAGATAAATTACAAAGATTGACTCGGTCAAGTTAGTTTCTTGTTACTCCCCCAAGGCTGAGTTGATCAAGTTTTTGGCAGAGCATCCGTTAATATTAGAGACTTGAGGGCTAGGCGCAGCTGGGGGTAGGGGTGACCTAGTTTCTTGCTAATACCCATTGTACAAGTTAGTTGGGTGTCTAAACCCAGTTGGAGGTAGTAAGTATAGCGCCTGCTCACCAACTGATAGTGCCACGTTAAGCCCAACCCCTAAATCCCTTCTTTTGTCGTGACAAGGCTGAGCTAGTGTGGATTATGTTCCAGCCACCTCGTCCATTCACACTCGTTACGTTACGACCCAAATGCACAGGGCAGAATCGCATGGAGAGTAACATAAGGAAGTCAAGCTAATGATTTATATAATAAATAATTATTATATTAAAACAAATTACTCAGTGGGGTGGAATGGTAAAGTAGCTTTCATTCCGGCTGTGCGGGTTCAGGGCCTGCGCCATGAGTTCAAACTGCAGATTCCCTAGTATCATGGCTCGCCATTGCGACAAAAGTGAAAATTGACCAGAAGTTGTACAGCTTAAAAACGCGTATATATACTAACGTAAACACTTTTAATATAGCTGGGATATAAATTTGTAAATAAAGGATCGCCGATTTGCAACTTTTGGGAAACAATCAGATATTTATAGCCTAAATGGATTTCAGCTATTAGATGAGAGAGCTTATGAAATAGAAGTAGAGGCTACAATATTAGTCAACATAATAGTTGTTGTGGAGTGTACATAAAACATTTCTGATCGGTTAGTGGAGTTATTGAGTGACCACTATTGTGGTCCGTTTATAACCAAGACATTAAAGAGAAAAATACGTCACCCACAGACCAACCGATACAAGGAAGTGACAGGTCGCGCATTATAACGACTGAATCACCTCATATTTCACCTACTATAAAGCAATATCACTACCTAAGCTTTTTTACGCTCCAACACTTCTAACATGTATGTTATATGTAATTTAATTGCTCAGCTTACCGGAAAAATACAAAACCGGTGCCTAATCGAATGTTACACCATACACGTACGTTAAGTTAAAAGATTTTTGCTGCAAGATTAAATAACTAAAGCTGATTATTTACTCTAACAACAATATTAAAAATCTGATTTACTCTTTACTTAACGTTCTAAAACGCAATCCCAACACAATTCAAGGAATTCAAAAAATAACAGCTTGCTTCATTCAACTTTAATGATCAATTAATCCACCGATCTATCGTAGGCTACAATAATTTACTTCATTTGCTCTTTCTTCACTTCTATCTGCAGTTACTTACATTGTGTGAGGAAATGCCATGTTTTCATATGTTTATTCTAGCCATGTATACTTAGGGTGTGAATTGTATCAATGTATAATTAGGGGCTACTCGATGTATAAATGTGATTGTGAAATTGAAAAATCGAAGCAATCCTGAAATATTTACTAAATACTAAGACAAAGTGATTTTCAGCCCTAAATCCCTGGTTAAAAATTCATTACACTGATTTATACATCTTTGCAAATTCAGTATACACATGGCGACGCATAGAAATCATTCAATCACATAGAACCTTCGATCATTTAGACAACCTTAAAAACAGTTTTGCATGGCTGCATTCGTTCGAGACGGTTCAGAGAAGATGAAATGAATGAGAGAGGTTAAGATGAAGTTTTTAAAATGCTAAGTTCTGATAAAAGATTTAGGAACATAAATGTAGGTCCCATTGACGACGAGGGTCTAATTCAATATATATACTTTCGTTTGATAGCAATTTTGGAGCTAGTATATTGTTTTTTTGAAACGCAAAAAAAAACTTCTATTGCGCATTTCAAAGGTGAATAATTAAAAAAATTCAAATGAATATACGCGTTTGGCGCTCATACGGTACTGAGTTGACGTGAAATACTGAGTTAACGTAACGGCTTTACGGGATGAAAAGCCGCTGGTTAAAATCTGATAAAAAGCGAATTTATATCACTTCCATAAATAAAAGAGGACGGAGCTTGAAAGGACAGGCCTCAATAATACTCAATGCACATTAGTTAAATTAACCATTATTTATTCAGAAATAAACTCGGGCGATGTATTTAGAAGCCGATTACAAACTGAAGTTTCCTTTGTTGGTAATAGTATAAGCTTGCCTCCCAGGTATTTAATTATTTCCATTATCGTCCATATAAATCATATTATCATGATTAAAAGCAATTACGGGGATATTGTGATGCAGTATGACTGCAGACTAATGAAGTTCCTCTTTTTTATGTGAAATTATGTTTGAACAAAGTTCAAACGGACTTCAAACATAAAGGGACTAACTGCTCAGTAATTAAAAAATAATTATTTATCTACATTTTTGAGTGCTGCATCGAATATATGATTTCAACTTACTGGTTGATAATATGGATTATTTTATGAGACTTTTGTGGAATATAATTAAGTAGATATTAAAAATGTCAATCGTGTTAATAGCTCAACCCGTGTTTTCCTTAAAGACATACAATTTCGCTTTTATTTCCTTTTGATTGAATGTAATAAAAAACGATGTGTCCTTAGATAATTAATTACTGGGTAATTTAAAAAATCCTATCGAGTACGCCGTGATCACTACTATATGTTGGAATTTTGGTGGTTTATAATTATAAAAGTTAACAAAACTCTAACTAAAATCTTAACAAATTAAATTAAATGTGTGTGTTTTTTTCAGAAGCATGTAGTGCATTTCAACACCTCAATTATGCCAAAAAAATGGTTTAAAAAAATACAGTCCTATTTCACTATCACCTAGTATGTAATGAAATTTTGTTTATGATATTGTGTAGCATATCAAATTAAAGATCACCTGATTAATAATTTGTTTTACGTATTAGGGATTAGAGGAATATAATTACTAAACATCATTAAAATCGTGCTCCCAACATTTCACAGCCAAACAGGGGGTCATATTTTTTATTTCAGAATATTTATTGAGATAAAATTACAAATGCCTTATTGAGCAATAAGTAATTGTGGTCAATGCTCTCATTCATACGATATTTACAATTCTTCATTCACTCGCATACGAAAGAAGAGGTGGAGTCTTGGGCTCCTCCACCAGCCAAGTCACCGTGTGAATGTCCAACAACAATTAAAACCAAAGAAATTATCTTAATAATACTCAATCCGTGTTTGACATAGACACATAATATTTTTCATGGCAGTTCTATGTGATACCTCGACGGTGCTAACAATAAAAACAATCTCATGAAGAATAATAAAGTCTCAACGGTCAGTTAATTACTATTAAATTAATTAACTGACTATGGCGTCAAAATAAAGACATCGACGTACCGATCACTACTATATGTTTATTATGTGCTGTGGAAAAAAACAACAACGTTAATACGAAGCCGTTGTAGTCGTGCTGACAAACTCTCAAAGAGTCAAAGTGAATCAATGTCCTTGTTAAAGAAACTGCATAATTCAGAAATATTTGATAGATTATTTATTAGCGAAATCATCAAAACCCTTAATTGTGTGCCACTGCACACTACCTTATCATTAAATGCAGGAATGCTAATTGTCATAGCAGTAGATTTTAAATAGCTTATGTTCATAAAAAGTGGCCTATCGTAAATTACATTAGTGTTTAACTCAACCACAGGCTCACTCTTACTCAAGACTATATATACATACATAAACCATATATGCATCAGACAATCAACTATAGCTATCCTTTTCCCAATTATCCATAAAAAAAAACTAAACTTAATACCTACACTAAACTAGACAATTGCAATTTTTTAGTAATGCCCATATTAGCTTTAAGCACCTATTTGGAGCTTGGCACAAAAATCAGTAACTAAAATAATAATAAGGTTCTAAGAATAATATTTGACAAACCAAGGTTCATAACACTACAATAGCCAGCTGATTAAATTCTTATTGTAAAGCTGAATATACAAATAAATTCCCAAACTTAAGGGCTAATGGCATAATATATTATGAAAAAATGTTTTTATTTTTGAATCTATTTTTTATTTATTTATTTGTGTTCCATTTTTTTTACTTCAATGAAGACTTTTTATAATAAAAAGCGATGATGTTGGTCTAGATGTATTGCATATTACCAGTATACTATGTAAATGAAATGATTTGAATTTGAAAAAAAAACTTTACTTGATACTGGTTTTGCTTGCGTGAATTTGGGAATTCATTACGATTGCTTTTGAAGTAACAAAATAAAAAAATATAACACTATGAAAAAGAACTTATATGCTAGGGCGTTGACTTAATAAGTAATGCTAAACTTATAATTAACCTTTTTATTACATGATTTCACGTGAATAATTGTGTCTTTCTCTACGAATCAAATTGTCCGAAGTGCTCCGTGGAAGGGGATAGAGAATTTTCTCCACTAATCCACCTTATTTCCGTTTCTCTCCCCTATTCCCTATTTCCCTCATAAATCCCTAAGTATTGCCAGATATTTATTGTCAATGTTGAGGTCAGTTGCTACGAAATTTACGATTTTTCCCTTTATTTTGAACAGTTGTGGCAGTCACTTTTTTTCAAACTTGTAAATAGGTCCACTTTTCTCTTCAAAAATTTCTTTTCAAATATGTAAAAAATAAATTTTGTGCACTACAAGAACTGATTAAATCTTGTTTAAAAGTTATTTTGTATCATCAATGGCTTAACGCGTAACGCGATGCTTACACCATCGAACTCTCAAACAAATAAGATATATTCATGACCAGAAGTGTCCTTACTTTAGTCTGAACTACCCTTCAGTATATCGCTCTGAGCAAATCCACTTGTCATGTTAGGCACATTTGCATTGAGAATTGTACAATATTAGTCAAGTTAAGAAGTCTCATTGGTAGGGTTAGAATCTAAACACAACTTCACTTATATTTTCATATTAATTCAGACAAAGTAACTAAACTACACCACACGTTTTATGGCTTCTGGTATTTTTCGAAATTAGCAAGATATTATACTTATTGTAGCGACCGCTAACTACATAAGATAAATCACCCTATACTCTATTGTATATAAGTTGTAAATTGGTTATAATATGTTCTAATTAATTTAAAGAAATGTAAATAACATTACCAAACCATAAGTCATTGTAAATGTTGTAAACAATAAAAGGCGCAGCTGTAAAAAACCACATAAACTACCTACACTACCTACCCTATACCTCTTCTCCTGAACATTGTGCATTGTCGGGGCACATACCTATCAAATATGGAGTCAGATAGTAAGAACCGTCATGAAGCAATAGTCCAGGTCATAGCCTAATCAACCCTCACTTCGTCACCAGGGTTAGGGTAACTAGGCACCCCCATCGTGACGACCCGACCCTTATTGTCAACGCGAACTAAATGATCTGCAAAGTGATACTATATGCTTGTACATTATTAGTAAAGCTATTAAAATGAATGCTGACTGTATATATACATATATCGGACGATTTGGGGTAAGATAACCAACATAGTAAAACTCAGTCATCCATAAAAAATAATAATCCTGGTAACAGTAGTTTTTTGCTTTCATAAATGAGATACTCCCAAAAAAACATGGACGTGTCTCTCTCTCTCTTTCTCTCTCTTTGCACTGACGCCTGTTGCTCTGCTCGAACCATGGCTTTCTCATTTAATTACCTCTGCACCTCTCATTTCTAGCATTTCTATTTTTAGTCCGGCGATGTCAGACCCCACACGTTTCTAGTCGGTTTCTCTGGCTTTGTATCGCTAAAACTAGCAGAACCTAGAAAGGAATTCCTCCCATGGAGACATGTGGGCCCTACAAAATGTACCTAATAGCGTCACCCCCAGTGGGTGTCTTCATCTTTCCGGTTCACAATCATCTTTGGGATCCGGGCGGTTTTCGCCTGCCCTCAGATACCGAGTGCGAACTCGAGGTCATTCCAAGACTACGTAAACTACCTCAAGGCTGTACCTCTTCTCCTGAACATAGTGCACTGTTGGGGCATATCTTCTAAGATCTTATGGTACCAGTTCAATAAACAAATACGAATTAAGCCGCCCGACAACTAGGCCACCAGCAAAGGTCAAAGACCACAGGTTTATATAGCTTTCTAACGCCCGCCGGGCAGCGGTGGGGTCGACGAGATAATACCCCAGCCGGCACCTCCCGACAGATATTAACAAGATGAGTGGCTTACCCATGTAAAGGAGAAGGTGCCTAACTTGATCCAAATTTAGGAAACCCTCTTCGTTGCGGTCGAACATCTTAAAGTGACTGTTGATGACTGTGCTTGGGGGGAGCTTCTTCTTGCGGTTGGCCTGGTGGAGCAGGAACTCGGGGAAGGAAATCATGCCATCAGAGTTTATGTCAATTTTCTTGAACACCTAAAACAGGAATTGCATTGTAATTTATATATATTTATATTTTTTTTTTTTTTTTTATGCACCCCAAAATCCACATTCTATCAAAAATGGGTTGTGAGTTCGATATTTACTATCAATAATACCCTAGGTGAGTTTCCTGTCCTTTAAAGGCTAGGAACGGGAAGAAAGTTAGTGGCTGTTTACATTTTTTTTTTTTAATTGTTTACATTCGGATGACTGGTCTGTTGTTAAACCTCAAGGTCAAGGCGCTCCTAATATGCTCTGGTTGATGTTAGTATTTTCTTAGTTGTGCTTGTGCCACAAATGAAAAACCTTTATTACGTGCAGTAGAAACATTAAATAACAAATCTTGATAAAATTAAAATCATCATAACATAGTATTCTTCCATGTTACATAAGTAATTAATGTTTACAGTCATAAAGAATCGCTTTATTTATGCAGAACATTTTAGCTTCACCTGTGCGTGCTTACCAGATATTTTCTATTTGCATTTAATTTATTTATGTTTATGGTTTGTTGTGTATTGTCGCAGTTAATGTGTTAATTGTCGTTTATCTTGCCTAATTCAATATAACTTTGTTGCTCGATAATAAACATACCAGAGGGCCCCTATTTGTGTTTGAATAAATATTCATCACTCATGTACGCTTATCGCGCGTAAAGTGTGGGTATGAAATGGAATATAGTCACGGAGTAAGGATTAAAGTTTTAGAGATGGTGGCACTCAAAATACTTAATTGAGAGGAAGGGGTAAAATGTTGAGGTCGTGGCCCCCTCCATAAATTTTGAGAAAGTGCTAAACTCTATCTTTGCGATTCATTAAATTATTATTCTGCAATTAGTTAATATTCCAGAACATTCGGACCGGATTTGGCAGAGTAAAATTCTTAACAGTAAATAGTTACAATTAAGCTACTAGACACTCGCAGCTGGCCAGAAAATGTAACTCATTAAAGTCGATTTTTGCCAGAAGTTCAGTATTCTGATGTATTCCAGACATTGTTATATAACGGAATTTTTCATGGTGAATTATCTCAGAGATTAAACCATAATGAATTGTGTGCTATAATCCACCAATATGAGACCATCATTGATAATGAGACTAATGGGAAAAGCAATATAACGACAGAAAAACAGAAGGGAGAGAGTCATGCACATTTATGTATTCAAGATTCAGAGATAAATATGCACGGTTTAATAATATCTAAAAAAATGTTGAAGAGATGGTTAAAGGAATACGTATTGAATATATTAATTGAATCCCCACCCCTCCCCCTTTCCAGAGGAAGCATTTTCTTTCTTTTTTTTTCTAATTTGTTTTTAAATATCACATCTTAATTAGTAAGACTTTTATATTGAGAATTTTTAAGATCGCTTAAGGGTAGTTTTAATTCATTTCCACGAAAAACCAAAGAAAATTTCCATTCACGGCAAGTTGATTACCACAGGTTTTTTTATTATATTAACCATATGTGCGTTAGATTAGATAATCAGATTTTCTCTCCCCCCAGACTTGAGGCAACAAATGATGATATTCTGATTATTGAAAACACGTGTGAGAATTATAATAAAATAATAAGGGGAGGAAAGGTCTTTGTAATGGCGTCGTTTTTTTCTTTCATGCCTCATCTCCGCTTTTAATCCGCTTACACAGAAAAGTTTGTTATGGCACTTTATTTAGGATTGTAAGATCATTATTTGAGGTATTTATTTCATGTTTTAATATAATAAAGGTCTTTGTAGAAATAAATTGTTTTACTGTAGGAATTAAAACCCCTTTTCATTTATTTTGAGTAGATCCAAATATTCATTCGACTTCATAGTTAGAAATGGTTGATTATGCGGGAGTAAAAATCACTACCACTGCTCAACTATAACAAAAGATTGGAGCCCCTTGACGTAATTTATATCTAAGTAAAGTTAGTTTTTTTTATTCTTTTACATTCCTGATAAGGTCAATACTGTAAGAGCTAATAAAAAAAATCAAGTTAAAAACATAGATTATAGAAAATATGTTCATACAGGTATTATATTTCTGTTCAGAATTCCATTTTCTACAAAATTATAAATGCGAACATGCATTTAGAGCAATAAATTTTAGCTATTCTATGCAATTAAATTTGAACTCAAATTTGAAGAAAGAATTTCATTTCCGATGTACACTGGTAGAGAATTCAATAGTGAAACACCTTTTTTTTTTTTTTATCAATGTAATCAGAATTTCCCCAGTCAAAATTTACTTCACAGTAATCATTGATTCATAGCTAAATGCAGAAATTTAATCTGGAAGATCCTGACGTGGCAGGAGATTCCTATTAACCAAGGCTAGACGAATTTTCAATAAGTATCTTTGCTTTATGCGAAAATGAAACAGATATAATTAAAATAGAATAGATTTTTTTTTTTTTTTTTTATTAATCAACAACTTTATTATGATGAAATTACAATCTGCCTTTACTTAATAGGCAATAAATAATTGAGATAAGTGTTTTCATTCATATCATAATTACAAATCATCATTCGCTCGCACATTCATACAATATTTACAAACAGCCCAGGGGCCCCCCAAGTCCACACCGTTGTTGCCTCCCTCGCAAGCGAAAGAGGAAGCGGAGTCTTGGGAAGCCCCCCACGCTCCCCCACCAGCCACGTCACCGGATACGAGCCAGTGGAGGCTGACGAAGAGCGCGAGAGCCACATACACTCAGGACGTGATTGGAGAAACTGGCCATTGCCAGGACTCCCACTGTTGAGGGCATTTACTATTGTTCTCAGGACTTTTGATTGAAAGGATTCGATGCGCTTGATGTTCGACTTTTTTGCTGTCCCCCATAGCTCTATTCCGTATGTCCAGATTGGCTTAAGTATAACTTTGTAAATAAGTAGTTTATTTTCTATTGAGAGATGGGATGTCCTTCGAAGTAGTCTGTACAGTTGTCCAAAGCGTCTGTTTAGTTCTTTTCTTTTTAGCCTCGTGTGTGGGTTCCATGTCAGTCTTTTGTCAAGATGGAAGCCTAAATACCTTACTGTCTCAGACACGGGGAGAGGAATCGAATTGAAAAAGACTAGCGGACAGGACTTGCGGCAGAGGGTAAAGGTTCCGTGGGAACATTTTGCTTCATTGACCTTGATTCGCCATTGGTTGCACCAATACTCGATCTCATCAAGGTGTTTTTGAAGGTTTTGGGATGCTATATCAGGGTCTGAGTGGGATGACAAGACTGCAGTGTCATCTGCAAATGTTGCCAAGAAGGTATTGGGGGTAGAGGGGACATCAGCGGTGTATAGGTTATAGAGGATGGGACCCAGGACGCTACCCTGTGGAACTCCTGCTTTTATGGGATAGTAGTTAGAATATTCTAAACCACAGCGGATTCAAAATAGAATAGAAAAAAAAAACTTTAGCCCGGGACCGTGTCGTCTATTAATAAAAATATATTACAGATAAATAAATAATTTTGACAAACAGAAAATAAATAGTACATAGCAACGAGAAAAAAACTAAACAATTAATTTAAATGAACACCTGAGTTAAAAAATGATACCAGAGAAAACATTCCAAACAAACTTTTGGTAAAACTGTACATTGCGCATAGTCTAGGGATGTACTTTGAATAAATGGATTCTGACATTTGCAAAGTTTACTAACACGTTTCGTGTTACGGAGGTTGGAAAAGGATAACATAAACTTACGAAGCATGTACTCTCGATAATTATTTGTCAAACAAGATTAAGCCAGTTAGCGTTATTTACTCTCACTTTACATTGAGGTAATAATACGCTTTAAGGAAAGCAGCTATAAATCTAATAAATATCGAGAGGTCATTTCAAACGAACTGCGTAATATTATTAGTGATAAGAGCTTTGGCTCTAGAAGTACACGTATTTGCTATTAAGGCATAGGCTTAATTACACACAGTAATGCATAGGCACAAAGAACGCCTATACAAGCTAGATACCACTCCGCTCATTTTTTATTACTAATTTTCTATTGTGATGTAATAGACATAATTAACAAATATTAAAGTCTAATCGTGTACACATGTTACTATTAGCGTTAATAGACTGTCAACAAAATTTTACCTCAAAACAGCAGACTCACTTTCACGTCAGATACACAACCGTAAAATCAGCTAAATCTATTCTCTTCCTATTTATCAATTAAAATTTCTAATTTTAAAATCCACAATAAATTACTTTAATCAGTACAGTTTGTTTGTAGTGCCAATAATAATTGGATCTTAGCCGGTCATACCAACATCAGCGAACATAAAAATAATACAAAATAAGTTTCTGGGGAGAATATTTGCTGAACGGAGGTGGGCTGCAATAGTTAAGTATTATGATGTGTCCAAAGCTGATTACATTACAGATATTTTAAAAGCAATAATCACAAAATTTAAGATGGATTTCCCAAACTAAAGGACTGAGAGCATAATGTTTAGTAAAAAAATGTTTTTCTGTTTCCAATTTAAATATAAATCTGGCTATATACTTTGATTTTAGTTTATTTTATGAGTACTTCAATGAAGATTTTATTTATAACCAACAGGTATGATGTTAGTTTTTACTTTGTTATTTTAGACTAGATAAATTGCATACAAGCAAAACATTACTTACTTTAATTAGTATGTGGTGAAAGTAATTAGAATATCCGATAGTAAAATAAGTAGGAATATTAAGAATTTATTAGAGATGTTTAGCACGACAATCCAAAGCTGATTACATTACAGATAATTTTTTTTTTAAACTTCTTTATTGTGCTAAAACTACAATCTGCCTTATTGGGCAATAATTAATTGTGAAAAATGTTCTTATTCATAGCATATTTACAATTTTCATTAATAGAGTATTGATCAACAGCCCAGAGACCTAAATCCCCATGGTTGTCACCTCCCTCGCATGCGAAAGAGGAAGCGGGGTGTTGGGAAGTCCCCCACTCTCCTATGCCTGCCACGTCACCGGATACGAGCCATTGGAGGCTGACCAAGAGCGTGAGAGCCACAGACTCTCAGGATTCGATTGGAGAAACTGGCCATTGCCAGGACTCTTACTGTCACGTATTTATTGCAGGGCACGAGACAGATAGTTTAAAATTTTTTTAAATTTAAATCGTGATGTAGCCGTTACATATTTGAACCCGTTACTCAAACGGTGATGATATAATGGGATATCTGTTTTTTTTAATTTCTGATCAATTAACTCTTTGCTGGAATTCTGGTCAATCGTCAGGTACAATCGAAATAAAACCTGACCCACGGGCTTGAGCGATGGTTTAAATATATTTTTAGATGTTTTATTTTAGTTACTCTTCTAAGTTCTTTTTTCAGACGCTCTCGGTCGCAAACCACGATGACATCATTTGCACATTAAACAAAAATATGCACGCGCAGCTCTGTTATTTAAATTTAAATAGACGAGACATTTATTAATATAACCACTTCCATAGCTATGAAAAATAAAATGTGCATAGGTGCCTCAACACAAACACGAGGTCATTGAAGGCGAAGGATTCGGGCTTATATATTTATTTAAGGGAACAAGGAGCTCGCTCTACTGCACTGACGTCATAACGACCACGTCATTTTAACCCGGTGACGTAGGGGATGCCCTCAAATTGAACTTATGATCGATTTGATATTATTCATACAGTATGAGTCAACTTTAATTCTTTGCTTTAAGGTTATATTATAGGCTTCAGATATCGCTCAGTTTGGAAATATATATTGAGGTTCCTGTTCCAAGTACAAAACATGTTTTGGCGTTTCATCTAGGAAAACATTAGAAAAAAAGTATGTGAATTCTCGCTGTGTGTGGTATTTAAAATGAGATAGCGGGTGCAGCGAAAATGTCTATATTTAGATCTAAACAACCAAGTTTGTATAAACGCTGTAGGTGCGAGGAATCAGGAAATGCTACATATAGAACAAATATTAAACTATATTCAAGTTCAAAATAAATAAATAAAAAATAATTCTAAGTTTAAAAGCTTGAAGTATAGCATTACTATTATTCATTTGATACAAGGCTCGCCAAATTACAAATGTGCTCCGTGAGGAAACACAAGAAAATAATGCAAGAATCAAGACACCACTGCCCTTATTCTTTGTGGATCTAGAGCGAACACCTGGAGTGGAAAAAATCTACGAGGTCACCCACTTGTATTACACAAGAGTCCAGGTCGAATAGCCTTACCCAAAACGCGATATAGTTCAATGCCATAATTGTCAGGCATATGGGCATACAAAATCATACTGCTACCACCCTCCCAGGTGTGTAAAGTGCAGTACAAAAGCGAATTGTGCAAGAAGCCCCTAAAATCACCTGCTGTATGCGTGCTCTGTCAACAAGGCCACCCGGCAAACTATAAAGGCTGTGCGGCCTATAGAATTCTGAAGTCCAGAAGCGAACAACGTCGTCGCCCAGAAGAAGAAACGCCAGCCACAGGTAGCCCAAGAAGCGCCCCCGCCAGAAGTTTGAGGCTTTCAGTATCTTTTGCTGACGCTGTTCGGAACAGAGAGCAGTCACAGGCATTGCCCACTCCTCCTCCGCAAGTTCTTCTTCCCCAGAACTCCGTTCATCCCGTCAACCAGCAAACTCAATCCCATCCTCAACCACACATCTCGCATATCCCACCACCTTCAAGCTCTTCAGATCTCACCAGCCTTTTAACCTCATTCCTTACAGAGTTCAGAACCCTAATTACCCCTCTCATTTCCCTTCTTACAAATCTTGTCTCCTACCTTATCCCCGCTAAACAAAATCCATAAGTGGATCCTTTCGACTCCTTATCCATTCTCCTTTGGAATGCGAATGGTGTTCGCACCCACACTAACGAACTGACAGCATTACTCCATGACAAAAACATCGACGTAGCTCTAATTACTGAAACAAGACTTACAAGTAAACGACCATTTACCGTTCGACAGTACCAGACTTATCGAACTGATCACCCTGATGGAAGAGCTCATGCAGGTACCGCTGTCATTGTCCATAACTCCATATCCCACCACATAGTTCCTTTGGTAGCACATGATTTCCTCCAATCCACTGCAGAGTCAATCACCACCCTCACTTTTCCCCTTACTCTAGCATCAGTGTACTGCCCTCCCAATAAATCCATTACCGATTCCCAATTCATCTCCTTTCTAGACTCCATTGGGCATCGTTTCCTTGTGGATGGGGACTTTAACGCAAAGCACCAGCACTGGGGCTCAAGATCCACAAATACACGAGGACGTGCTTTGCTGTCTGCACTCACACGGAGACATCGCTCCACTATCTCTCCTGACACAGCCACCTATTGGCCATCTGATCCCAACCGAAATCCTGATCTCCTTGACTTCTTTTTCTACAATAGTTTAGGAACACTAAACTATTCACTCAAGCGCCTCGATGATCTCTCCTCCGACCATAGCCCCTTATTATTAACCATTTCCCTAAATCCAATTCACAAACTGCCTCCTCCTTCATTTATTAGGGGCCCAGTTGACTGGGACCACTTCCGCCAGATTCTTACAGACTCCGTAGACCTCAAAGTACCTCTAAAAACATCCCAAGACCTAGATGAAGCGGTGAATTCCTTCACTACTCTGATCCAGAGGTCGGCCTGGGAGGCATCGTCACCCCACCGTCACCTAAAAATTCGCAATCAAAATCCTTTACCTCAGTATCTCAAAGACCTAATCAAATCCAAACGCCACTCAAGAACAGTGTGGCAAAGATCCCGACATCCTGCTGATCGTCGCTCATACAATCAGTACTACAGGCTGGTAAAGCGGCAATTGGCATCCTTCCGTTCCGATTCTGTCAATTCCTATCTCTCCTCCCTGTCTACCAGGGACAACTCCTTATCGAATCTAACTAAGAAAATCCTACAATACCATCCTGTTTCACACCCACTCCGTCGTGATGACGGGTCCTGGGCGGCTTCGGATGGCGAGAGGGCGGAGGAATTTGCACTGCATCTTTCCCATACTTTCACTCCTCATCTTACTCCTCAAAACAATAATCACCGTCCAACTGTTGAAGATTTCCTCACTTCACCTATCCCTCTCTCACTACCACCAAAAGCCGTTAACCCCTCCGAGGGGAAATATCTTCTGAAAAAATTACCTTACCGAAAATCTCCAGGATATGATCTCCTTACTCCTCGAATCCTCCAACAACTTCCTCCTAAACCCATAATCTTCCTAACCTATATATATATATAATTGCATTATCCGAACGACGCACTTTCCTCTCCTCTGGAAACATTCCATTATTGTCTTATTCGCCAAACCCGGTAAACCACCAAATGACGCCTCATCTTACCGTCCAATTAGCCTACTCCCTATCCTCTCAAAAATATTTGAAAAATTCCTATTAAAACGCCTACTTCCAATTGTTGAATCCAAAAACCTTTACCCTACTCATCAGTTTGGTTTCCGCCAACGACATTCCACAGCTCAACGAGGCCTTCGCGTTTTTGATCACGTATCCTCAGCCCTTGAAACCAAACAGTATTGCACTGCTGCCTTTCTGGACATAGCTCAAGCTTTTGACAGGGTCTGGCACGCAGGCTTGCTTTACAAGCTCAAAGGATATTTACCGCAAACCCTATTCCTAATCGTACAATCCTACCTTTCAAACCGTTTCTTCCAAGTCCGCTGTGGTTTAGAATATTCTAACTACTATCCCATTAAAGCAGGAGTTCCACAGGGCAGCGTCCTGGGTCCCACCCTCTATAATCTATACACCGCTGATGTCCCCTCTACCACCAATACCTTCTTGGCAACATTCGCAGACGACACTGCAGTCCTGTCAACCCATCCAGACCCTGATATAGCATCCCAAAACCTTCAAAAACACCTCGACGAGATCGAGTATTGGTGCAACCAATGGCGAATCAAAGTCAATGAAGGAAAATGTTCCCACATAACCTTTACCCTTTGCCGCAAGTCCTGTCCACCAGTCTTTTTAAATTCAATTCCTCTCCCTGTGTCTGAGACAGTACGGTATTTAGGCTTCCATCTCGACAAAAGACTGACATGGAACCCACACACGAGGCTAAAAAGACAAGAACTAAACAGATGCTTTGGACAACTGTACAGACTACTTCGAAGGACATCCCACCTCTCAATAGAAAACAAACTACTTATTTACAAGGTTATACTTAAGCCAATCTGGACATACGGAATAGAGCTATGGAGGACAGCAAAAAAGTCGAAAATCAAGCGCATCCAATCCTTTCAATCAAAAGTCCTAAGAACAATAGTAAATGCCCCTTATTACGTCAGCAACAAAACCCTTCACAATGATCTGAATATACCCTTCTTGAACTCATCCCTTCCAAGTTCATAAAATTCCATAGTAACCTATCCAACCACCCTAATTCCCTAGCACAGTCATTGCACTGCACCACTCACCCCTATAATCCTCTTAGGAGATTAAAACGGCAGTGGCCTCGTGACCTGCTTTAACTAAGTTATAGTGGGAGTTCTGGCAATGGCCAGTTCCTCTAATTATGCCCTGAGCGTCTGTGGCTCTCGCGCTCTTGGTCAGCCTCCGCTGGCTTATCCAGTGACGCGGCTGACGTTAGGAGCGTGGGGGACTCCCCAAGACTCCGCTTCCTCCTTCGCATGCGAGGGAGGTGACCCTTTTGGACCTGGGGGGCCTCTGGGCTGTTTGTAAATATTGTATGAATGAGCGAGTGAATGATGAATTGTAAATAAAGTATGAATGATGACATTTATCTCAATTACTCATTGCCTAATAAAAGGCAGATTGTAATTTTATCTTAATAAAATTGATTGAAACTCAAAAAAAATAAAAAAAATTATTCATTTACTTTTTTCCCATATTTTCGGGGATTTGTAATTGACAACCAATACACTCTCAGAAATCAAATAAAATAATAAATACAAGTAAAGATTAGGAAAAAAAGTAAGAACAGACAGACAGACAGAAGAAGAAGACATCGACTAAAAGGAAGAACAGAGGATAAGTTAACTTTGAATTCAATTTATTTCATGCCAGATACTCTGTAGGATAATAAAAACGAATAAAAATTAATCGTGTCTTATTGATATGTGTGTCGGAGATGACCGTACTTGTCATGCATTTCCCAACATCAAGTGGTACCTCCAAGTAACTGTTTAATGAATTTAGCTTAAAAATGGGAATCTCAAAGACGAAATTAGGCAAGACACAAGAGTATCTGGTTTAAAATAAAAACCTAAAGATACTCTGAAGTTCAGCCAAGAATTAGACATGAGTGGGAGTTTCATTTGTGATCAGTATTGGTTAAAAAAAAAAGAATATTTAATGGAGGAAGTTGGGCAGTATCCCTGACCTCGCAACCACCTTACTCTCGACCAAGTAAGGGACTGATGGTGGTTAAGGATGTAAGATTTCGAACTTACTTATTTTCATTATTAGCTGAAGCAGATTCTTAATAAAACACATCAGTCAGATAATAAAAACCGAAACGAATTTTCCCATGTGTTCATCATTAATTGTTTACCGTAATTGTTAAATAAAAGCAGATTTGTCGACTGCACTTGATGACTTTTTCACAAATTATTAATAGACTTAGCGATCCTACAACTTGCCAAGTCGGACTGATGTGCTATAGAAATGAACAGAAGTTAGGAATCCGATGGACCTGCTAAGGGTGCCTGAGAACAAGGGTTGTAATTTTATAGATTTCTCTCCACTTTGTCAAGAAGTGGCAAGAATGACCTCATTTCTGATCAGTAAATAATCAGTTCACAAGTTCCAGAACGTTCGGAAATTCCCTACAGCCCAATACTGCGGAGGGAACGAAAAAACAAAAAAAAAAACTTAGAACTTGGGAGGAGTGACCTCTTCAGGCATCCAAAGCAGTCCTTTGATGGCAGCCGTTCAAACTACACGAGTGGACTTACCAAGTCAAAGTACTGCTTGTTCAGATTATCGCCTATCTGGTGGCCGAAGAGGCTCTTAAGCTCCTTCTTGTCGAGGTACTTGTTCTGGTCTTTGTCGAAGTAGCGGAAAACATCCTTCAGATCTTCCAACTCCTTCTTGTCAAAACCTGACTTACTCTCCAGGTAGCTAGAGGGTCTCGTCTCCACTCTCTAAAACTCAAGCAAACACTTTCCTTAATGTTTATTATGATGAATCACTTAATTGGCCTAGGGCTAAATAATGGAAAAAATGTATCTACCTAGAATTAGACGTTTGGTACATAAATAAATTTATTTTCAGCAACCAGCAGGTTTATATTCTGATTAAAATCCAATTTTGGAGGGTTTTAGAAGTAAGCAAACAAAATTGTGCGTGGAAAACGTCGTTTTTATCCAAATCTGTTTCTTTTTTTTCTCTGTTTACCTTGCTTGTGTTGAGAGCCAATTGGTTTTTAGTTGTAGACATTTTAGGTAACCGTATAATTGTGATGCAATAAATTACTACATATTAAGCAAATGGCTTTATTAGTACGCAGATCGCGGACGTGCTTTGCTGTCTGTTCTGGTAAAATGTTCTGGTAAAATATTCTATTTATTGTTATTTACATCATGCAGTTGTTATAAAATGAAAAAAATGTTGTATCCCAAAAATGTTGTATGTGTTGTATCCCTCCGAGGTACAGATATATATAATAAGATACAATTTACATCATAATATTTGTTTAAGCATCGAGAGTCAGTTTAAGCCAAAAGAGTAACTTTGTCAGATTAAGCCAATTAATGCTCAATGTAGCCTAGGCTGTCAAAAAGACACGCTGAGTATTTTCACATAGGATTCCATCCTTGTATTTGTAATGGAGAAATAAGAATAATAAATAGTTTATTACATAATTTGAGAAGGGATATTCTGATGTTTAATACGAAGATAACCTACTTAATGTGATAGGAAAATATTTATCTTTTAATTATAAGTAATTGATTATTGGTTTAACCCTTTTGTTAATTAAGTTGATTTCATTTTTAGTATATTTTTATCATCACTGTGGCAACAAATTGATCTATCATCCAAAATAGTAAGCCAAATAAATAAATAAACAAACACTGCTTGATGATAAATGTCTTTTTTAAATTATAGTTTAAAAAATAAGACACTATAATAAGCAGACATTATAAATAAGACATATAAAAATGTTAATCACGGATACTTATATTTGATATCCTGCTCAAAAATATAAAAACAAAACCACAACAATATTTTTACGAGGCAAAATGGCTAATTAATTCTTCACACTTAGTCATCTTTTATTGAGTTATATTTACTGTTTTGGTTATACATTAAAGGAGACCTCAATGTAGAATTTCATTGTCTAAATCAGGCGCCTCACAACTTCAAGACAAGCAGCCAGAGGATTAACAATTTGAAATGAAAGGCATTTTTTTAGCATCTGCGTAATTATATGCTTACTATAATCACCAATATACTGTACAGTGTCCGCTCTTATAACTTTACAAGAAAAAAGTTATACAGATATAAATCTGAACACAACAGCGTTTCAGGCTGATAAATAAGTAGAATAAACAAGTTAGTCATACAACGTAACAACTAATCACTTAAATTTAGTTACAAAGCAAGGTGTTAATTTAGATCATACACTGCTCAAAAAAATGTTGAATCAGCCTAACAGAAGGACTATGCTACCTTGTAAATTTTTCTGATCCTGGCTGCTGCATCTCTGGGAAAGTTTCCTCGCCACATTTTGACCTCCCCTGCCTCTTCACCACTTCCTCATCGGGCCCGATCGCAAATGATTAGAAGCCTTCTTCCCTATTTTTGAGGTATCGTAAATTTCTTTATTAAAATTAATACCACATGTTGCTAACATATAGGCGCATACTGTTTCTATGACAACTTAATCGGTTAAAATTGTTAATCTTTTTAGCATAAAACTAATCGTTTTAATCATTAGTTTCTTTTAGGTGCTAGTAGGGAACCAGAATCACGTACAAAATTTAAAATGTATTTAGAGACAGATCCGTAGTGATGCTGACTTCTAGCTATAGGGACTCAGGTCGGAGTTAACTTAGCCTCGTGAGGATTAATAAGTAAAGGGTGTCCCAGATTTAACGCAAGGCTTGATTTAAATAAAAAACACAGTTTTTAGTATTTTTAAAAATCTTTTTTATTGAATTATAAAGTAAATAGGATAGGGTTATTTATGGAATAACACATCGGGCAAATGGCCTCCACGACTTTGCTGGCACATACGCACTCTTTTGTCGAAATTTTCCATGACCATTTGGCATAAATGTGGTTGAATTTCGTTGATGCAGCGTTGAATTTCCTCTTTTAATGCACGGGTGGAAGTGGGAAACCACATATTGGCCACATCAATATCATATAATTTCGGCACAAAGAACTGGGTTTACGACGTCGAATTGATGTGCCTGGATTTTCAATAAAACTCTCACGCACTGCTTCGATATTGACATTTGAACGGATTGTTTTTGGACGACCAGTGTGTTTAGCGTCTCCAACTGATGCTGTCTCCCTAAATTTTTCAACTAATCTCTTCACAGTTGATCAATTCAAAATACTATTCCGACCATATTTTGTATGAAATTTTGGAAGTGTGGCCGCCAAACTTTCATTATTTTTGAGATAATGTTCAACAATAAAGACACTTTGTTCTATCGTGTAACGATTTTTTTTCCTAACCCTAAACTGCCAGCTGTCAAATTGTTTTTTTTAGGGCTGCTTTTCACTTTACTGCACAAATGGCGGCAAATTCAAATCTTGCGTTAATTCTGGGACACCCTTTAGCTATTCACATATAAAAGTAATGAATCCAAGTACGAAAACCATTCAAGGTTGAGATGTAATGCCTAGTTCTCTTTGAGGTGATACGGTATGGATTAATATTTTTCCAGTGACAAAACGCGTTTATTATCCAAAAACGTATTTGCCAGTAGTTTAAAGAACATAGAGCTAAAAGAGGGAAGGTATGTTTAATTAATGTGTTACGGATACAAACCGCAGATGTACGTCATCGCACTGAAAGGGATATAAGGTTGGATTACCTTACTAATTACTGTCAACACCACACGCCCGCCTCTGATTCACCAGCGTTCGCCTCAGTAGGCTGCCATTAGCAATAATTATTCACTCAAGACTATATCGTTTATTTTAATTATTGAATGATTGCTGGTTCTTGTTTGTGATTTACCATTAACAACTCTCGCCATGAAATGGATAAAAATGAAAATTTTAAACACATAAATTAAATCTACTATGCAATACTACCATCTGCTGTTGCGAATTTATATTAGAAATACAATCTAACAAACACTCATTACAGATATGAGGTAGATATGGAACAGTTCCTATGTATTCTATATGAAGAATAAATCAATATATTACAACCAGAATGAGAATAAACGGGACGAGCAAAATAGATTGTATTTTTATATATTGTATATTTTAACAAAAACATGAATACAAACAGGATGTATAGAAATGAATTTACGTTTTCGTGATCAACTGGACTATTTTTTCGTCACTGAAGGCCTGAAATGAAAAAAAACAAAAAACATTGAGCTTTGCCTTCATTTCAATCATATTAAAGTGACCCACATACGTTAAGAAATGACCTACATCCCTATTCTTCATTTAAAAATGCCCAATCCACTCCATAGATGAGAAAACGTTTTTTATATATCAGTCATATTGGGTGACCAATATTTCGTTTTCCTTACATTTTGTCCTAGTGTATAGAGGTAATAATCTTTCAATACAAATTTTTTTTTTGTGACTCCTGGAGTTGCGTGGGGAGCTCCCCGATCCATGCCCGGGAAGATGATAATACTGCGGGTGAGCTGGGGGGTCCTATAAATGCAATATATATATATATATATATATATGTATATATGATCCTTGGCTATGTATATATGCCCACATTGGGTGAACGTAAAAAACAACTCTGTTCATTTTCATCAAATAATGATCAAATTAAAAAAAAAAATTAATGTAAATGGAAAAAGGAAATGGTCCCAGTATGCCGGAATGTCCGTCTTTAATTATATGCTGACTACATTTTATTATTTTAAAAGCTGATACTGTATACTTTATCTTAAAGCTGCATAGAAAAAAATACTATAAAAAAAAGTCGAGGAACGCAAAAAAAATAGACATCTGTTTTTAGATTGTTCAATCTTAAATACTTTTAAAGATCCTTTAACAACTAAACATACAGAATAAATTGAGCACAGACAGGCACTATAAAGTATAAACTGGCTATATCGGATGGCTGAAATGTTGATTACATCCAGTTGAACAGTGAGCTCTCGACTCTGAATTCGCTGTCAGATAACGGCACTTGGAAGTTACAAACGAGCCCGCCGCGTCACAGACAGATCGCTCTTGAGAATAGTTAATTCAGATAGACTGCCATAGAGACCATCTTTTACCAATAACTATTTTACCACAGAAACCCTTCTTGATTTGATAAATGATTTTAAAATTACTATTTTTGTGGCCACCTCTTAATCACAAATAATTATAAGACCCCCTCTTCTCGTATCAGACCTTGTATCTATATCATCAAATAATATCAGAAAATCAATATATATCTATTTTTCATTATGTTAATAAAGATTATGACGTCAGTGAGAGTAGGGGGGAGGAGTCAGTAGAGTGGGGCCCATCCCCACTTCCTCTCTAGCCATCTGGTGGGGGGCCACTCCCTCCCTTATCCTGAATTTCTAACTAGAGCTTAGGAAAAAAAAAAAAAAAAAAAAAAAATCAGGCAACAGACAGAAACCAACCGGGACCTTGAACACTTCTCTCTCTCTCTCTCTCTCTCTCTCTCTCTCTCTCTCTCTCCACTGCCACCTGCTTCTCTACTCAAAACCATAGACTTCTCATTCAACTACCTCTGCATCTCTCTTTCCTAACCTCGCTAAAACTAGCACCTCCTTGGGAGAGACCTCTTCCTCGCGGACGACGGTTGCGGCCCCGCAAATTTTACCAGCGGTGTCGCCCATGGCAATCCAGTCTGCCTCTCTCCGGTTCACACTCGCCTTTGGGATCCGGACGGTTTTCGCCTACCCTTAGACACCGAGTATGAATTCGTGTTCATTCCAAGACCACACAAACTACCTATAAACCTACCCTGTACCTCTTCTCCTGAACAAAGTGCTTTGTCGGGGCACACACACCTTCTAAAAGATCTTATGGAGTCAGATCAAAGCGGATTAAAGCTGCCACAGGTCCACCCGCCTTATCTCTTTCTGGGCGCTTGCCGGACGGGGGCTAAGAGGTTGTAGTGACCCTAGCCCGGATCGGGCGTCTCCTCCTTCCTTTGGGAATACTCAGGGGATAAACCAGAGCCCGACAACTATCATTAACCGCATCGAAAAATCTTTAAAATGTTAACAAATTTATTTTTGATTTTTAGTGGATTTTTTTTTTTTCCAAATTACAATCAGAGCCGAAATGGTAGAATTAATCCAGAAGTAAGCGACATAATAGATAAGACTAACCAGTGGTTTTTACAATTGAAAAATACAATAATCGGAATAAGAGAGATTGAAAGAAAGGCCAAAAGCTACCTAGAAACAAACTTATCCTCCGGTCGTAACCTAGTCAGCGCTAACTTCGCCTGGAGTAAGGAGGTAGGAATGTAGGATGACGAAGTACTTCCGAACAGTGATTGGGAAAATATTGGACAAAATGAGAGTGCGGAAGGAGGTAAATTAGGAATCCATCTAGGACTTAATAAACGCCTGGGAACTTAAATGGCTCAGTTACGTCCATCCATAAAATGTCAGAGATCAGGCTCCCAAAGAAGAAAATGAAAGCTAGTTCTGAAAGCAAGTGGCCCAGAGGTTGCCCAAGAAAGCATAAACTGCGATCGTAAAGGAGTGTCCAGAGCTAACGGAATATATCATATCTGTCCTATCATCATATCATAAAATATTATACATGAATTTACTTGATAGAAGGAAAATGTGAAATAATCGATTAACACGAGGGAGTAAGTGTTCAATGAATAGAAGTTATGTAAGGCGAACTGGAAATATTTTCTATTGAATATGGTCAGAAAATATGAAAGATTGCGTTTTGTCTGTAAAGCCTAATTTACACTAGGACTCAATGCCTGCGCATCTTTGTTGCACGGCTGCATCGACACTGAATTCAGACCAACAGCATGCCCTTGTGTTCCCGGTCTGTAATGCGGTATTAATAGTTTAAAAATCTTTCTAGAGGAGAGTCTTTTAAAAGAAAAGAAAGAACAGCTTTATTATGAAGTACAAACAACACTGGTATATACAAATATTAAGAGCTATGTTCCTACATATTGGGTCGAATGAGTGGGAACAAGTGGGGTCTGGGGCTAAAGCTGAGACGTACATGTATAAGAAAAGGGTAGTTCAGGGAATAGGGGGGGAGGTCTTGGAGGGATGCGGTCGCTTAGTTAAAAAATAACAGGAAACATCAGTGACTTCCATGAAGTCACGAGGCAGGTATACACTAGAAGGGGCTTGCTTCTACTTTTAGCATTATATATAATATTAGCATTATAATATTCTTAGAATTATATAACTTCTTCCGTTTTTAATTCCTGAACTCCTGGGCAGGATGGTGATGTTAAGAAAAAACATGTTTTATAGACAATACGTTAGTTTATAAGTACATTTTTCTCAATTTGTTTATAAATAATTTCCTTAGTACCTAACATAATAATAGAGGAGAAGGGTAAGTGTACAGGTAACGTACTATTGCTTACAATGAATACATATGATAAATAGATAAAATGCATCTATAAAATCGTAATACTGAATGAAAGGAGTAGGATTTACAATAGCTGTGTTGATACATTCATCTAAGCTTTTATGCAATGCGTTAGATATGTAATTATTGCTAATATTCTTAATGTTTATACAAAATGAGTTGGGTTTTATATAGTTACATGTTCCAACAAAGGTATCTTGTACATTGCACAGAATTAATTTTTTTGGTATTATAGTGGTTATTACATTATTATCATTTCGTACAGGCACAGGTAAAATATAGATTGAACTTAGTTTTAGTCCTTTCTTTGGAAATTGTATGATGTAACGAATGAGTCCGTTTCGTACAGTTCGGTTAGGCCCATAGCATATTGGGTACTATCTATACCGTTGATTACTTCCATGATTTTATTATTATTAGCAGCAGCTATTGTGAGTGTCATTGTCAGTATGTTCATCTGTTCTCCATCTGAAACATTCTGTTCTTGTGGTATAAAACTCTTTTTCGTTAGTAATGCCTTTCCTAATGTTATTTTGAGCTTTTCGTGATAATTACTAACGAGTTGTTCTGTTATTATTGCTTCTTCTTTTCTATGATCTTTTATTATACCAAAAGTAATCTCATTGGGAGACATTTTGAAATTTTGATTTAAAGAATTATTAAATGTGATTAATGATAGATTTAAATTTGTTGCTAGAGATTTGTCTTTGTTTCCTTCCCTAATGGTTCGTAAAATTTCTATCAAAGTGGATTGGGCTTATTTAAGTAGTCCTAGTGAATTGGGGTGATTGGGTGTCATGTAGTATGGTTCGATCCCTAGGGATGTCAGTAAGTTCTTTATAAGGTTGTTATTGTATTCTCGTCCGTTGTTAATTTTTATACGAATAAGGAAAACGAGCGAAGTACTCTGTCATAACTTCAGTTCTTACTTAACTTAACTTTTCAGTTGTGGCGAAAATTCTTTTTGAAAAGGCGTCTACTATTGTGGGAATTTGTTTTCCTTCATACCTAAGGGTGTCGGGAAATGTTCTAAATATTGTTTTATAACGTCACATGTGTTAGTACTTGTTACACCTTTCACGGTTCTTGCGAATAGTCTTTTTGAAAAAGTATCAATTATAGTGATTATGTATTGTCTTTCATAATGTAAAGTATTAATCATTAAATCTTCAAAAGGTTTTTCTGGTGTAGGTGTTACTATAAATTTAGCTTTAATTGGTTTCCTTTCATGCTTAGTTTTTCTACATATCATGCATATGTTAATATAATCTGTAATAATATCTTTCATAGAGGGGAAATAATATTGTTTTCTTAATTTGTCATAAGTCGCAATTATTCCTCTGTGTGAGGTCTTTCCTTTGTGATAATTGGAAATAATCTTGTTTTGTTCGACCTGGTCTGTTACATTTAGTACATGATTTTTACATCTTTTTATCTTAATAGTGGAATATTTTGTCTGTATAATTCTTGATAAAGAATTAAATTGTTCATCATACCAAGTAGTCTTTTTATTGAGTTTCGATTCACAATAAATTCCATAAACATGTTTTGGGTGTATAATTTGTTCTAATATTTGGTCTAATTCTTCCTCATTATTGAAAGAAATGTCATATCTTGTTTTATAAAACGGTTTGGTAAATTGTACGTTTTTATGTCCTCTGGTTATTATAATTTTGTGTTTTTAAACATTTATTGCTTTGCTTATAAAAAATTGTTCGTTACTAAAGTTTTGGTCTTGGGAGTCTTGCTGTTCAGCTACTGGACTAATTTTATCTTCCATGGCTTCTGGGTTGAGTTCTTGTAAAATTTGGTTGTATTCTTCTGAGTCATTAGGTGTTGCTTTTATTAATCTCTCCATTTCTTCTTCGGTTTCCTTATCGTCAAGTACTATAAGGTGGTAATGTGATGGTTTTATTTTATTACCTTTAGTTATATGTTCATGTCTTACACGAGTTTCTAGTTATTTTTCATTCTTTATTAAATATAATTCATTATATATTATTTTACCATTATTAATTATTACGTTTATTTTATTCATTTTAATTTCATTATTCGTTCCCAATTTAATGTCTGCTTCTAGGGTTTGCATTGTTTTCATCCCAAGTAATATTTCGTTATTGTCACTAAAGTTGTAGATTTTTTTTTTTCAGATACAGAAACTTTATTATGATAAAATTACAATCTGCCAGATTGGGCTATAAGTAATTGTGATAAATGATCTCGTTCATAGTAATTCACAATTTTCTTTCATACTATATACACAAACTTCACGTGCGAAGGAGGAAGTGGGGTCTTGGGAAGTCTCCCACGCTCCTAAGTCAGCCGCGTCACTGTATAGGAGCCAGCGGAGGCTGACTAAGAGCGCGAGAGCCACAGACGCTCAGGACATGATTGGAGAAACTGCCCATTGCCAGGACTCCCACTGTTACGCATTTATAGCAGGTCACGAGGCCATTGCCGTTTTAGTCTCCGAGGAGGATTATATGGATGAGTGGTGCAGTGCAATGACTGTGCTAGGGAATTAGGGTGGTTGGATAGGTTACTATGGAATTTTATGAATCAAGAATGTAGAGTATATTAAGATCTATTGTTCTCAGGACTTTTGATTGAAAGGATTGGATGCGCTTGATGTTTGACTTTTTTGCTGTCCCCCATAACTTCATTTTTATGTCCAGATTACCTTAAGTATAACTTTGTAAATAAGTAGTTTATTTTCTATTGAGAGATGGGATGTCCTTCGAAGTAGTCTGTCTAGTTCTTGTCTTTATAGCCTCGTGTGTGGGTTCCATGTCAGTCTTTTGTCAAGCCTAAATACCGTACTGTCTCAGACACAGGGAGAGAAATTAAATTTAAAAAGACTGGCAGACAGGACTTGCAGCAGAAGGTAAAGGGTATGTGGGGACATTTTACTTCATTGACTTTGATTCGCCATTGGTTGCACCAATACTCGATCTCATCAAGGTGTTTTTGAAGCTTTTGGGATGCTATATCAGGGTCTGGATGGGTTGACAGGACTGCAATGTCATCTGAAATGTGGCCAAGAAGGTATTGGTGGTAGAGGGGACATCAGCTGTGTATAGATTATAGAGGATGGAACCCAGGACGCTGCCCTGTGGAACTCCTACTTTTATGGGATAGTAGTAATATTTAAAATATTTTAAACCACAGCGAACTTGGAAGAAGCGGTTTGAGAGGTAGGATTGTATGATTAGGAATAGGGACTGCGGTAAATATCCTTTGAGCTTGTAAAACAAACCTGCGTGTCAGACCCTGTCAAAGGCTTGAGCTATGCCCAGAAGGGCAGCAGTGAAATACTGTTTGGATTCAAGGGCTGAGGAAATGTGATCAACAACGCGAAGGCCTTGTTGAGTAGTGGAATGTTGTTGCTGGAAGCCAAACGGAGTTTTTCAAATATTTTCAAGAGGATAGGGAGTAGGCTAATTGGACGGTAAGATGAGGCGTGAATGGGCGGTTCACCGGGTTCGGTGAATAGGACTATAATGGAGTGTTTCCAGAAGGGAGGAAAGTACGTTGTTCGGATAATGAAATTATAAATGTAGGTTAGGCAGATTATTGCTTTAGGAGTAAGTTGTTGAAGGATTCGAGGAGTAAGGAGATCATATCCTGGAGATTTTCGATAAGGTAATTTTTTCAGAAGATATTTGACCTTAGAGGGGTTAATGGTTTTTGATGGGAACGAAGGAGGGATAGGTGAAGTGAGGAAATCTTCAACAGTTGGGCAATGAGTATTGTTTTGAGGAGTGAAAGTACGGGAAAGATGCAGTGCGAATTCTCCTTCCTCTTGCTATCTGAAGCCGCCTAGGACGGAGTGGGTGTGAAACAGGATGATATTTTAGGATTTCCTTAGTTAGATATCACAAGGAGTTATCCCTGGTAGACAGAGAGGAGAGATAGAAATTAAAAGAATCGGAACGGAAGGATACCGATTGCCGCTTTACCAACCTGCAGTACTGATTGTATGAGCGACGATCAGCAGGATGTCGGGATCAGTTCCGAACGGCATCAGCAATAGAGACTGAAGGCCTTAAACTTCTGGCAGGGGTGCTTCTTGGGCTACCTGTGGCTGGCGTTTCTTCTTCTGGACGACGACGTTGTTTGCTTCTGGACTTCAGAATTCTATAGGCCTCACAGCCTTTATAGTTTGCTGGATGGCCTTGCTGACAGAGTACGCATACAGCAGATGATTTTAGGGGCTTCTTGCACAATTCACTTTTGTGCTGCCCACTGCACTTTACACACCTGGGAGGGTGGTAGCAGTATGATTTTGTGTGCCCGTATGCCTGGCAATTATGGCATTGGACTATGTCACGTTTCGGGAAAGGTTTTACGACCTGTACTCTTGTGTAATACAAGTGGGTAAGCTCATAAATTTTTTCCTCTCCAGGTGTTCGCTCTAGATCCAAAAAACAAGGGCAGTGGTATCTTGATAGCTTCATCTTCTTGCCTTTCCTCATGGAGCACATTCGTAATTTTGCGAACCTTGTATCCTAAACTTAAGAGCTCCTTTTCTACCTCGTCCGCTGGTGTAGTGGGATGCAGGTTACTAATCACTACCCGTAGCGATCTTTCCTGCTTTAGTTAGTAGGTATGGAAGTCGGCCTTAGTTTCTTCCAAGTTTTTTATTATCGCTTGGTATGTGTCGGGAGTGTCCGAAGAAACTTCTCTGTCCCGAGACCGATTGAGGCACGTGTATTTGCCTGCACCTACGATTTTACTTGATTGGTACATAGTAATTTAAAATTACTAATATTGCGCACAAATATCACTGGTGGCTTGGGCTGTTTGGGTGTTTGTGTAGAGTTCATGTCTTCTACTTCAATATTTTTTAACACCTCATAGATGTGCGTGAAAAATGGAGACTTGTGGGTGGTTGTTGTTTGTTTAGATGTGCTAGGTTGTTGGTGGTGGTGGTATTTCTTCCATTGAGCTACTGGGTGCTCAAGAGTTTATAGGGACAATATTTCTATTAGATCGCCGCGGCTTAGGTTTGAAGGGCGGCGAGTGGGTGTGGGTGTTGGTCCCAGAGACCTTGATTGTTCTTTTTATTTTCTGACATTACTTTATGATAGAAAAGCATATTTCATAATAAGCAGTACTTTTCTGAATTATTAGGAATTTTTTAATTAATAAAAAATATTTAGTATAAGGCAGCCCCGAACGCACGTAAATTTGTTAAGAGCCTGCGACGCTACCAGGGGGCCACAGAGAGTGTAATGAGGATTAAGCTGGACTCCCCACTCTTATCTCTAGTACAGCTGATCTACAGCCTTACAATATGGCCGCCTTCTCTATGAATTGTGAAGTGAAACTTACACTTAGCAATACAGTCCACAGCTTCACTATCCACTCACCTGTTGACAGATCCTCCATGAACAGTTCACCCAATAGTCGGTTGAAACAGTTCTACGTAATAGGCACTTCCTACGAACGGTAACAAAAAAACAGTTAGTTGTAGAGCGATACGAAAACGACTTTTATAGTTAGCGCAGGTGCAGTCGTTGTATATTTTAAACATAACTAATAGATCACGGGTCAAACCCAGTCTTGGTGCCAAATTTAGAATGACTGAGCCATTGCCTCTTTTGCTACCAGCTGGTGTTACCACTATGAAATCTTCCGACTTAATTTCAGTTCCTACGGGTACGGAACATGGGTGTATGGAGTTAATTTCGTTTGTCTATTAACCAATTGTCTCCGAGTAAGTCAGTAAATGATGGAATTTCTTTCACTAGTTTTAGTTGATGTTGGGGGACAGATTGTAGTTCGCTTAGTCCTGAAACATTTTGCTTAGACCTCCAAGTCTTTAACTCCCTGTTTCAATGTTTGGTTCTCTTGTTCTAGTAGGCAAGGGTTTGTAAGTGATGCACTTCCTTACTCCGAACAGTTCGCATTGACACAGTGTTTTGTGAATGTGGATTGAAGGGATGTGATGGTAATGATGTTTGTCGAGATTAATACATTATTTTTAAAGTTATGTTGGGGTTCATAACGTTGCTGATAGTCATGGGTATGTCGAAAGTCATTGTTTTGTTGATAATTATGTCTATACTTATTTTGGCACTGTCGTAGTTGAAATTGTTGCCCATTACAGTCATTTCTCCTATAATTGTTTTGTCTAGGTCGTTATTCTTGTTGACTACTGTTAGTGTTTCCTTGAGGATACATGTCTTCCATTATAACCCTAAAATTATTATACAGAACGTTTTTCATTTGTATCAGGTCGTTAATAATAAAATGGTTGAGTGCGTCCATAAGTCTTGATGGTAAATTTCTAAGAACGTGGTCTACAATTAGTACCTTTTGTGATAATATTTCTTGTTCTTTATTATAGACAGAGGTGAGAATTATTATATGGTTCTGAATTAGAATTTGATGTGGGATAATTCTGATAAGATAGTCAATTGGGTGTTCGATTCTGTACATACGAATCTGAGAGATTTCATGTTGTAGGTGTGATGTTGTCCGACTGCCCTTAAAGTGATTTACTAAATGTAATTTTAAGTCGTTTATTGATAGGAAGTCGTCATACATGCATAATTGTTGCGCGCCACCAGTGAGTCTAGAAAGAGCTATTCGTATGAGTATTTGTTCATTATGTATTATGTTAGTGATTGTATCGTTACATACTGCCGAATATATTTTTTCTAATGGTTTAATGAATGTTATTAAATTAGTCGGATCACCATTATAGTGAGGGATTATATTAAACCTAGCCAATTATTACTATTCGCTGGTTTAAAGTAGGCATTAGCAAAGTTATTTTGTTTACTGATCTTGCATCAAACCATTTGTAGAAAGTATTCAAAACCACTGAGCGGCATCCTTAAAAAATATTAAATCCTTATCTTTTAGTTTTAATGTATCCAGGAGATCTTGGTTGGGCTCATTGGTAGCACTGGGTAGTTTCCGTGCCAACTATCTTTTTTGTTTTGGTTTATTTCAATTTTTAATTCGAATTAAAAGCAAAACAGAGAGACCTCCATGAGCTAACTTGAGCAGACCTGCCTCTTGTAGTGTGGACTTCTCTGTGTTAGATAGCTTTATAGTGCTGCTAAATTTAGATTTATTTCAAACTTTTTTCCTTAGAATAAATATTGACAAATAAAATTTACAATCGGGGTAGGTAGTCTGAAATTAGTTCGTAATGAGAAAATTTCATTTCGTTTATTTGTATCGACATACTTGAACCAGTTTTTAGTTCATATAATAAATCAAGAAATATAATAAATCATCATTTACTGAACAGTTGCATCAATTTTTTCCTTCCACTCTCCTAGCAATCAAAGTATGTAACATTGTTGGCGGGTATCCACTCCGTTAGTGAGCTATACTGGTAAGCCCCGGTCTTTGAGATTTGCGGCTTGATAATTTAGCAACAGTTGTAGCTTAATTAATTAAATATCTACTGTAGTATCCCACTGTTTCAATAATTAATAGCCATGGAAAATGTCACGGTCGGGACTATAATCCTGGCCTCCTGATCTCCGATAAGCTGGAAGTTAAATCTGGTGGTTCAGATGTATTGAATAAAAATTAAGTTCTACCAGCGGTAATCATAGGATTCTCTAATGAATATAATAGTTCAATAGGAGATTTAGCTGGAGGAACAGAAAACAAATTCAATGATTTTTAAAAATGGTTTGAAGCGTTATGAAAAATATATTATGGGTGGTTAAATATTTTAACAAATTATTATCATTCTACGCTTTTTTCTCAGTTATCTATCTTCAACACTCCACATTCGTTCACTAGTGAGTGCTGGAAATGACAGTTTTATATTTCAGATATGTCAGATACGCGCCGGTTTTCATCTCGCAAAAGTAAAAATAACCATTTTACTGAATAAAAAACAGAAAAGAAAACTAATAACTTTAAAATAATGAAATAAAGGGCCTTTCTCTGTAATAACTCTTGTGCCATCCGTTCTAAAAAACACATATTGTTCGGGCTCCATAGGCAGTAAATAGGTTTTGATTAGAAGGGTAATTCAAAATAGAGATATCTCATATTTTTGTTTACACTTAATTTTTGTTATAACAATGTTTTTTATTATCATTATATATGTATATTTTTTACTATCGTAATGAGATGAGTAAAAAATTTTAAAATTATAAATTTATTTTCTTTCTTCTTCTGATTGTTTTGGCTAGAGAAAATTAGGAAGAGTGTATGTAAATATTGTATACACGGACATATATTTAAGATTAAAACTTCAAATATAAGTTATGAAATGTATTTATTTTATTTCTCTTTAACAACAATTTTCATTTTATTACATAAACATACAAAGAAAATAGTTTTAAAGACTATAAAGCTCGAGGAAGTAAATAAATACGTCTTTGCGTATTAGGGGACAAGGCTTTAGGCGTGAGCTTGGCTTAGTCAGTGATGAAAAAACAGAATACGGGCCTGTTCCCCTGCGAACAAGAAGTCGCTGTTTACTACAAATTCGAACTTCTTGGCCTATCTCGCCTACATATCTCTCCGTTCGTATCGCCACCCGTCGATCCACACTCTTCTCCGAAACATGGTATCGTGACTATAAACTTTTTTCGTAATTTTTATACGTTAATTATACTAACGATTATTAGTTTTGACTTTGTTTAATTACTTTGTTTATTTTTTATGCCTTACTGGCAATTTTGTAACTCTAACCGACTGAATCCAACATCCAGCTTCTCACAACGTAACCGGCGCAATTTGCTGGCGTTTGGGGAATTCTTGATTTCTAAGAGCCCTAGCGAGACCTAGGGGAAAGGAAGATGACGAAGAAGAACCAGGATCACATATGCAGGAAGGTAGGCGGGCTGGTTGACGACCTAGGAAAGGTCGTCATTGAAAATGAAAACTAGCTGACAATGGTCCCCCAGCCTGCAGAAATCACGGCACAGCTCCTGGAGAGCCTATTTTTTTTTTTATTTCCAAAACCTCTTTATTATTTACAATGAACAAAAAATTTAATGGGTTATAAATTGCTCCTCGTACTGCGATGCGCTGATGCATTCGAAGGAGGGCATAATATAAAATACATTTCAATCTGTTGTAAAAAAGTCCGGAGAGCCTAAAGGAGAGGCCGACTTGTCCTGCCACCACTAGGAGCTCGCGTTTGGGAAAGGAAGAGATACAAAATCTATTGGACACGGCGGTAGCACGGGCGAACCAGGCCATCATGGAAGATGGAGGCCTCTCCAGGCCATCACCACGAGAGTAGCGGAGACAGTCCCCTCCATGGCTGCAGGGCAGACCCTGGCACTCATGGATCAGGGAACAGAGGAAACCCATTATTAATTTCAGAAAATAATGAAATAAAGGGCCTTTTTCTCTAATAAATACTTGTGCCATCCGTTCTAAAAAACACATATAATTACAATTCTTATTAAGAAACATATAACTACAATTCTTTCAGAACCATAATTTGCATATTTCTTGATAAATATAAATACACTTTTATCATAAACCTAAATTAAATATTTAATATAAGGTAGAGTGGCTTTGAATATAAAAATTAAGTATAAAAACAAAGCCTGTTTTCTTCTATTAAAAGTTTTCTGAGGTGCAAGTAGCTCTATCGTTGGGTTATAAGAATTAACTACTTGCCTTCATAGCATACTTTCTTAGGAACATTATTCTGCAGGTTCAAGTAGGTTATTCATATCTCTACCAAGATATTATATAAATGGGATTCCACGAGTGGATAATTTCATTTGTAAGCATGTTGCAATAGTAATTAACAGTTTTACAAAGAACTGTTAATTACGTACTATTGTCTGTCTCGAAAACAAAAATATTTTTACTGACTCCCAACACTGTTTTAACAGTTCATGTCACATATATAATAAACTCGAACCCTGCACTTACCGTCAGGGGCTACCTTTCCTTTAGAGACATATACATTTTTCCAATGTACACTTTATTTTTTTTTGGCTTTGTAGTCTGATTAAAATCTTAAAAGTTCTTAGTTTAAATTAGAGATTGAAATTTATCTAAATTATGTTTAACCGTAAATATGTGGAAAACCCTTTTGGGATGAAGGTAACCGCGAAACAAATAAATACTAAAGGTATATATGTTGAGGAGCCAATAGGCTGATTATATTGAAACTATTCCATTCAATCAGTTCCCAGATAAGCCCTACAATTAGGTTTTGTATTAAAAATGGTTGTCATTAGAAATTGGTTTTTTAATAACCAAATTCCAGACTGGAAATGCAATTTTCGACTAAAACTTTTAACGACAGGAAAGAAATAACAGAGCGCTATCACCACTTGCTGCTAAACTGAAACATTATATGGATTTTCCTCTGAACTCCCAACCGCCACCGGAAAAGTTTCCACTTTCTCAAGGTTCCTGGCAGTTTTCAAGACAGAATTGAATTCCATTAAATTCAAGAACCACGTTGCGTTCCGTACAAAATTCAAAGAATGCTAAAATATACGTATTTTATTTTGGGGGGTTAGGTTGTGGAAGGTACCAGGTCCTGAGATTTCCTGAAATATTCCGTATATTAACTGCCGAAGGAGACGTCTTTTTTTTTCCTCAGCTTTTGATATTTCTGTTTAAGACAACGGTGGAATTTTTTTTCTTTTAAAACAATATGTTTATTGCTTATTACTAAGTCAATAAGAATCGCAGTACTATAAATTTCAGGGTTACAAAGGGAAAAACTTCCTTACCATCAAAAACGAGATGAAGGAAGATTTGATTGAAGTAGATATAATAAAATCAGTAAATAACGTTTTATCGGTCAGACGCGCCGTGCTTATGGACATCTAATTAGAAGACCATCTCTTGAAAGAAGCCATCATTGCCGAGTAGAGACATCTGTGTCAACATATTCTTGATGAGTTTCCCTTACAGACTCTCCTCAGTTACGAGTAAAGTATTCTGCAATTTCAGGAGGATCAAAATAACAAACTAACCAATTTTCTTTCCGTTTTCTTGAATGAAACCTATTCCATGAATAAAACCTGTTACTATTGTAATAAGTATACCAATTTACCGGTTAAAAAAAAATAAAATGAGTACATGCATACACGAATAGACTGAATCGTAGACTAGAATCGTAAAATATTTTCAAACATGGTAATTTTTTAAAATGATTTCGAATAACTTCTCTGAATTTTCATTAAAAGTTTAATTTTTTAAACCCTCTCACGCCAAAAACCTATTTAAAACATCAACCATCATAATTTGACATTAGAATAGTCAACGGTGACAACTTCCATCCATAGTTTTTCACTTAAGCATGTTATGGCAGCTTTCCGGAATACGTCTTATAAACCTGTGAGGGTATTGAAGGTAATTGTCATTACTTATGTAAGATATGGCTTGCTTTATAAGTAGTACCGTTCGGGACCAAAAGAGTGAGGGTGAAAAAATAGCACAAAAAATCAAAGAAAAATGTATTTTCTTTGTTAAAAGGAAGTAAAGTAAAACAGTATCGTGTTGTCAAATTTGGTTCCAAGGGACCCAAAACCAGCTCGTTCATTCGGGAAATGGCGATAAATATTAAAAAATTGACAAGCCTTGCTGTGTCTATCCTAGGAATTATTAATAGCCATATTTAGGAAAACCAAAGTTTATTCAATATCCAGAAAAATCGCATTAAAGCGATATTTCATTAAAATTACCAATGAAGGATAGAGCCAAACGTTTATCTCCTTGTCGCAAGAAGAATGCGTGAACAAAAAGTCTTTAATGATTATTACAATGTGGCGCAACAACTTATGATACTTAGAGAGAATCACAATAAGTTATCTCCCAGGTGATGTATATTATTTCTTATCATGTTGTTTTTTTCTGAGTATCCTGGATGTATTACATATTATTTTGGAAAGTTAAGGTATTTGGACAACGTTTCGTACAACCAACGGTTCTAACAATCGCTATAACTTCAACAAATTTTCCTCTTGAGCGTTGGTTGATCCGCTACGACCTTCGGAAGTAGATTTATCACTCTCCCCCTCCCCCGGTTATATGGAAGGCCATACAATCCTGAAGTAGACCTCATCCCATCAGTGAGAGGCTGACTAAGAACCATCTTTCATCGGAATTAGGCTCAAAGTCTGACAAAACTTCATCAATCTTGATATTTCTCGAGTTGAATTAGTCCCCGAGGTGCTTTTGGTGATTAAAACTGGGGGTAACTTTACAACTACGTCGACACTAACTTTAATGTTTTGTCGTATTGTATAATCTTATAATAGATGTAATAAAAATAATTTAATCGCTGTAAAATGATTGTCTTTTTATCATTATAAATTTACTGTTTCGTAACTTACACGTAGATTGAATTTAAAGCGTTTTATTGTTCCAGTAAAACATTTTATTTTAGATTAGTAATTTTTTGTATACATGCAGTATATATATAAGTTAATGCTTATCGGGTTCAGAATTTAAAAACAAAGGGAAAAAAGATACAGAGAAACCACACGCATGAAAGTTAGAACTAGACTGTTTATTTCAAGTCTATAACCGTGTATATTTACATTCGGGGATTAAGGTTGAGTACTGATGCTGCCCGGAGCTTAACTTATATATAGTTAAATCTGCTTCTTCTCTCTATATATATACTGCATAATAAAAAATGGAAAACGCAAGTCAAAAAGCAATGAATTCATACTTATGTGTATATATAAAAACGTAGATTCTATTGACGACATGTGATCTTGCCTTTTTGCCCATAAAAATAAAAAATTTGCTGAATAAACGGCGTAAAAAGTATTAAATACCTCTGTAAAATGCATTGATGGCATACTAAAGATGCGGATTTTTTTTTTTTTTTTCTTCTTAAACAGTTTTCTACTGAAACCGAAATCCCCAAATCTTTCCGAGAATGTTACATAAGGCGTCTTCCATCGAAGCTCACCTGAAAACATCCCTTCTTTAAAACTTCAGACGGTCGGTCCTTTCCAATGACCTGCGGTGAGCTACGGTCGTGTGGTTTTCCTTTGAAGTCGTGAATTCATTCTCCATCAAGTCTTTCAGAGAACAGTTTTAGCACTTTTCGAACGGTGTGAAGTCTTTTATCAGTTTCAGATGTAATTGAGACCATTATAAACACATCATCTACTGGTGTCAGTCCTAAGCTCGGAATGCTCAGACCGATTTATTGGTATTACTATCAAACCTAACCAATGCCTGTCCCACATATCGTTGACTCCTCCCGTCATTAGTTAACGCTAAATCACATCCTAGGGATAATAGACTGATAAGGTCTCCAAAACGATCTTTGGATAATGAGAGAGTATCAAAAATAAGATAAGGATAACAAAGCTAATGTGATAGTTTGAGTATTATTGAGAAATAGAAGATTTCTGGTCCATTCTTGGACATGAAAATAAAATAGATGCATATATTAATATTTTAATAAATTCTAAGCAAAGAAAGTCATTTACATACATTGATTTGTTTTGTGTGTGTGCGTGTGCGAGTGTGTGTGTTTCTCCATATGGGTCGCAATAGATGGATAATTACGCTTGTTATTATTTGTGTAGGTTTCAGTTGCCGCTACCACTTAAGCCTCAAAGGACGTCATTAGTGATAGCTACAACATTCCCTCTCCGATAAAGACCCTATACGTCATAGCCGTGAATGCAGTGAGAGCACCTGCTGGAAGATCCGGGTACCGGATGCCCCAGGGGATTAACTGAACAACACCTTAACTAATAAATCTGGTCGATGGCTCAATGTACAATAACAGTATATACAAACAGTATGCATCTAAAACAAAGCTATTTTCATTTCCGTAATTCAAAAACGCTTTAATTAGAACACGATTGTTAGTTCAGCGCCCTTGCTGTGTAAAAGCCCAGAGGCCTACTTGATAAATTAGCAGACAAAATAATATATGCTGGTACATCGAATACTAGCTCGCCCCATGTTTGCCCGAGTTAGGAAGCTGAGTCAACAAGTGGAGATAATGCCAGTTGTATCCACTCTGGTAGTTGGTGTGTTTTCTTCCTCCATGACCTCTTGCTAGATTGTTTATTCGCTGAAATGTGCAATGGTGTATATAAACTTTATGTTTGGAATAGATTTTAGAGAGTCGGTCATAATATATGTGATTAACAGCATGCATTAACTTGTTAAGTGTATAAATACAAATAGTTAATACCTGAATATTTGGTCAACTGAAGAATATCCGAAGTTGAATTTGTAATTGATCAACAACGAACTTACTAAGTTAACATTGTATTCACATCGCAACAAAAAATATGCGTATTCAATACTGTCTAATGGCATTATTTTCAATCATAGTTTACGCAAATTATAAATTTTTGCAACTGGCAATCGCCGTGAATTTTTTTTTATAAATAAGCATGAGCCTGATAATATATTGAATAATTAGCTAAAGTTTATTAGGTCAAGCTAAACAGGGTAATCGTCTTTTAAATTTTGGTCATTATGACTGATCGTAACAATGATGCAATAAAATGGAAATTTTAAAGGTATATCTATGTTACGCAGTATGTTTACATACTTAATTTGTTGACTCCATGCTCCCATTCATCGAGTCATGACTTCTAATACTAGCTTCCGCCAGGTGTTCATCCACTATATTTCCATTCAGTGTAGCCCCTCTCAAGTTCTGGAGAAGGAGCAAGTTAATAGAAAAACACCATCTTACCATTTTGGTTTAAATCACCATATTCGTCTCGTGCTATGGATAATTTCAGAATGGATTTTATCGGGAATTTCCGGACCACCATTTCTCCTTATTTGTTGAGCCCACAACAATCATCAGCCTCATCCTCTTTGTCACATTCGGTTTATGGTAGGTAGAGACCCAAAATCGGTCACAACCTCAATTGCACTTCAACTTCAACTGAGTCAACAGTGGAGGATAAGCTTTTTCTTGCCGAACTCACACCACAGATCATCTAATTATATTGAAGAATGATTCTAAAGGATAAAAATGAAAATAAACAATTATTTGTTGAATTATTTGAATGTAGTGAATATAAATATAGTAGAGACAAGTTTTGAAAATTCTCCAAGTAAAATATCTTTGCTATTCTCTGGCTTGATGTTCACAAGAACAAGTAAAATATTCTGACACAGGTTTTTACAATTTTTTTTTTATAAAATCTTTTTTGTTATATTTTTTGTTTCAATAACTTAAATGAAATTACTTTTTCAATAAACAACTATAATCAAACAACTATTGTAAAGGCCAATTCCTGTAGACCGAGAATTTTTCCATATTCTTACTCTGAATTATGCATTCCAAAATAATATTATCAGAATATTGTAACGAGCTTACAGGCTGGATTACAATAACTTGATATTCATAAATTTTTCCCTTCAGCGTGTATTCAGCTTCTTTGAAGGAGCTTTAATCAGTATATAGCAGAATTAGAATATATCTACTAATAATGGTCTACTGACTTTCATTGATTTACTTCAACATTAAAAATATATATTATGTAATACATCTTTAATCCTATGCTCATTGAATTGTCCATTTGAAGAAAATCCCTGGGGTTAATCGAGACCGAAATATACCTGCAATGAATTTCCCTTGTCAGAAAGAACCTTGTTCGATATTTAACTTGATTTCTCAATTTCTGACGTTTACATTCATGTTCTGGGCAGCTATTGAATTGTAAAATGGAGAATTCCAATAAAAAATAAATAAAGGTAATTCAAATCAGCTTTAAATAATCCAATTATGAATAGCAAAATCACCTTTTGACAAAATAGTCAAGAGATGCCTTGTAATGCCGAAAATCAAAGCGACCTGATCAAACAATATATTATGACCTATATTGTCGGCATGTACTAAAATTAAATATAAAAACAATTATATATGATAACAAATATTTAGATGTGATATTATTGTTAGAAGAAGACAAAAGTCATGACTTCAACAGGAGCACCATGGTTACAATTGAAGGCAGGAATTATATCACGGAGATAATGTTTTTGTCATGAGAGTCACATGACATAAAAAATATGAATAACAATCATGCTTAAGCAGAAGCATTATTATTACAATACAAAATATGTCACGTCAATTAGTCCGTCACATACTGTGTGATATATTTATTCGTATTTTCTAGGATCTTGAGAAACCCCCTCCTCTATCTACTGCAAGTCAATAAAAAAATATTTATGCCCGTTGTTGAAACCTATAGTAAAAATGTTTCATTTGTCATGAGGATTAAGATAAAAGGGTCCATAAAATTTTCTATGGTAAAAGCGTGTTCGAGGGGGGCGGGTGTAGTCTTTGAAATTAGTTTTGATACAATCCAGGTAAGTGACACATGATTTTTTACGCTGTATCTAATGGAAACAAAAGAAAGACGAATAACCTTAAAAACACTTATTATTATTAATTATGATGATAGTGAAAGTTCCTTGTAAATATGAAGACCTACCCTTCTAACAGACACACAATTAGTGAAGATCCACACATAAGAAACTTTTATTCTAAATTTGGATTACAACTTTAAACCACTTAACAGAAACGACCTACTGCAAAACTGCGCACTATTTCAAGATGAAAACATTAATAAAAAATGCATATAAGCTGAAAGAACCGGGAACTGGAAGCTCCATTTGTTGTACGCTGTCAAAATGACGCCATACCTAATTTCATTATTCAACATTGCTCGAAAGCAAGCAGCTTGTAATTGATGTCTGAACTATCCATTAAAATTTACCCATTTGAGCAATTTGTATCATTCGAGCTGTCTAATTAAAGAGTTAAAGCGTTTGATGAGAGATCGGCTTGGATTGATGAAAACATAGCATATCTTCTTAATCACCCCCACCAACCCCGCTTCTGGATTATAAGTTATTTTCGTCAAAGGTGGGATAAATCTCACAGATCGTGTTAATCTGGTTAAAAAAACTTTGGGTGGGTTGGGGTGGTTGCGATTCAACATTTATTTTTATTAGGAAGAAAAAATAAAATAAAAAGCTACTCAATGTAACAAAAAGCCAACCTTACAATATTAGATAATAAATGTTTACAATTTAAGTCAAAATGTTTATAATATGTATAAAGCTAATCACAATATAATTCAAATATTTACAGTTTAAATTAGAATGATATTTATTTATTTATTTTTAGCAGCACATGATTTGTTCTGTTTTGTATGTATTTTTTGAGAGAGCTTTTATTGTGGTTACCAAACTCCTGAGTTAGTGGATTTTCTAAAGTTTTTGTCTTATTGAAATAGTTTTCTGTTTGTAAACAGAAAAGTTTTTGAATCGTGGGAAGTTGTAAGCTTATGTAATTTTTAAAAATAAGAATGTATTTGTGAATTAAAATCGGTGATGTTTGCTTATTTACATCAAAGATATAAAAACGTGTTTTTTGATTATCCGGATATACTCTCGCCGTCATTGTCCTGGGTAATCCCAGTTATATATTTTTTGAATTTTGGGTTCATTCTTATATCATATAAAATTGTTATATTTTCACCACATTATTCAGGCAGCCCGCAGTGACAATTTCATTCAGAATTTGTATTTGCCATTGGACTTATAAATTAAGTTAATTATATTCTCTATTTCGTGGTCCATGTTATTACTTAATGGTTATTTCATGCCACTCAGAGAGAATACAAACATCTGTTTCAGGTGTTGCAGTTTGCCTGTGGTTGAAGTATCATCCATTGGATGACGGACGCTGTTTACAGACGGGTAAGTTATCAAACAATTTATGATACTGCCTGAGTATTCTTGGCTACGAAATTATTACCTACTGTATTACAAATATTTATAAACAAATAAAAGTCAAATATGTATGTTTAAAATAATAATTAATTGAATTTTGTGATATAAAATTAATTATTGACATTTACCAACAACGTGGCATTTTATCGAGTGACAGGATATGTTTTAATGCTGTTTTAAGGTGAATTTTAGAAGGCAAGCAAAATAATATTATTCGCAGTATATGACGTGATATAAAAAAAATGATCTTAATTTTTGTAGTCCTGAATCGACAAATAAATAAGTAAATATGCTAGAGAGACCGCAGGCGTTAATTTAATTAATAATTAGCATTAATTATTTTTTCAAGAAACCCTGTTTCTGAGATCTTTCTGGTCTCTGTTTGGGGTTTTGCTCCATTTAATTTTATTTACATTACATTTAATTTGTTTGTACCTGGTTTAATGCTTTTCTGAGATTTTTTTTGTCGTATAAGTCCCACAATTATTTATAATGCATTCTTTTTGCATGATTTTTGTTTTAACTTTTTACAAGTTGAAAGTTTTCAATCTGTAAAATAAGGTTTTTTTGGTTTTTTTTTTATATCCCTAAAATAACTTTTATAGAGTTCAATATAATTTAAATAGCTATATTTATTTACTAAAATAATTTTAAGATGAGGGGCCCGAACAAATGAAAATTTTAGCTCAGACTTGAACCTTTGTGTGATCGCAATAATATAGGAGTGATGATTGTTTCTTGCATAGTAATGGGCCAACACTCTGACATATCGTCACACATAAATTTATTTTAAAAACAGGAAATTAGGACATCTGACGAGAGAAGAGAACTTTGGACGATTAAAAAAACGTCAAGAAATCGCGAACCAGGTAGAGGATAACATCAAGGACAAAAAACTTTCAAGATTTGGCTTGACATAGTAATGAGTATATCACTCTTCAAACTTTCTACTGATAAAATTCGTAAAGCCAATAGGTGGCCGAAGTTATGAAAGGAATACATTAAGAAGAAAGCGTAAAGATTTATGAAACGTCACTGAAACACCGAAATATTGGAGAAATCCAGTAGCTCTTGTAATTTTTGTGATGTATGTATCTTCAATGAAAAAATATTGGACATATTTGTCACTATTTTTAAGTATCACTTTTAATAAATTATTCAGCTGAAATATTTAATAAACTATTTAGTCCTGAATTGACAAATAAATAAGTAAATATGCTAGAGAGACCGCAGGCATTAATTAGAATTATTTTTTCAAGAAACCCTGTTTCTGAGAACTTTCTAGTCTCTGTTTGGGGTTTTACTCCATTTAATTTTATTTACTTTAGTTGTACCTTGTTTAATGCTTTTCTGAGATTTGTTTTGTGTCGTATGAGTCCCAGAATTATTTATAATGTATTCTTTTGTATTTTTTCATTACGAAGGGTAGTTACAATGCTAATTATTGTCGATCATTAATAACTTTAGAACCAAATAATTAGAGACCTTATAACCTCCGTAATAAGGCCCTGCCTGTTCTTCTCCACATTTACAATTTTTCCCATAAAAACTTTTTTTTTCTAAACTTCTTGGAAAAATCCAGGACTCCAATTCTTGAAAATAAGCTCTAACCCTACACCAGAAAATGACTATCACCCGATCCCCATTCTTTCTAACATATCCAAACCTCTTGAAAGACAACTGCAATCCTAAATCACCGATTTACTTGAACAGTCCCAACTTCTAGGCCCTTTCCAATTTAGTTTACGTTCCGATTACTCCAGACAATCTTCACTTGCTAATATCATTAGTGACATTCATGCTGATATTGATCAACAAAAACTAACAGTCCTAATTCTCATATATTTCTCCAAAGCATTTGATATCATAGACCACACAATCCTTCTTTCCAAGTAAAATTATCAAAACTTTCTACATTCACCTCTATTTAATGGTTTCGATCATTTCTTTCCATCCATTCACAAGTGGTAACTACCATCTTTACCTTTCTTCGCTCTACTTCCCTCTGAAATTCTCTACCTCCTAATATTTTTCAGGCTTCATCCTTACGAACCTTCAAAGCTCTTCTATTCCAACACCTTCTCACCGTCCAAAGAGATGCTTGTTAGTCTGGGAACGATTCACTCATTCATTATTTTATACTTCCAGACTTTTATTTTATTTGAATATTTGCTGTATATAGATAAATGTTGACTGACTGATAAATGTATCTATCTTTCTTGTTCTTTTTTGCGTTAATTTTATCGTTTTTTATCTATGTCTTACTGTATACACTTCGGCATATTGTTTGGTTTCTTACAGGAGGATCCTATGGAACAGTTAACATATTTTTTTTTATTATACAATTATTATTATTAATATTCCTATAGAGCTTTACACTTTATTTTCCGCTGTTATTACTATTTATTTTTTTATTATGATGTTATAGTTTACTTTATTTACCAGATGTGAATTTGTCATCTGAACATTAATTTTATTCATGAGGGACCTATTCCCGTAAATTTGTTTTTCTATTCTATTCAAGTCTTATTATTTATTCATTTATTTTACATATCTACCCTTAAGGGTCATTAGTTGGCAGTAGTCATTAGTATCGTAGTATCCTGTAGAGACCACAGTAATAATTCTGCTGGTCACAAATACTAGGTGAACATGTATTACACATGGTTGATCAACTAACAATGAATGCTTAATGTTTTCTTGCTTGCAGTGGGCTGGCCCTATACGAGACTTCTTTTTGATTTTTTATTCGTTTGTTATGTTTATAGTAGTACATTTTTTTTTGTTCTTTTTAGTTAATCTTTTCATGATGAGTCATACGTTCCTCGATACAAAATCTCTCATGTTGATGAGGCAGCGGAAATAGAATGTGTGAGAGAAGGATTCTGTGCATTCTGACCACTTTTAGTTTTCTTCACTTGTATAATATCACAATTTTATTGTACAATGTTTATCTAATAATATGATGATACCTTACTAAAATGAATCTAAACAATGTTTTGTTAAACTTACTTTGTGGTTTGTTGATTAATATAATTTCTGTTAGTTCCATAAAATCCATTTCATTATTCCTTTATCTTTTGAAAAATATCGTAATAATTTTATTTGGGATTTAACAGTTCATTATCTGGCGAAAAAGCAAAAAATTGCGATTAGAGAGAAAGTCTTACGCGCGAATGTCCTGCAGTTTTAATGTTTAGTTTACATAGTGCATATTTTATACACATCACAGTATGCTACCCTATCATTCCAAACTTTAGTTATCAGTATATATTGCAAACAAAACATATAATTTAACCCATACTTATTATAAATTATACGCCATTGTGACATCCTTTAGGTCTTTAGATGACTTAGACTTGCTAACTCACACACACACACTCAGACCAGTGACCAATATTCTGACCCATAGAAGTTTTCGGAAGCAGTCCTGTGATAATCAATCATTGAAGCGCGCTGACCGGGCAGCCGCAGGGTAGTCAATATTATCCCCTGTCAAGGGATATATTAAATCCTGATGCGACAGCATGCGGACAGGCTTTGTAACACCCTGCCTGTATTTAGTGGTAGACGATTTGTAAATCACGACAGTAAAAATGTTCATAGATTACTTCAAGCAGCTAGATTATATTTAGAACATAACATACCCATCTCTCAATAGAAAATAAACTACTAATCTACAAAGTTATACTTAAACCAATCTGGACATACGGGATAGAGCTATGGGGGACAGCAAAAAAGTCGAACATCAAGCGTATCCAATCCTTTCAATCGAAATTCCTGAGAACAATAGTAAATGCCCCTTATTATGTCAGCAACAAAACCCTTCATAACGACCTTAATATACCCTACATTCTAGAACTCATCCCTTCCAAGTTTATGAAATTCCACAGTAGCCTTTCCAACCACCCTAATCCTGTAGCACAGTCTTTGCACTGCGCCACTCATCCCTATAATCATCCTCGGAGACTGAAAAGGCAGTGGCCTCGTGACCTGCTATAATCGCGTGACAGTGGGAGTCCTGGCAATGGCCAGTTTCTCCAATCATGTCCTATTGTATGAATGAGCGAGTGAATGATGATGTAAATATGGTATTAATGAGATCATTTATCTGTATTATTATTGCCTTATAAAAGGCAGATTGTAATTATTGCACAATAAAGATTGTTGTTTGTTTAAAAAAAAAAAAAAAAAAAAGAACATAACATAACCAACAAAACAGAAATATATAGTTGTGTGATTCAAAGCTATTGACAGTCATTAATTTAATTTATATAATTAGATGTAGCACGAATGGCTCGATCGTTAGGTATTGGCTGGTTTATTAAGTTTTCCTTTGTGTAGCTAGTTGTTTGCACACCTCGAGGCAGAGGCGCCACGACCAGTGATTCCCCTTCGTTGTGTTTTGCTTTGTTGTGAGTGAATGAAAAAGTCTTTTTAGATTTATATATAAGATGAAACGTTAAGTAACAAATTTATTATAAACCCTCAAAGCCCTTTCCTATATTGTTATATTATA
>OV884013.1:83606620-83720936 GCA_930367205.1 Acanthosoma haemorrhoidale
CGAGTATGGCTAAGTAAATAGTAAGACATGCTATGAGTGTGGGGCGCTTGCGCTGATCAATATTCGGCCCCGGTTGGTCCAGTGTCTGTGCCATGTGGCTCCCGATCCCACCTCGTCTCCGCACCTCAGCCACGCACGCACGCAACATCTGACGAGTCTCAGTGTCCAAGGGCGTAGCATGTGACGCCGGCAGAACCTACCCGCCAGGTCAGTATCCTACGCACAACTTTCCCGCCATTAGCTTTTGCCCTAACAACGTTATTTCTCTCAAATATTCCATAAAGTATGTATTAATAATATATTTTTCAGGAATATATGAAAATGTTACATTCATGAATATATTTTTCATTTGTATGACTTATTAGATTTTAGTCCACAAGACATCAGTAGTCACAAAACAATGAAGTTATGATAATTTAGTGCCGGTGGTGAAAGGGTAAATTAAATAGTAAATCTTACGCCCCTCCACAATATAGTCTTTATTGACCGTATACATGAACAAGCGTCGTATAGTGAAGTCAAAAGAGTTAGCAAACCTATTTAAAAGTTTAAATTAATACAAATTATTTCTAATATAATAGGTTTTTTCACACCAGTAATTGGCGACTGAAGATTACAACTGACTAACACAACTTAACTGAAGAACAGCTTAGGATTTTTCTAAACGTTATTGGGTAATAAAGAAAATTTCGTGGAGAGAAGAGAGATCTATTATCTAATAAACGTAATTATTTGAATAACATATAATAATTGAGATACTCTTAGCCTTTCTTGGAAAATTATTTCTCTTCAGTCAACAGGCATATTTATTCATCATATGTTAGGTCTCTGTGCATAATTTATATACACTTTTATTCCCACACCTGCTCAAAATATTATAATAAATATATTATTTATAACTAGTTTTAACGCAATGAGAGTTCCTACTCTAATTTATGTACATTATAGTTCGGTAATTAAAAACGTATCGAAATAGCTCTCTGTAATAATACCTCAAGTCAACTTATTCTAATTGCCAACCTGTTTAATTAATAAATTAAAAACACTAATATGTATTCTGTTCAGCCTTTATGTAAAAGCAGTTTTCATTTATCATTATATATTTTTAATATATTATATATTTACTTATTAAAACTCTTTTTCACGGATTTGAGACCAGAAAAGGTGGACTATCTTTTTGTTAGCAAGCTCTTTCTGTCTGTGAAAGTGAATTAAATTTAATCTTCATTTAGATAATCGAAAGTAATTATCATGTTATGATGCAATTATTCAATACTATTACACCAAATGAGATCATCAAAATCAGTAATTTGCTTTCCAGTTTCCATAAACATATGTTTCTCCGACTTCTATGTTCCAAGAAAAATGTCAAAGCCCCTGTACTGAATTGTTTTTTCTTACTTTGTTTCGTTTGTATAATAGAACCTTTTTTTCGTATAGGAAAAAAAACGCACTTCAATAAAAACGAATACGATTTTTTTTTAATATAACATATTAATTTAATTTGACGAAGTTGAAATCTGACTTATTCATAAACAAAAATAATATATTTTATCGTAGGAAGTTAATTATTTATAAATTTGTAAATTACTCTGAAGTTTCCAAAACAAATTTACTGCGTTAAAAAGGTTTTTAATTTTAAAAAAAATAAAATTTAATAAATTGAATATAAGGGCTGTAAAAACTAATGAACATTTTTTTATATCGTGAGGTTGAGTTGCCTACAAATTTTGTATTAATTTTCATTACTCCACGTCACAAATGAGAGACTTAAAATCAGTGAACCGTTCATAGGAGATAACATATGTATTTTTTTTGGAACAGTTCAACGTTTCTGAAGTGGAATAAATCACACAAATAGATCGTTTTATTGGTAGTGTTGTATTTAATTTGTATACCTAAATATTGAGACATGATACCCGGTTAGATTTTGTGTTTCAGAAATCAATAAAATTTGGTTAATTGAGCCTTGAACAACATTACAAAGTATTTTCTTAATAAAGTATGCTTATTCCAGTGAGATTATAATTTTTTTTTCAAATTATGCTAAAAGATATCATTAATACTTTTAATTCATTAATTTACTTAAGAGAGATACAGAGCATTCCTCTATAATAAACTTAAAATGTTTATGTTAAGCGTCGCTTTAAGCATATAAGTAATTAAGGTCAAATATGCAACTTAAATGGCTGTTATAACATTGAACTCAGAAGTATAATAGTGTTCCATAGAAGTTTAGACAACACTCCTGAATCTTAGCTTGGGGGACAGAGTCGGAAGTTTAGCGCAACTTGAGCAGAGTACACGTAGGTCAAAAACCCTCGAACGCACCCCAACCCATAAGTCTGGGGCTCAAGCACCAGCGAAGGCTGGAACTTACACAGCTTCCGTATCAACAGGTACACAATAACCTGGCCGACTACCCAGAGGTTTGTGCCATGTAACAAGTGCTCTCGTGGACACTTTCATGCAGGGTCTGGCGTTGGATGTGCTTATAAATTATGAAAATAAATGTGAATGCTAATGTAAATTTAGTGAATACTTTCTTGAATCAATCCATGATTCGTGAAATTCGCTAAATAAATGTGACGTTACATGAGCAATGCATTTGGACCACTTACTTATTTACTAAGGTAAGGGTGGTCGGGAATTAGATATTTATGGTTTTAATAAGCAGTGAATGTGTTTAATTGAAAGACATTTTCAAGTAATTTATTTATTATTATATTAAAAGAGATAAACAATGATCTCATTCTTTAAACATCAGTCAATTAAGTTTCTTCGCGACTTCCTTGGATGAGGGGCGATCGTATTTAGTCTGTTCAACGATAGTGATCATCATAGTTCGTTCATTCTGAACTTTCACAGTTGTACTCACTGTACAACTTCTCTAAATATACTGATTATTTTTAAATATCTTCAATTGACTAGAAAGTATGAAAACCAACGTATAAGTACAAAAGGTCTGTCCTGTTTCACTGTTTTGTGATTTGTCAAAACCCAGCTTAGATGTTAATTAAGAATAAAAGATCTGATGTTAATTGCCAAGAGACATTAATGATAGTAACGTGAAAATAGGATATCCTACAAAATAACGTTTTGAGAGCCAACAATACAATACAAATAATTCATTTAATACGCAGCAGACTGATTTTTTTTTTCCCCTTAGCTTTCTAATTATAAGATTGAGGACGAGGGAAAAATAAAGGTATATTTGGGTTGAGCGGCTCCTTGCACTAGGAGTACCTGCTTGAAGGTGGTGTGAGGGAATTAAGGAGTGTGGGAAGCCTCGGTAGAGGTTGATAGTTGCGGTACAGTGGTGAGAGTCCACTGGTGGCTGGGCCTAGAGCCCCTCTAGGCATGTAGCGCAGTCTTATTTAGTTGGATAGCAGTGATGGGTGCCCGTTAGAGCCTTGTTGTTGGTGGGCCAAGCGCCGTGATGTCCACCATTTTGTCTGCTTTACCAGATCTTGAGAGTTGCCATCTTGCCGGTAGCGGTGGGGGTGTCGTGTCTCGGAATAGAGGGCTTTGGCTATGTTTCATCGAGTCAAAGAACTTGATGTGTCTTCTTTGAATGGGTTCGGTGATGGTGGGGACTTCGAACTTTTCGTGGATGTCGGGAGTCTTCATATCACGAAAAGGGGTATGCCATAGTGCCGTGCGCAGGATTTAGTTCTGGAAGCTCTGGAGTCGAGTTATTGTGCTAGTGTGTAGGAATCGGAAGAGTGGTTTCCCAAACAGTAGAGCTGGCCTCAGGACGCTCTTATATATTAACAGTTTAAGCCGAAGGGATATAGCCAGGCTTGTGATGAGATGCTGGAGAGAGTAGTAAGTCCTACGTACTCTTTTCAGCTTCTTCTGCAGGAGTGTGTAGAACGTCATGCGTCTGCTTAGGTTGATGCCGAGGTAGCATATGCTGTTGGAAAGTTTGCATTCAGTCCCGTCTATGGTGAAGCTGGTTGGACGCCTATGGAATATAGGGTTTAAGTAGACCACAACGTTTACGTAAAGTCATTAAAACTTTTTTTGAAAATGTATTGGCAACTGTTGATAAAAACATACTTAGCACACCAGTCCACGTGACTAACGTTCTGATTGAATACCTCTGTCCTAGTCTGTTTCAAAGTGCATCCTCTCTCATGGGGAGCAATTATGCAATTATGAATTGGTTTTGACCCCCCCCCCCCCCGTGTCCTGAATAAGAAAACACTTAAGTATTGAACCCAAATATCTCATGATTGAAAGCATAAACAATGTGATATTCCACGTACTTTTTCATTAAACATTAATTAGAAATATACGACACATCATATTATCCTGCTGAAATTTTGTTTCCAACTTGGCATTAGTTTGCCATGTTCGATACTTTAAACATTAACGTTTAAAAGTGACAATGCATTTTGGGTTTGTTAAATATTTACCAAATATTTTACAAAATTAATTATGTTTAAATATTCCGAACCCTGCACAAACCTGCTAATAAGAAACATACCATCTTTAAATTGGTTACCATGTCATCTAATCAAAAACCTGATTTTAAGCACTGGAAAACTCCTACTTTCCTTAGAAATTCAAGTGGTGGATCAAGTAGCTTAATCTGGCCCAGAAAAGGAATCAGGTTTTACAATGGAATCTGATCTAGTTTTCTGGGAACTCGGGGATATGTTTCGTGGGAGAGAAAAAAAATGTCGGCTAAAGTTGTCTACTAAAGTAAAGTGGGCTTTGGAATCCGAGGCAATCCCATTGATCAAAGATACTTGGTGATAGTGGCGAAGTGATACTGCAGAATCCTAATCTAACTTTTATTCAGACCCCTAATTTTAATTTTATTTCATGAAAAATATTTTTAATATGAGGGAAGGATAAAATAGTCGTAAAACTAACTAAATAATAGTTAAGACATGTTTAGTTGTAGGGCCTAATATGAAGGTTCACTGCCAAAAAGTATTTAATAATATTTTAAACAAAAACTATTCCTGAATGAATTGGAGACGTAACTTGATTATTAACAATGTTATATCTTAAATAAGAGTTTAACGTTGGGACTAAAATGCAAATATTATAGAACTACTACATAAAAAACAAAATACCGGTGGCTCTAATTAATAAAATAATTCAGCTAGAAACGAAATTAAGCGACAGTCAAGACGAATTTCATCAAGGGTGGTCTACAGTATTTTTACTATAAGAATCGTAATGGAAAAGTACTCAGAACAGCTCAGAAGCTAATTTATGTCTATAACAACTTTATTATGATGAAATTACAATCTGCCTTTACTTAATAGGCAATAAATAATTGAGATAAGTGTTTTCATTCATACCATATTTACAAGTCATCATTCGTTCGCACATTCATACAATATTTACAAACAGCCCAGGGGCCCCCCAAGTCCACGGTTGTTGCCTCCCTCGCAAGCGAAAGAGGAAGCGGAGTCTCGGGAAGTCCCCCACGCTCCCCACCAGCCACGTCACCGGATACGAGCCAGCGGAGGCTGACGAAGAGCGCGAGAGCCACATACGCTCAGGACATGATTGGAGAAACTGGCCATTGCCAGGACTCCCACTGTGCGCATTTATAGTAGGTCACGAGGCCACTGCCGTTTCAGTCTCCGGGGAGGATTATAGGGATGAGTGGAGCAGTGCAATGACTGTGCTACGGGATTAGGGTGGTTTGATAGGTTACTATGGAATTTCATAAATTTGGAAGGGATGAGTTCAAGAATGTAGGGTATATTAAGATCATTATGAAGGGTTTTGTTGGTGACGTAATAGGGGGCATTTACTATTGTTCTCAGGACTTTTGATTGAAAGGATTGGATGCGCTTGATGTTCGACTTTTTTGCTGTCCCCCATAGCTCTATTCCGTATGTCCAGATTGGCTTAAGTGTAACTTTGTTAATAAGTAGTTTATTTTCTATTGAGAGATGGGATGTCCTTCGAAGTAGTCTGTACAGTAGTCCAAAGCGGCTGTTTAGTTCTTGTCTTTTTAGCCTCGTGTGTGGGTTCCATGTAAGTCTTTTGTCGAGATGGAAGCCTAAATACCGTACTGTCTCAGACACGGGGAGAGGAATCGAATTGAAAAATACTAGCGGACAGGACTTGCGGCAGAGGGTAAAGGTTATGTGGGAACATTTTGCTTCATTGACCTTGATTCGCCATTGGTTGCACCAATACTCAATCTCATCAAGGTGTTATTGAAGGTTTTGGGATGCTATATCAGGGTCTGAGTGGGATGACAAGACTGCAGTGTCATCTGCAAATGTTGCCAAGAAGGTATTGGGGGTAGAGGGGACATCAGCGGTATATAGGTTATAGAGGATGGGACCCAGGACGCTGCCCTGTGGAACTCCTGCTTTTATGGGATAGTAGTTAGAATATTCTAAACCACAGCGGACTTGGAAGAAGCGGTTTGAAAGGTAGGACTTTAGGATTAGGAAAAGGGTCTGTGGTAAATGTGTTTTGAGCTTGTAAAGCAAACCTGCGTGCCAAACCCTGTCAAAAGCTTGAGCTATGTTCAGAAATGCAGCAGTGCAATACTGTTTGGATTCAAGGGCTGAGGAAATGTGATCAACAACGCGAAGGCCTTGTTGAGTAGTGGAATGTTGTTGACGGAAGCCAAACTGATGTACAGGAAAAAGGTTTTTGGATTCAACAATTGGAAGTAGACGTTTTAAGAGGAGTTTCTCAAATATTTTTGAGAGGATAGGGAGTAGGCTAATTGGACGGTAAGATGAGGCGTCGTTGGGTGGTTTTCCGGGTTTGGCGAATAGGACAATAATGGAGTGTTTCCAGAGGAGAGGAAAGTGCGTGGTTCGGACAATGCAATGGAAAAGTACTAGGAAAGTAATAGTGATTTTAGCCAGTTGAATGTCCCATTTAACCCTGTTACTTAAGGACAAGTAGCAGGATAAGGAGCTAGGTAGGGAATAGGCAGGTAGGAAGGCTTTTAGGTACCAACTGGTTTAAATCAAATAGAAACTATGTTTCCAATACTCGTTAACCTAATATTACAGAAGGGTGTCAGGAATACTTCAAAAATATGAAATAGATATATTTACTTACTTTCCTATCTTATAGACGTTGCAGTTATTGCAAGAAATGGAGAAACCTTGAAAATATGGGAATTTGGAAAGATATCTATGACTTAGGGAAAATGAAGAGAACGCAAAATAGTGACGACTAGAAGGAATCTTAGGTAATATGTGGACCATAGAATCGTACAATGACTTTATGAGCATAATTCAAAGTTCGTTGAAATGAGGAAAATCTATCGCCCGATGAACGAAGGCTACCAATAACAGATAAAGAAGAATTAAGAAATAAGCGTTCTGTCCAGGATGCAGGACATGATGGGCAATATAATAGTGGGAAGACTTAGTTTGGCATGTACCTTCACTGCATGTATCCTAACATAAGACCGTTACACGCTTAATAAGGGAACCCTGGACCAGAATTTCAACAGGAAATAATACAGTAGTTTTCAGTGGTTTCAGAATATGAATCAGATTGCAGATGAAGGGGAAGTGTCAGTGGATGTCTGGCCCTTAGTCAAATTTAAGGTTCTACATGACACACTCTTTCAACATAGTAACGAATCTGCTTGGTTTAAAGTATTCATTGATAGAGTCACTTGTTTATAGAAATTGTGTTCGTTGATACAAAGAGTTTACTACATGTATTGCTTTGAACAACAGTACATATTTATCAAAGTGCCAGGCATTTCTGTAATGTTAACCTATAGGTGCTACAACGGTTATCAGAATGTCTCAGACTCAAAAGCTGGCGGCTTATAGAGTATTTAAAAAATGTTTTGTACAGGGGTTATAAGTCGGAAATAATAATTATTTCTTTGTAGGAGTATTTATCTGCAGTTTTCTTTGTTATTGTCTTATTGTTACTATTATTCATTAGGTAGCATTTAGCAGAAAACTTTCAGTTTGTTGACTGCCTCATATTTCAGCTGCTAAATATTTCCTGCCAAAGTGTTACCACCTTCATAGCTCCAAAAGATCCTCATACCTTTGGCTGTAGTCAGAAAATATTTGTGAACCCACGTCTTCTATTTTTGTGTTGTACAGTTGTACAGCGTCAATTCTTTTGAAGACCTTTTTCATCCATATTTTCAATCCAACCAAACTAACCAGTCAGATCCCATTGAAATTTTTAGAACACATCTTAAATTTGAGTATAAATTTAACACAATCCAGCTTGTTTGTGACCATTCTCATGAAACGGCACGTGTTAAAGTGCGAGATTCGAAAATAATAAATCGATTTTCCATACTCAACGGTCTGTCGGTTTGTCGGTATGTCAGTCTGTCTATCTGAACATTCGTCCGCTTATCAGCATTGTTCCCGGTTGCCTGACCAGGAGGGGGGACTTCTGCACTGTTGATAACCAAGGGCACTTCAAAATACCATCAATAAAGTATCCCAGCAAGTTGCAATTTGGATAAATATATTCGCCATTAATTCGTGTGAGTGTAGCATTTGTGTGAATCTTACAGCTGTTGTATCAGCACTGCCTGCTAAATTTTCACTTGGAAGGTTAGATGTTGCGTCATAGTGATCATAAAGATTAAACTCAGCATTTCCCATTCTCAATTATGTCATAATCATGAATGTCAACGATGCTTAATTCCAATTTGACGAATGATTTTCTACATCAGCGAAAATCGGCACTTTCCCACCATGTTTTGGTGCCGATATAAGTTTTTCTGTCCCAAATATCGCAACCTAGCATAAATAGCTAGGGACTCAAAGAGACCCCAATTGCTTTCCTAATAGAGTTATTTGCCAACCGGCCGCAAAGCCCCGGCGAATTAAACCGGTCTCCCGGTTAATTAATTGCTTTTTCACATGAAATTCTTCTTTACCTTGGCAAGAAGATTGCCCTGGTTCTCACCAATGAACTTCTACACACGGACTTTGTAACTTTCCTGACCTTTAGGTTTCCTCCAAATAATAATTGTTATGAGAAGTACATATGGTAAAAATTAGGCCAACGTTGGAAAATACACATTGAGATTTTAAGCTATCAGAAATTGAAAAAAAAGAGTTTTGATACAACGCTATGCAAATTTTTTTTATTGAGAATTTTGTTTACATATTTTATTTTTTACAGCTGCCAATGATGTTGACTATCTTCACTCTGAGGCTATCTATTATGAAAATAATAATAAGGTTAATTCAGTTTTGGAAAACAAAAAGAAATAATTTTTTACCAAGAAAAATACATAATAAAATAAAGCTTATACCTCCATTAAATAAAAAATATTTGTACTTATTCTAATGAATAATTTAAAAAAAAAAGTTATAATAAAATACTTAATTATAAGCAAATGTTGGTTGTTACTTATTCTTAAATCTATTTGCAAAATTAACATTGGCACTTATCGATAGAAGATAATAAATGAGAGCGCAATGAGGAATTTAAAATCACGGGCTTTACCGCAATGAGCAGTATTGTGTTATTTATTTGTTTATTGGTCGCTTCAACCTGTTGGTTATTAGTGGTTAATATACAATGTGTATAAAATGTAGCTATTCAATTCCTCTGTAGGTGTCTCCGTTATTTTCCAAGTCCTTTATTGGGTTTATCGTTTACAGTCATTCTCTTGTAATGGATTACTTTATACAGCCCGTCAGTATGTGTTCCACAGAGTAGTCTTAATCACAATCTGTGCATTAACGCTGGATGAGCTTGGTGCAGATTACTCGTCTTGAACTAACGTGGTAATAATTGACTTGCAGTCCGTTGATGTCATGTTGAACAGAAGACTCAAGGATAAAACCATGTTCAAATATTGTGAGCAATTAGACCTTAGGGATCACTAAGTTCTGAAACTTAGGCGTAGTACCAGAGGAGATTTGAAGTGTCAGGGGATATTTTTAGACAGCTCCAAAGTGATTGCCAATTACCATAATAAATCTATGCTATGTGAGTTCGATTTGAAACCGGTAATTTTTCCCAATTCATTTTTTATCGAAATATGATACGAGGGTCAATAGAAAAGAGATATTTCGTGATGTAAAACGAACCTTAGAAGTCTAATAAACGTCATTAGTGACATGTTGCTTTTCAAAACTAAGTTTTAAACTTTAAGAATAACTAGCACAAGCAAATGACAGGCAATAATTATAGAATGTAAGACAATTCATCATTAAAATAAAGAAACATTTGATAAGATTGTAACAACAGATAAACAACAAAAGCAACAGTTCCGTAAAACGGCATTCGTGTTAAAAAAAGAATGAAGAAAAAATTGGAAATCCGGTAAAAATCTACTTTTATTTTGTTTTTTTAGAAACACGATAATTCTAGAATAATTACTGTCAGGTCGAATAGGGTTTTGAGAAACAGTAATCTTATGCATATTATTTACAACATCGCATTCAGCATTTATGTGGTCCAGTCAACGTAATCATAGTAGTCAATTATTTGTTGAGATATATAGGAAATAGGGAAATATTTTAAAAAAAAATTGATTTTTTGTCTTCGTAATTTACATAGCTGATTGCACAACACGACAAACGAGCAAAGGCTTCCTCGACCATTAAATGCAAGCATACAAAACCGGTATCTCTAACAATGGCAGGCCAATATGGTTAGTTCTATAGATGGTTTTCTCTAGGTGGTTTTAAGGTATCCTCTTTGATTCGGTCCCAACCACGTGGCCAGCCATCTGAACCTCTTAATCTTAATGAATCGATTAATGAATTAATGAATGAGACGTTGTCATTTTCTACTTTCCTTACTTAGTTTCTTACCCATGAATTACATGTTCCTCTAAGAACTATACGCTCAATACATAGTTTTTCCTGATCAGCTACTTTCGTGAGAGCCCAACACTCGGACACGGATGTTAATAATTATTCAAGATGAGTAGCCATTGTTTTGCCAACTTCTTCACCATGACTAAATAGAAATTACCCTCTTCTCGGACTTGAAACACACCCACCTACCTTTCCAAAGTTTGTGAATAAATTTCCGGCGTCAGTATAGAGAGAGAGAGACGATTAGCTCATGATCCCGACACGGCATGTGCTCACTAGGGGCGCGGGCATATCCCGGCTTCTGATTGTTCAAAATAAACTGTCATATAATGGTCTCTCACATCGAATATCAAGTGTAATATATTACAATAGGCGTCTTGTCTTGCAGAATCTCTCTCTCTCTCTCTCTCTCTCTCTCTCTCTCTCTCTCTCTCTCTCTCTCTCTCCACTGGTGCTTGTTGATCTGCTCAAACCTCTGCTGCACCTCTCATTCCTGCCCCTGGTAGCTTTAGCCCTGCAATGTCAGACCCCACACCTTCCTAGTGGGATTCTCTTGCTTTTCCTTACATACCTAACCTATGTGAATATACCTTTCAGATGCACAGTCAGATAGCTATGTAGTAAGAGCCGTCACCAACCAATCGTATAGACTGATCAACTTTCTCTCCGTCACCAGGACTAGGACAACTAGACCTCCTCGTGACAAACCGACAGCCACAATATTTAACATTTTAAACCAATGTCTCTCATTCATTCCCAAACATATTAGTAAATGCCAAACAGCATATGGAACGCAGTAAATGCATTCCCAGCATACATTTTTAAGATAGCAGAATAAAGGAATGAATTCCGCGAATGATATTTGAAACAACAAAAACGTGGAAATTGGGAACCTCATTTCAGTGCTTATCCACTCAACCGTGGGGAATTATCAGCCAAAGAGGAAATCTCGTGAAACCTAATCCAATCAGGGCAACTGAAATTCGATTTAGTCGAAGAGAGATGAGTTGTTAGATCTGTCTGTTTGTTTTGGCATAGTGCTCCTATCTATCCAATTCCTATGCTCTGAATCTAATACCATTATTTGTCACTTCAATGTTTAATAAATAAGATCAATATAGCAATAATAACTAGTAATAACATCTTCTTTTATTAATACTTTCATTGTTTTGTAATTATAATAGAGGTACTCATTGTAATTAAGTGGAAAGAAAGTATCCTAAAGCCATATATGATTTGCAAAAAGGAACTAAGCTGAATACAAATGGTATTTTGTCTAGTATATATGTATTCGTTTTATTGTACATGACATATAGAGCCAGGGTATGAGGTCGATAGTTCACTGTTCGAGACTTGCTTGGCTAATAAGTCAGCGTGTTCATTCCCCTTAATTCACGAATATCCCTTTACCAATTAAATTTTTTAAGTTTCCCTTAAATTTGTTGTATGGTTAATCGTACGTTATCTGTTAGCCTATCCCCTATCTTTGGGTTCATTATTATGTTATTGTTATATTTTGTTCCTAGTGTATAAGACAAATGAAAGAAAAAACAAACATTAACGATATTTATAAAACAGCTGTAGTTATTATTATAATAGTTGCATTTCTACACCATATTAACGATAAAAGATCAATTAATAGCTTGGAAAATATTGAATTAGTATTAGATTCCCTAATGTCGGATAATATTAATAAAAAGGAAGCAATAGCTAACCCACGTATGCAAAGAAACCTGCCCCTCCGTACCTCCTGGACAAAGCCAGTCGTGAAGAGAGGAGCGTGGATGTAGCAGCTCTGGTTATTTCGTAACACAAATAGACTAACTTACCTAGGGTCAATAACTGGTAACACTCGAATTACAATTTGAACATGTACAATATCCTACTGAGGTCATGAAGATTATAATCTGTTTAAAATATAGGATACTTTTATGACCTTAGGGAGATCACCTTCGTAAAATTATTTATCTGCAGCGTTCTATCAAAAATTATATCAATGTTTTTTAATTTATTTTCCTGTATGGAGTGTGTGGATACACCAAGTAATGTTATTATTTATTCTGTATTTTACCTGCGATCTTAATGGAAAGAATTATTACGATGGTTTCTCCTTATACTAGAAGACTCTCTATAATACAAAATGCAGTTGTTGATAAATATTTGAGCTCTTACAAATTGTATCCATTTAAGTTGTATAAGTGGTAAACTGTACGGTGTCTAATTTTGGACTGAGGTGGGGCCTTCTTGGCAAAGTCTCGATTATCCTGGTGTGAGATCCGCTGATTCAGATAGGTGTGGATGAGAAGGGAAACAGGAGACAATCAGACTTCGGCTGCACGCTTGGATCAATACCAGCACACGACCAAACAGGACAAGATCAAACCACAGACCTGACCAGATTAGGTCACATTAGGGTAAGGCCCTGTCAAAGACAAAGACCTTAACTTATTTATTTCATCGAACCGCACCTCACCAGTTTTTTCTTCTAACCAACCATAATACATCTTGTTTCAAAAAAGAACGAACTGATTCCCTTCTCTCGAGCTGAAGGTTAAATCAGTATTACTATGCTTTCTCATTGGTTGATAAAGTGGATATTACACTAGCCTTTATCGGTTCTTGATATGTTACGTGAATATTAGCACATTACGTGTGATCGGGTGTTCCAATCTACGAGTATATTCATTGTGAGTTATGAATTTCACTCACGTATGTTACTACTGTATACGGTATCTAAAGCTAATTATTATTTTCCAAGTAACACAAAGGGGAGGCCTTCCATCTCTCAGTTTCCATGTACAGGTATTATGTTGAAACCATATACGGAATTCAATAGACCTAAAATATTTACGTTTATAACGTATAACAGTTTGAAAACGCTGTAATCGTTTATGTCAAGATATTAGAATGAGTATGTAAAAACAAATAAAGGTAAAAAAAGTCACACTTTACAAGATTTCTATCTTTAAATTTTATCCTAACTATTAAAATAAAGATATATTTCAGGTGGATTTTAAAAATATTTTCGATGATATGATAACAAATTGGAACTATACTATTTTTTTTTTAATATTTATTATTTAAGTACCATCATTATCTCTGTTCAAAATATTATAATTTTGCACAGAACCACAAATTAAAGTATTACATGCGTTGGTCACCGGATGGTTGGTAAAAACGTACCAAAAACCATCATAATAAAACAAAAATAATAAATTTACTGAATCAAATTAAGTAAACAAAATTAAACAAGTTAATATAAATTTACTTTAATTTTATTCCGAAACTACATGTTTTGTGTATTTTTTGATCTTTTAACGGAATTTTTACTAAATTTTCTATTTTTCTTATTATTGGGTTTTCTGATATGGTGCTGAGAAAAAAAGACATTCACTTTTTGGGTATGTCCATCTTGCTGGATTGTTGGTATTTTACATCAGGTTAACAAGCTGTTGATCTTGTTATTGTTAATTATACGCATACCTATGTGTTATACGATTTTCAATTTCCTGTAATTTTTTATGTAAAAATTAACTTAAAACTCGTGCAGTATATATTGTAGGCCGGATTATCGCTTTATATAGTATGAATTTGTTTTCAGTAGTAGTAGTGATTTTTTGTGGAAGTAGGGTGACATTTTACTGATGAGGTTTTTAGTTTTGTTGCATTTATTGTTTATTTGGTTTGTGAGAGTGAGGGAACGGTCTAAGGTAACTCCTAGGTAGTGAATGGAATGGGTCTAGGTTATCGCTGAAGGATAAATGGTGGGTTAATTGGTCCACGTTTGGTAAATACTATTTCATCTGTTTTAAATGGTTAAGTTTAATTTTCTATTTATTGAAATAGGTGTTGATTATTTTCATTAGTGCCTATTTTTAATTGTGTATATTTTAAACGGTCTTATGTAGACTGGTGTGTCGAATTTTTTGATGATATTGTCGCTATTTACTATTACTTAACCGTCAGTTAATATTAGGTAACTTTCGGTGATTTGTAAGGTTCAACAGATAGATGGGGAAAACCTTAGTTTTTTCACCATTAATTTGTAGATGTCTTTAAGAAACTAACCGCGACAACCTCTTAATAGTGTGTTTGCAAATATTTACTTTACTTAAGTCTGAACTACTTGCCAATCACAAAAGAAGAGTAAATATTTATTCATGCATGGCCGAATCGTCGTTTACACTCATGATGAGCCAAGCCATCTAAAATTTTGAACGTATTTTTAATTTAATCTAAAACTTCGTAGAGTGTGTGTTGATCAAAGCCGAGTAGTATGAGGAAAAAGTTGGTCATATTTTCCCTGTCTGGTTGTGGTTTTTCCCAGAGTTAAATTAACTCCACTTCCCTCACTGGTATTTATGTTAATAGATAAATTATTTTAAGGAATAACATTGACCCATATTAATTAGGAGGTTTTGTTCAATCATCAGGAAGGTTTAGCCTATTCCATTCGTAATTTTTAATTACAATTATATTTTTCTGAGTAGAAAAATTTAATTGACTTAGACTAAACGTGAAAAGTGGGTCTTTTTGGTGGTTACAACTGGTCATTGGATCTACTTGCAGAATTATCCTCCACTTGTAGTAATAAACTGAGGTCCTCAAAACCTCTTCCTTCCTAAGCCTACATTTATAGGGGCGGGTTGGTTCCAATAGGACAACCCAAACTTTCTTCACCAAATGCCTTTTTGGAGTATCTACCAAACCCAATGAAAACGCTCAAACTAAACCAATATCTTCAGTTAAACAGCAGGAGTGCTTAGGTCCTTGAGCCCTACAACAAACAGTCTACCCCTCACGCCAAATAGACTGGTGCCTTAGATTCCTAACGATCTCTCCGCAGGCACTTTCAACTGTTTACTCAAGCAATGCACGTTAACAGCTTAGAAGAATAAAAGGCTTAGTAAATAACAACAATCCTTCTCAATTTTCGTCACTTTGTTGTCAGGACTTTATTGGCTTCACTGGCATCATTAATTGAAATTTGTTTTCCTCCAATTCGTTCGGCAGGCAACTGACCGTGTGAGACATCGCTCATAAATACTACTCCAGATACTTGCGTTTAATGTTTGAGTTTTTTTAGAGATAGGGTTCTCATTTTTTTTTTTTTTAAGAACTTACTAACACTACACCCAACAGAATTCTTTTGTTTCCGACCCACATATAACATACAAACTGGTTCCGTTTCAATGGAATCGAACCCAACAGCTTATGTAATCCAGTTGTTAGCAGCAGAACGTGACAAATCCTCAAAATGTGTTGGTCTATTCGTTTCTAGTTTACTACTACTAATCAGGGCATACCCGTTTATTGTATTAAGAAATATATAGCTCATTTTGTAGAAGGTATTGTAGCCGATAGTCACCTGTAAGACATCTCCATTAAAACGGAGCGAACCCCACTGTCCATACATAGAAGATTTCTGCTGGAATTACCTTCATCCTTCACTGTCTGAGCTGCTCGTTATAAATAGTATATTATGTGTGTTACTCAGTTTCTTATTAATAGTAATAACAACACTCCCCCACAAACAAGTGCCGCACTTAGAAAAATTTAAATATTTGCTTCCTAATAGAATGAATTAGGCTTTTAATTATTTTTTAATTAATATTGAATTAATTCATATTTTGATTTCTTGTGTGACAAATCTCTAGAAAATAGTTTTAATTTAAAAAATGGTTTTGACGTTCAAGTAAGTACACGTGTTTAGTGGAAGACGGCCGAAGCCAAAGATGTGTAGCCTGTGCATTGGGTTCACCTGAAACTTTTATTCGGACAGCACTTGCATGGTACGGTGAGACAGTTTTGTGCAATAGAGATCCGGTTCAGGACGATCTCGAGTGCCGAAGACAAGTGATGACCGCTCTATTGTACTACAAACGCTTCAACTGAAACTGGGACGGCTCAACTTCTTCGATCTACTGCTCAGGGAGTAATAATCAACCTTCATTTTAGAAGGTTGGGCTAATTTTAGATGACTAAAATAGTCATGAACCCTGGATTTTATTTTGAGGTAGCATAAATACTTTGGTGGGATGAAATACCAGTAAAAATAAACGAATATGACATGATTAGATATTAAAATTTATTCAGGAACATTAATCATACCAAAACAGTTAATTTTTGAAATGGGGCAATCAATACTACCACAATAAATATATGAACTATTATAAAATCAATTAACAACAATTGAGCTTTTACATAAGCACAAGCTGCAATGTAGACCAATCAATTGCAGGACAGCTTTAGAGAATCAATTCTTAAATAGATGGGTTTTCGGTCAAACAATAAGATTTTTAAAAAGCATTTTCTTTGATATGTATTTATGAGTTTTTGCGCATGCGCTACTATTTACAACAGCTTTCTGCTTCGCTCGTACTTCACATACTGTCACATACTACCGCTTATAGGCCAGAGTCAGACATAGAATTGTTCTAGCAGGCAATTTATGTGACCAGCTCACGAGGGAGCCCACAGGAGGTGAGTGAATCACTTGTTGCATTTGTGTTTAGTGCAACAAGTGATATCGGACAGAGAAATCGGCCATTTTGGACGCTATACCTTTAGCCATATACGGATCAGGTGATCGGCTCTCTGGGCCAAACGCTCTGTTGGCTCAGAGCCAAGACCCGGTGTCTCGCCGCTTGAAGTTGTGAGATCGAATCTCACCGGCGCTACGTATTTAATTTATTATAAAAACCGTTGTTATAATAAAATAAGGTTTTATCAACAACTGATGTCACAAAATAAAAAATAAAGATCTAGGTCACTAGGTCCAACCCCGACACAATCGCCTGTAAAGCGAAAACCAAGACGTTCAAACAGGAACATACAAATAACCTCCTCTGCCACTATTTCCATGGAAGAGATACCTCCACAGGCCAGCACATCTAAAGAAGACACCGTCGAAGTTTCCCCTTTCTTCACGCCCAACACCTTTGAGGCGTTGAAAAATATTCAAACTGATGAAATGGACGTCAACAAAACGCCCACACAACCCAAGCCACCAGCTATATTCGTGCGAAATATTAATAACTTTAAATTAATGTGTGCCCAATTGCATAAATTGTAGGTACAGGCAAATACACGTGCCTCAATCGGTCCCGGGACACAAAAGTTTCTCCGGACACTCCCGAAACATACCGAGCAATAGTTAAATACTTAGGAGAAACTAAGGCAGACTTCCACACCTACCAATTAAAGCAGGAACGATCACTCCGAGTGGTGATCAGAAATTTGAACCCAACCACACCAGCTGACGAAATAGAAGAAGAACTATCAGCTCTCGGATACAAAGTTCGCCAAATAACAAACGTGTTGCGTGAGGATAGGCAACAGGATGAAAAAATAAAAACAGCATTACCACTGTTCTTTGTCGAACTCAAGAGGACACCCTGGAATCGAGAAGATATACGACCTAACAAACCTGTACTACACAAGGGTACAGGTTGAAAAACAGTATCCCAAACGCGATATCGTCCAGTGCCATAACTGTGAGGCATATGGGCATACAAAATCTTACTGCCACCACCCTCCCAGGTGTGTTAAGTGCACTTGGGCAGCACAAATCTGAATTGTGCAAAAAGCCCCTAAAATCCCCTGCGGTATGCGTGCTTTGCCACCAAGGACATCCGGCCAACTACAAGGGCTGCGAGGCCTACAGAACGCTGAAGTCCAGGACAGAACAACGTCGTCAGCCAGAAGAGGAAAAGCCAGTAACAAGAAGCGGCCCAGCCAGAAATTTGAGGCCTTCTGTCTCTTTCGCTGATGCCGTTCGCAACAGAGAGCAGTCACAGGCACCGCCCACTCCCTGTCTGCAAGATCACCTTTCCCAGCATTCCATTTATCCCGTTAACCCTCAAGCTCAACCCCATCCTCAACCACACATCTCGCATATTCCTCCACCTTCAAGTTCTTCGGATCTCACCAGCCTATTAACCTCATTCCTTACAGAGTTCAGAACCCTAATTACCCCTCTCATTTCACTTCTCACAAATCTTCTCTCCTACCTTATCCCCGTTGAACATAATCCATAAGTGGATCGTTCCGACTCCTTATCCATTCTCCTTTGGAATTCGAATGGTGTTCGCACCCACACTAACGAACTAACAGCACTACTCCACGACAAAAACATCGACGTAGCTCTCATTACTGAAACAAGACTTACGAGTAAACGACTATTTACCATTTGACAGTACCAGACATATCGAACTGATCACCCAGATGGCAGAGCACCTCCAGGCACCTCTGTCATTGTTCATAACTCCATTTCTCATCACATAGCTCCTTTGGTAGCACATGATTTCCTTCAATCCACTGCAGTGTCAATCACCACCTTCACTTTTCCCCTTACACTAGCATCAGTGTACTGCCCTCCTAGTAAATCCACTTCTGACTCCCAATTCATCTCCTTTCTAGACTCTATCGGACATCGTTTCCTTGTGGGTTGGGACTTTAATGCGAAGCACCAACACTGGGGGTCAAGATCCACAAATACACGAGGACGTGCTTTGCTGTCTGCACTCACACGGAAACATTGCTCCACTATCACTCCTGACACCTATTGGCCATCTGATCCCAACCGAAATCCTGATCTCCTTGACTTCTTTTTTTACAATAGTTTAGGAACACTAAACTATTCACTCACGCGCCTTGATGGCCTCTCCTCTGACCATAGTCCTTTATTATTAACCATTTCCCTAAGACCAATTCACAAACTGCCTCCTCCTTCATTTATTAGGGGCCCAGTTGACTGGGACCACTTCCGTCAGCTTCTTACAGAGTCCGTAAACCTCAAATTATCCCTGAAAACATCCCAAGACCTAGATGATGCAGTGCATTCTTTCACTACTCTGGTCCAGAGGACGGCTTGGGAGGCATCGTCACTCCATCGTCACCCAAAAATCCATAATCATAATCGTTTACCTCAGCATCTCAAAGATCTAATCCTATCCAAACGCCGCTCCAGAACAGTGTGGCAAAGATCCCGGCATCCTGCCGATCGCCGCTCGTACAATGGCGATTGGCATCCTTCCGTTCCGATTCTTTCAATTCCTACCTCTCCTCTCTGTCTACCAGGGATAACTCCTTGTGGAATGGAACCAAAAAAATCCTAAAGTATCAACCTGTTTCACATCCGCTCCGTCGTGATGATGATTCGTGGGCGGCTTCGGATGGGGATAGGTTGGAGGAATTTCCTCTGCATCTTACCCATACTTTCACACCTCACCTTTCTCATCAAAGCCATACTCACAGCACAACTGTAGAAGATTTCCTCACTTTACCTATTCCTCTCTCTCTTCCACCAAAAGCCGTTAATCCCTCTGAGGTCAAATACCTTCTGAAAAACTTACCTTACCGAAAATACCCTGGATATGATCTCCTTACTCCTCAAATTCCCAAACAACTTCCTCCTAAAGCCATAATCTTCCTAACCTATATATATAATTGCATTATCCGAACGACGCACTTTCCACTCCTCTGGAAACATTCCATTATTGTCCTATTCGCCAAACCTGGTAAGCCACCCAATGACGCCTCATCTTACCGTCCAATTAGCCTACTCCCTATCCTCTCAAAAATATTTGAGAAACTCCTACTAAAACGTCTACTTCCAATTGTTGAATCCAAAAACCTTTTTCCCACACACCAGTTTGGTTTCCGCCAACGGCATTCCACTGTTCAACAAGGTCTTCGCGTTGTTGATCACATCTCCTCAGCCCTTGAAACCAAACAGTATTGCACTGCTGCCTTTCTTGATATAGCTCAAGCTTTTGACAGGGTTTGGCACGCAGGTTTGCTCTACAAGCTCAAAAGATATTTACCACAGACCCTTTTCCCAATCCTACAGTCCTACCTTTCAAACCGCTTCTTCCAAGTCCGCTGTGGTTTAGAATACTCTAACTACTATCCCGTAAATGCAGGAGTTCCACAGGGCAGTGTCCTGGGTCCCATCCTCTATAACCTATACACCGCTGATGTCCCCTCTACTCCCAATACCTTCTTGGCCACATTTGCAGATGATACTGCAGTCTTGTCATCCCACGCAGATCCCGACAAAGCATCCCATAACCTTCAAAAGCACCTTGACGAGATCGAGTATCAGTGCAATCAATGGCGGATCAAAGTTAATGAAGCAAAATGCTCCCCAGTGTAATGCGAGAGTAATTGATTTAAGAGTAAGGCCTCGTGACCTACTATAATTACACTTAAATCAACCATATTTGTTTCTTTTCTTGTTACAGATGTTTGTTCGTTAATAAATTTAATGGAAACCTAACTAGTTTCTTTATCAACCAAAGCCGATTTCCCAACAAACCCTTCTACTCAAGTATTAACAAACATATAAATACATATCTATTTTACTTTCTTTATTGTGCAATAATTACAATCTGCCTTTTATAAGGCAATAATAATACAGATAAATGATCTCATTCATACCATATTTACAGCATCATTCACTCGCTCATTCATACAATAGGACATGATTGGAGAAACTGGTCATTGCCAGGACTCCCACTGTCACGCGTTTATAGCAGGTCACGAGGCCACTGCCGTTTCAGTCTCCGAGGAGGATTATAGGGATGAGTGGCGCGGTGCAATGACTGTGCTACAGGATTAGGGTGGTTAGAAAGGCTACTGTGGAATTTCATAAACTTGGAAGGGATGAGTTCTAGAATGTAGGGTATATTAAGATCGTTATGAAGGGTTTTGTTGCTGACATAATAAGGGGTATTTACTATTGTTCTCAGGACTTTTGATTGAAAGGATTGGATACGCTTGATGTTCGACTTTTTTGATGTCCCCCATAGCTCTATTTCGTATGTCCAGATTGGTTTAAGTATAACTTTGTAGATTAGTAGTTTATTTTCTATTGAGAGATGGGATGTCCTTTGAAGTAGTCTGTACAGTTGTCCAAAGCGTCTGTTTAGTTCTTGTCTTTTTAGTCTCGTATGTGGGTTCCAGGTCAGTCGTTTGTCAAGATCATCATCAGAAATTATTATAGATAAGTAAGTAGGTTCGAATTTAGTGGATAGAAATACCAAATGTTTTATTTTAATATTAGTTCATATGCTAGGTTGTTTCAAACACTTTTTTATTTATATTCTTTTATGCCTAACGTGTCTTAATACGTTTCATCATTTTTTTAAGTTATACATTATTTTTTTGTTTTTGTACCTGATGCAGATATACATATTATGCCGAAACGTTAACCATTATAATTTTGACGAACTCTCTTTTATCGATCTAATCCGATTTTTGAAAGAGCTCTTTAACTTATTGATGTATTCACGGTACCAAAGAACTCACAGTATCTTAAATGCTGTTCTAAATACTATTTTTATTTGTTTTAAATATGACTGACAAATCTTTGATTCATTAATTCAATTATTAACTAGTTTATCATTAAAATATATAAAGTTCAAGCGAAAAACATCACAAGTTAAAGTTAAATTGAGACTCAAATGATTTATGCAGTTATTTAAAAATTATAATTCTTCTAGTCGGTTACCTCTTCTATTATTATATGTTAGATGTCCATTAGTCACGTAATACCATTTTAAATTTCGTAAATAATAAATATTAGGTAAACTATAAATGCATTGAATAATTCTTTACTATGTTTCTAGACCAAAGTATAGTAGTGGCAAAAACATTATGCCGTTAGTTGATGAAACATAGTTAAACATTTAAGCACATTAGGCCAAGTGAGATGAATGAGTGTGATGATTATTCTAATTATGTATAACACGCCTGCGTAAAGGAAGTATCTGTGAAACACTTTAGTTTTTAAAACTGTGTCTGCTTATCTGTCAGTCGTCTGTTTGACCAGGAGGCATACTACTTTAAACAATGGTCCCACATGCTTTCAACCCTACAAAGAATAGTTGTGTCTCTAGTTAACTAATTAACAAATAACAATATAACATATACACATAGGTAATAACTAAAAGAGAGCCTTGAGGATGACGGCTCAGTCCTTACCTGAATTAATTAATTATATATATTTCATAAAAAATAATTACTTTCCGATCATATCGAATAAACTTTTATATTAAAGATCTGGATATTTTAATCAATAGTACCTACTGATGAAAAGTAATGTCATTCCAAATGATCGTGTAAGGTCGAAAAATAATGCAGCAGTAATGATGAAATACTTATGAAGGTAATTACAGATAATGACATTAACACTGATCATGTAAGGCCCTATTAATATGTCTCCTGACTAGGGTATAACTACAATTACACCAAGTCACCACAAATTTTTCACAGCCGTAACAAAAAAGAGTTAGGCGTGAGTGATAAATCACACTCAAATTTCAAAAGAATTTGGGAGGGTTCCTATTTCTTAAGCCCTCCGTTAACAGAAATCAACACAGTAGTAGTTTGAGTTCTGTCTTTACAATAAATTTCCCTATGTATTTTAAAAACCTCTCAATTCAATAAATAAGTTTCTAGATTCTTGAAGTTTCAAGTTCCAAAGAGGTGTGGTTGCTGGAATACATTCATGCCCTCCTTCCTCTCCCTCCACCATAACTGGCTGCAGTTAGTACCATTAATGTGCAACAGATTCTGACAAGATACAGTCAACAAATCCATAAATAATGACAAATTATGATTGTCTTTGCTAGCTAATTATCCTCACAGGCAAACATCGTTCAAACTGGCAGGGGTCTAGGAGTTGGTATAAACACGGCAGCCTTGTGCCAAGCTTGTGGCTTCCTTTGTTCCAAGAGGTACCATAATGATGTTGCCTTTACTCTACCACTAAACCATATCCTTGCTAACACCACTGTATAAACCATGGGAGAGGAGGGGTTCCATTTCGGAAAATAGCTTTGAGCTAGTTGCCGCTAACTAATGCCACACAGATAAAACTCCTACTTTATACGGCCACATAAATTAAACTTCAATATAATGCACAATATAAATTAATCCGGAAAATCTAAGTTATATGTACTGAAGCTAAAATTAGATTTTGAAACATTTGAGCTTGGGTTTGCTACTTTATTAACATTAGAGAACGTATTGGTTTTTCTTAAATTTCGGTAATGCTTCGTAACGTCGGACAAAAAAAAAAAAAATGAATCAAATGTGAAGTACAATCTCAGATTAAAATAAAGAACCCGCTGGCAGAGGACCAATTTGAGAAGTATCATATACGACATTGTTGTGGCCACCTCATAATTATGAATAATTATAAGTTCCCCTCTTCTCGTATCAGACCTCGTATCTATGTCATCAAATGAATATCAGAAAATATGTATCTTTGTTTCAATAGGTTTAATAAAGGTTATGACGTCAGTGAGAGTGGGGGGTGGAGCTAGTGGGGGAAACAGCCGTAGGTGGGAACCCATCCCCACCACACACAGCTGTCCGCCTATATAAGAAACCAGACTAAACCGAATTACCCTGCATATGTCCTATGTCCGAGGTATGTCCTGGTACGAGGAGAAATATGTAAATCAATTTTTTTTTTTTTTTTTGTTCATTGTATACTTATAATAAAGAGAGGTTATGAAATAAAAAAACTAAAAAAAACGAATCATAACGGACCGGACCGTCACTTGGAACACTACTCTCTCCTTTCTCTCTGCACTGGCGCTTGCTGCTCTACTCAAAACCATGGTCTTCTCATTCAACTACCTCTGCATCTCTCTCTCCTAACCTCGCTATGTTTTAGTCCGGTTTTTGGCAGACTCCTCACCTTCCTAGTGGGAATCTCTCCCTTCGTCTTGCTAAAACTAGCACCTCCTTGGGAGAGACCTCTCCCTCACGGACGACAGTTGCCGTGGCCCTACAAACTTACCAGTAGCGTCTCCCACGATAATCCAGTCTGCTTCTCCCCGTTTCACACTCACCTTTGGGATCTGGACGGTTTTTGCCTAACCTCAGATACCGAGTGTGAATTCGTGATCATTCCAAGACCACATCAACTACCTATAAACCTACCCTCTTTCTCTTCTCCTGAACATAGTTCTTTGTCGGGGCACACACCTTCTAAAGATCTTATGGAGTCAGATCAATGCGAATTAAAGCTGCCCGCCGACTAGGTCGGCAGCAAGGGTGAAAGACCACAGGTCCGCCCACCTTATCTCTTTCTGGGCGCTCGCCGGACGGCGGCTAAGAGGTTGTAGCGACCCTAGCCCGCGGCGGGCGTCTCCTCCCCACTTTGGGGATACTCAGTTATACTGAGCCCGGCAGACATGTTTATGAGTATATCCGGCAAAGACGGAAACATATTATAAAAAATGAATATAAACAATGTAACATCAATAGAATATATAAAGCGAATTCCTTCTTTACATGTAGGTACAATTTCAATTTTCTTCCAACTAGATGTAATGTATGTTGGTGGATACGAACCAAATCTGCCCTTAAATTTACATTATTTTAATCCAGTAATTGATTTGATTACAGAAAACCGTGACAAAAACAATAGTTACTTGTATTTTAAAATGTTTTCTTTCATTATTCCTTTATTTAATTTTTAGATTGTTAAACTTATTACTACAATAATTTTATAAATTCTTACATTTATTTCTTAAAAACCCGGAATGTACTAACCAACGTATCATATTAAGAATCATTTTTTTTTTAAAGAAGCTGACTGTAGGATTGAGCGCTTTCAGCAACTTGTAGTACTGTTCTCAAGACCAGGCCTAAATTGATGAAATATGTGAATAAAATGATATATTATGTGACTAGAACAATATAAATAGTAAAATCCAATAAACATTAGTGTAGCCGTCAAGTTCAGTATGTAACCAAACTATTTAAGACAGGAAAAGCATTAAATAAAATATTGTAAAATTGAAGAAAAAATATATATAAAACGCAATTTTTATTTTAGCAATGCTTTGTTTTATAGTGTTTATTATTACTTTTTTAGTACTATATATATAAACTTTATTATGATAAAATCTCAATCTGCCTTATTGGGCAATGAATAATTGTAATAAATGTTCTCATTCGTACCATGTTTACAATTTTCATTCACTCGCTCATTTATTAATTATTATTTTTTTTTACTTCAGTTTTAGAATATTTTATGTTCATTTTTTGCATATTTCATTTGATGATCTTTCCCTTTTTTATTTGTTTGTAAATATGCTCAAATTCGATACTAATGCGTATTATATTAAAGTAATTGTAATGGTTTAGTCATAGGTTATTTTATTTCAATGTAATAGTTTCATCTTATTAACGTGTTTTTAAGAAATTTTGGCCCAACCTTCAAAATGACACTGTAAATTTCCGAAAGCGCTATCTTTATTTTTGAAAGATAAATACATTATTTATTATTCTAATTTTAGCAAAAGTGTGTGGTATAAGTAACAAAAAATGAATGTTATTTCATGGGGTATCAAGAATACAATATATGTCAGATGAGGGAATTTCGTTTATAGCGAACAGGCAAAGAAAATATTTCATATCGAATGGAGACCTACTTAGTGTACCCAAGTATTTTTATTCTATTTGCTTACCCCGATCTACTTCGGTCGGAAAATATTGACCGAATTTTCTTGGTCAATATTTATGTTCAGTAACAGTGAGTCTAATAAATTTCCCAAACGGGAGACAAATTAGTCTGAATGAAAATGAAAAGTATACTAGGTCTGTTCCAATCTCCGGCCTATCGGGCTAACACTTGAAACCCTGACCCTCCAATCCGCAAGTTAAATCAGGCGATAAATCTAAACAATGTGTGGGTGTACTTTACATGTGGAGTGACGTCTCATGTTTTGGAATGTGCTGAATGAATTGACTGTGCTGAGCGCAACTGACACCGGAGGAACAGAAGTGGAAGGCTCAAGCCTTAGCTTTGTATTCCAACCGAGGTGGAAATGGGATACATGGGAAATGGGAAATGGGGCCACCAGGACTGCACAGCCTCGTCACCATTGTATCCTTAATCGATGATATCTACTTGCTGCGTATTGCACGTCGGGTGGTAGTCAGTGGTATGACCTGAATACCGCCAGCCAAACATATTTTTTAGCAGACCACATTCTTTATCTTAGTGGGAAATGATACTTGAATGTACCACTGGTAAACAACTCGAGTGTAGTAATTGTCGTCATTGAAAGTACCGTAAAGCAAATTTTTAATCAACTGTTCCTATCCGTGTCACCGACCTTATATGGGAATAGAATCATTTATATTATTTCAAAACTAAGTAATACACCAGGAAAAAGTCACACCCAGAAAGGATAAAGGAGCACCCATGGTTCTTACGTCGATAGTGGTCTATGGTGGATATCGTCCTATACGCCTGGGTAAAGGGAATTTCTGTGAAACACTTAAGTTTTCAAAACTGTGTCTGCCTGTTTGACTGCTGCTTTCCTTGTAAGTTTTCTGTTTGACCAAGAGATATATAACTTTATGTAGTGGTCCCACATGAAAAATAATTTCTACTCTATATAGAATTCTTTTGTCTCTAATTAAATAAATTAGAAATAAAACTTCCTTGAGGATGACTAAACAGTACACGAAAGAATTTACCTGTCTAAGATTACCCGTTACATCCTACTCTGTGGTCAGATACTCTTCCGAATCACCAGTAAGTACCTGCTCCATCCCTAAACTTAAACAGGACTATGGATTAATTCGGAATCTGACTTGCCTCCTTGATAACGAGGACAACTGCCGGGCGTTCTCTTTTTACACGAGGGACCAATTCATTTTAACATATCTAGGAAATGGAAGACGTCTAGCGCAGTAAGAACTAGACTGTACAGGAGGACAGATTGTTAAATGCTTCCATGGACCTCATTTACATATTGTGTATTGAGTAGTACGGAAGTAAATCAGTCCGTTTTGGACACCAGCCCAATTGACTACATTTTAGCCTTCTTTGGAAATATTGGCGCTCTGACCTATCAAGCTGTTGGAAATACACCAGGTATGAAATTCACTAGGATTATGGCACCTCATAGATTAAACAGTTGGCAGGGGTCCTAAGCAGTAGCCCGGAGATCCTGGATTCGTATCCAGACTCTGGAATTGACTTTCTTTGGAGTTTAAGACCAGTTACCAAAAACTATTAATTACTAATACCTGAAGGATTATTTTAACTCAACGCTTCAGCATCCGAAGTACCTTAAAGGATATCGTCTGCTGGCTGCCCGTTCCGTGACTGAACTGAGCCGAGGACGGGGAATGAGAGGAGGGACCGAACAGGCCATTACCGCCATGCTCCTGTCATAGATAGCGAAGCCCTGTCACATCTGGCGACAGATAGCGACTCATGCCTCCCCGTCTTCACAGCCAGTCGAAGCTCAAGTATTGCTGTCGTTTTCAACTCTTTTTCACTTTTTTTAAGTCAATCGAAATTAGGCATTTCCTGATAAGTGTCAATCATCTACCTTAAAAGTTTTTAATTACTAAGAAGTTACTCTACTGATTATAAAACTTAGGTACACCACTAGTCGATTCCTAGATAACCAGCCTCGTCTAAATAAAATATATAAAACTAAATTTTATATTTTAATTGACAGTATACACACATTTATTGATTTGTCACTTTGATTACCGTTATAACCTGTGAATATGCTGTAAATATGGTACAATGTATGTCCTGGAGGCAGAGGACATTCAGTAAAACCTCCCCTAAAATAGTTTTAGAAGATAATTTAGTAGATCTTTATTGCGAATCTTCCTCCGCCGTCGTTGCATATTAACAGGTATAGACAGTACTTGTATCAGTGTGGTTGGGTGTCAGTGCAGTTTTGTCGTCAAAGCAGTTTAACTAAGTTAATGTTTAAATGCAGTCGTAAACGTAAGGCATTTTGAGGTAAGTATGAAGAGTTTGAGTTGGCACGCAAAACGGCACACCTGTGATAATTCATTGAGCTTTTGATTAAAAAATCTGTATGATTCTGATGTTAGTTTTCTTAGCGCATCCGTAAATTTTGGGCTTTATTTGTCCAAATTGGTTTTGAATTGATATTTAAATATTAGTAACCGTATGTCTGGATCGATATAAAGAAAAGGCAATATCTATATAGGTGATTTAGACGATTGTTCTGAATTAAATTTATTGCAATCTGAATGAAGGATAAGTACTAAAAACCATTTTAGAGTTTAAATTTATCATTACGAATTATTACCATTGCTATTATATATAATCACAGGAAATGCTTGTTATCTTATTAAAAATAAACAACAACACCAAAAGAAAAAAGTTTTTTTATGCTATGAAATTATCTTTTACAAAGAAACATGAGTATAGTAATAATGGCTAATCTGGGCTAACATAAAATTTTTTCGAAGAATCAAAACCTTTTTGTACCTTAGGATGTTCTTTTTTCTAAGAAAGGTCTCCTTGTTATTAATAAATAAGATTGAAGTCAAGAATACAAAGAAGAATATCGCGGAAATCTGACAGTGTATTATAATACCTTGTAAATTAATCTAAGGATATCGATTCATGATTACATGGCTTTTCTTGCCTTGTCACAGAATGAAAAGCAGTAAGAACCAACTGTTTAAAATAAATATCTGATAGATCTTAAGCACGATGCGTGCAAGATTTGAATCGACAATTTAACCTATGTCTTGGTTAAAATCGTAAACGTAAATCTAGATTGTCTACTATATTTTTCTGCTTTGAAATACCTAAAGTTAGAGGATAAAAAATTAAGGTCAAAAAGTCTGTTCCGTTTTGGGTGCTTTTAAATTAAACCCTGATCCTTATCAATATTTAAATTTATCATTTTACCATTCTAAGAAATTCCCAAAAAAATAAAATAACAACAAAAATTTAAATCGTTTTTATATCTCTATTCTAGTCAAGGTTTAGTATATTTTCTTTAGTTTATAATTTACCTAAAAAAATAAGTTAGTAAATTTATTTATATAATAACAATAAACTTGAGGCTATTAATTCAAGTATTAAGTAGTTGGATGCCCGGCTGTGTAGTCAGACCGATCCTAACGTCAAACTATATATATTCAAGGTAGTTTCAGTCAAATAAACCCACTGTCTAAAGTGTGACCACCACAGAATTATGTTTCACTAAAACTATTGCCATGTTCAAATTGAATACAAAATACCGCTCGGAAATATCAACAGACAATATGGAATTGCAAAATATAAACCATCTCTGGTATATACATAACTTATTTTATACCGATACGAGTATTTACTACACCGCCACCAGTGTCTCGAGTATCTAATAATTAAATCTATAAACAGTTTTTAATTACATTACACATTAATGCGAATAGCCCGCAAACAGCTTCCACTCACAATACTAAGCAATATTCAAACTCTTAATTTAAATACTATAACAATTGAATCCATTCAAACCAAGCTAAAACGAAATGTTTTGCTAATTAGGAATGAGGGTCATTTTGGCTGTGGTTAAAATTCTTAATTTGGGGAAAGCGAAATATACGATAAATGAGATAAGAGGGGAACCAAACTTTATAAAAAAAGACACCCTCGCTTGCTATTTCTCTCCAGGCCAAAGATAGTGGAGTAAGCAGGGAAATACTCCGCTCTCTTGAGCTGTTATCTCAAGAACAGTATCTGCAACTGTCTTATTTATTTTCTTTTTAGTGCATATCATATCTTTCAGCTGAGTGCTTGTTATCATTCGTTTAGCATTCTTATGAAATATTTACTTCTTTAAAATAAATATTTATATTTGTAATAGTACCGAGCCCAAAATGAAAGGGATTTCTTTCCAATGACACATGTGAAATTTCTGTCTGTTTGCATCATTCTTCTTCATTTCGTGGGTTTTGTGATATCAGCCTTTAAAAGTGCCTAGTATTTTTAAAATTTACTCCCCTATGGGCGTAACAACTGTATCGATTTTTTCAGTTAGCTTCAATGAAACAAATGTGTACATTTCATTTTTATTTCGTCTTGGGATGGCTCGGTATATTGATTAGATATTGTAGAAATTTGGGCCAATTTTATTTTTTTATTTGTCAAAAGTTGTTGTAGTGACCCTAACTACATAAGTGTTAAATCACCCTATACTCCGGTGCATATATAATGTATTGTAATTAGATGTAAAACATGGTTTTCTAGTAATAAATCATGGAGGGGCCGGTAGTCGTAAAACAAGTAACAGAGGGTCGAAGGTAAGCAATAAACCTGAGTGGGTAAGGCACCTGACTGTCATAAAACAGAACCTGGCAGACCTTGGGTCGCCTCTAGGTGGTCATAAAACCTAAGTAGGTGAGTCCCTAGCAGCCATAAAACACACCCTTTTAGACCAACAGTCATAAACCTAAGAGGGATTGGCCACCTGGGCATCATAAAATATACCCCTTTCAGCCGACTCCGCCTTCCACTAGGAAGGGGAAATACTATTTAAATCAGGGGTTTCGACCTGTATGACCACTCTTTCTCAGTCTCCTCATCTCGACAGCCACTATCACATGGTCGCGTTAAGCCAGGGCCCCGGGGCCCTGGAAGTAAGTCTACTCAGTCTTCTGCTAGTCTACACTCTCCCTGCCACACCTCTGCGCCGGCACCCTGTCTCATAGCCTCTAGCGACCCTCTGACGACTTGTACCGATTACGCTGCCGATCTTCCGCCCGAACTCTGAAAACTGGTCTTATTCTTTATGAAACCTCTGTACCTCTTCTCTTGAACATAGTGTATTGTCGGGAAACATCCCTATCATAAAATGGAGTCAGATATTAACGCCTACATGGAACATGGTTCATGTTATAATCTACAACAATCCGCACTTGCCACCAGGGCTAGAGTGATTAGGCACTCCCCTAGTGACATCCCCGACAGTTGTCATAAACGCTGTTATGACTTACAATTACATGTATTAAGCTATAACCTAAATAATTTGATTTTTTCACGATACGTCGTGTATGTATCAGCAAGTCAGTCCAAGATAGAAGTAACCTAGACTTAGTGTAAAAAAAAATCATTATGTAAAAAAATAAATTTCCAATAATATTAACCTATTTAATATTGCCTTTAGAAGACAGCATCTAGGAAAAGGATTTAGTTTGACTATGCTGATTGGCTAAAGTTCAAAACAGAAGATTAAAGATTCATTTTTACTTTCGGAATAGTTCTTGAAAGTTGTTATTTTCTCTTTCAATGGCTAATTACCATTTCAATAACATACAATTGTACATAATCCAATATTGTAGAGTAAACAGTGTAGATGAAGTTTAAGTAGTTTAACCTTACACGGGACCTATTAGGTATTGAAAAATAAGACAAGTGTTCTGACTTAAGTTTGAACTTTACCATAAGATGTTTTTATTTTCACAGTTAATTAATTACTTTTCCTAGAACAGTGGCAAATTAGAAATAATAATTATTGAAGACTTAAATGCAATTACTGGCTTAGACCACTGGTCAGAACGTAGGAAAGTATAAGGGTGAGCTCTACAAGAAATGGATACAAATAATATATAAACATATTACAAATATAAACAGCTTACAAATAATGGAAATGGACAACGCTTCATAGATCCTTACGTGATAAGGACATGATGGGATAATGGCCCCTCCTTAATAAATGTGTTTAAAAAATACTTTTTCAATAAAAGAAAGGAGTTTAAACGCCTTTAAATGCTGACCTTAGCTATGAAAATTATGTCATCCAACTCGTGGACGAACCACATCAAAGCAGCAGCTGCCAAAAACAGAACAAACTGGGAAATTCACGTGCCAAAAATAATCCTGATAGCATAGTCAGCCAAAACCTACCATTGAGGGGATCCAAGGAACGAGGCATCCCTACGCTTAAAGGATCCAAGGGGGATGTAAAAAAAAAGATGAAGATGTGTCAAACTAGAACGAGTTTTTGGAAAGTTTGACATGTCTCATATTGATTTGTTGTTGTCATTAAAAAAAAATGTTTTGAGGGAAACGTTAGTAGCTTCAATAAACATGGCCAAAAAATTCAAACGGCATTAGAATAAACACTTATATGTACTGGTTTGCAGACCAGAGATAAAAAGTATTTTTTTAGAATAACGTTTTGATCTTTTTTTTTTTTTTTAGTTAAAACACATTACCTGCCTGAATATTTATTAAAGATGTTTCTTCAAACTAAAATAAAATAAAAAGGATTATTTGACTTATATTTGAACAACGGAATCCGGTCATTTAAAAAAGACAAATTATATTAAAGTATAGCAGAGAAAACTCAGCAAAAAGTTTGAGATTTGTTTCCAAGTCACATTCAATTCAAATCAACTGACGAAACATCATATAAATTCTCCATCAACTTTCTATCCCCCTTCCAAACATAGTTTAACTGTTTAAAGATCTGATTTTCAAGGTAATCAGAACACTAAACAATACGATTGTTTCACTGTGCAATTAAGGGCATTCATCCTGTTTCAAAGTTCTTATGGTGAAAACAAAGGGTCATTTTCTTAGTTACGTTCGCAAATATTTATACCTAGCTTTAAATTAATAAAAAATAAAATAAAAAACCTTTAAATGCATGGGGGTATTCAGGATCTGGACTGAAGTTCAGAGATTAAAAGACGTATAAATATAATATTCTGGGGACATAACTGAATATTGATTTTTGTGGACAGAGAATTTACTTGCTTTGACCAACCGACAAAAAATGCCATGCTATTAAATACATAGATGTATATCGAGCACAAATCTGTAACAGCTGTGAAAAAGTGGAGTTATCTGAAAAATTGGTGAACCGTATCGACAGGTCACTTTTTCTGTGGTTTATATCGCGTTAAATCGGTCAAGTGTAGTTCCGTTGCATAAAGAAAAAATTTCCAATGTCAACTTTAGGTAGCTTAATTTGGTTTGTTTAGCTTCAGTGACTTAATTTGTCCAACTATTAAGTCAATGATTTTGACTTGCTTGCTTTTTTACGACCACCCCAGGAATAACTAGCTAAAAAGCCCTTATTTGATTTTTTTTTTCATACTAAAACTGTAATGTATTACCTCACCAGACCGTCTGTTCACGGATGACCTAACGTCAAGCCATATAATTTTACATAAAAGGAGGTAAAATACTACAAGCCCCTTAACAAAAAAAAAACATCTAAATTACATAAAAAGTAACTAATTAGTAAAATTATTTAACAGGTAAACGTGTACCTGTGACTCATTTCGCCATACATGCAACCTCAGTGTTTGCTTTATAGTGCAATAGTACAGAATGGTTATCAGAGCTGGAACATGGCTCTGGAAAAAACAGCTGGAAAAACAATGAGATGAACTGTGATTGGGACATGCACCATATTTATATAATTCTCTTTAATTTGAATGGAGCAGTATCCGGTCAGCCTCATTTTTGTATTATATTAAAAACTAGCTGTTAAGGCGTTAAACAACACCGTACCCGCATTACAGAACAGAGTTGCTGGTTTTATCAGTTGATTTAATGTCGGCACTGGCTATGTGTAACGTTTTCACGATAAGGTGCTTAGTGTAGCGATGTATATTCACTGGCACGCCGGAACGTAGATCCTCCGGAGTCCGCGTAAAATAAAAAAAATCAGTAGCAAGTTTTGTTGCATCACAAAATTAAGGGTTTCTTTACAGCTGTGGAAGTGATTTCACGATTTTTTTTAATTTTAGCCCTTACATATTCGAAGACTTAATTTGACTATTAGTGAGGACGATGAGATTATTAATTTGATACCCTAATAAATATTATAAATATTAATTCTTCAATTATGAAATGTCGATCGATTAATGTCCTTTATTTTTAGCTCCAAGTAAAACTTTCATACAAAACACGATACCTAACTGTGAAATTGTAGTTGTAAAAAACTAAAATTACGGTTATAATGGAAGTTTTAAACACTTTCAAGTAATTTTAGCCCATTAGTCACAAATGATACATATTATTAAGTTAAGGTCCGGTCATATAGTTCAGCACTAGGTGATGACCTCTCAACCTTAACTTTGGGTTTCTAGTCATTCTATTCAGTACTTCTTTATTCTAGTAGTTGCTCTCTTATAATCACGATGTGAACACAATCCCGACAAATTCTATCCCTCAAAAAAAAATTCCTTGGACTTATCTCTGACCACAAAGTTGATAATTGTCAATCGCTTGTCAAAGCAGTAAATTTAGTTCTAGTATTTAATAATATCAAATAATTATTGTGTTTGTCTTAATTAACGAGTTTTGTAATTGCAGATTAAATTATTAGTTCCACTTTGGGAACGGTTGCAAATTGACCCTTTACATGGGTCTAATCCCATGAGAACTTGCGATGGCGCTGGAAATCGCACCCCCGTTAACGCCACAATAACCGTGAATAAAAGTGGTAAACAAATTCTTTCTGGGGCGAGGAAATTCTTATACATAGGATAGTAATCAATACAAGGTAATTTATAATGAAACAATTACCATTATGAGAAAACTCTTATTAATTGCTCTCCGAGATTAAGGCGCTTGATAATTAACGACTTTTACATTCATCAACTAATGGCATAAAATACATCAATACGGTTATTTATAAAAAAAAAAATATAAATGAAAGAATAAATTGATCATTTTTCAAAATTTGTTACATTAATTAAAAATTCTAGTTGGCAATATGCTAATAGAAATTTAAAATAAATAGAAGAGAAAACAAACCAAAATAATTATTAAAATAGATTAGGATAATATATTAATCCATTTTAAATCTTAATTAAAATTAAACTTTGATATTTTGTCAATTTTTTATCTTTCATTCATTATTATCAGGCTATTAGGATAACATTAACGTTATATTGGGTAGATAGATAGGGAGGTTTGAATCAATGTCTTGAATGTTCAACAAAAACGTACAAACAACCAGATTTCTGTTGAAACCTCAGTATTAACTCTTCATAAGTAAGGGGGGGGGCTTGCTTATGTACCCCGAATATTTTTGGCACTTTTCTCTTATGAGAGAGTTTTCATGAACTTTAGCAATAATAGGAAAAGGAGTAGTGACTTTAGGCCTTTGATGTAGTGTTGTTTTATAGTTCGATTTGCGAAAACGGATTCATGGATATTCTGGCTCTTGTATGAAGATGATGAAGACACATAAGATAGTTTTCAAATAAATAGCTTTGAGCATGAAGCAGCGAGTTAATTTGCTTCTACAATTTGGGCCGATTTCACACTTCAAGAAGGTACCTTCTCACTCCATGTTATCCTATCCTGCCACCTGGCTCCTCGCACTACACTTTCGCTCCCATTAATTATCAAGTTTAATTTTACCAAAGACTGGTAGAGCATATCTCTCGCCCTGGTATAGGTCATTTCCATATCTAAGATCCCAAATAGGGAGATTTCCTCCAATCCGGATAGTCGAATCCTATTGCAACCTTTTCCAACGTGATACTGTAAACGAAGAAGGCATGTGTCATCACAAGGCTTGTCTATCTTTCAAAATTTCATGCACGATATCATTTGACACCTAAGCATTCCATAATCCACGCATTTGTGAACGTGTTGCTCTCTCCTGAATGACACCTATAAAGAACCAACATGTATATATCTGGTGGTATGCATTCATATTTATCTTTGTAACAGATGGTGGACTATTGACACCAACTAGAAAAAAATCAGGCTTTGATCGAATATTTGATACCGCTTTCCCACGGTAAATGTAATGGCTGTTTTCGGGAGTTACATATTTTCAAAATTGTTTAAAATCTATGTGTAGTTTTCTCTTTAAATTCACTTTATTTAATTTATCATAAAAGTAGCGTCTTAGCCTCCAAGCTGGGGCCGTAACTACATACTACATTGCTGTTATTATTTTCTTGTTATATTTAATTTTTTAACTAAATACGATTTCTACCATTTAACTAATCTGTCGATGCACCTTACAATAGCTGTAACATTTTAAAATAGTTAAAACTAATATTTATGTATTTAATTATATTACTACTATTTTACGTCTTCTTTTTTTTCTGTTAGTTTAGTTACGTACATTACTTTTTGTTGTTTTGTTTTTGAACAAAGTCTTTCAAAAGGTATACCTTTTAGTATTATTTTGTTTTTTCCTCCTATATGAAGGATGAGTTTTTTTGTTGGCTGTATTTATTTATTCATCTGTGCATCAATATTATAAATAGGGTACATGATCCCAGAATAAAGATTTTTTTCAATTCTATTCAATTTATATTACTAGATACAGCCTCAGTTTACATTAGGACCCTTCCCTCTAGTATTTGTTTTACCTTTTTTACTCCCTATTTCGTTTCCTTTAACTGTATGGTTAACAAAAACAAAAAAATGAATAAAGAAATGAGAATTGTGGTGTATCTTGGAAAAAAATTGTATGAAAATAAATCGTGGTAAAGGTCAGTGAGAAATGAAGGTAGTTGGAGGCCCAATAAAAGGACGAATGGGCTGTATAACTTCCATTACACCAGCAATGGCTCTCGAAATGCCTATGTCACGCCACACTTAAGACTAAACGGGATGCTAGCAGATGGCGTGATGACCGGCATTTCATGGCACGAAGGTTCTCTGTCTCTGGAATATGCACTGAGATTTGTAAGTTATTACACTTTTTTGGATTTAATGAAATAAACAGAAATCCCAAATCAAATACAGTTAACTCTTGATAATTGTAAACCCAAAGGACTACAGAAAAAAATTATATGTTAAGAGTTTGATTTATTAAGATGTTCCAATTATCAAAATAACAGGAAAACGAAAAAATAAATTCAAATTATCTAGGCTTGAATCATCAAGACCCAACTGTATAATTAATAAATCGATTTATTTTGTTATTGATTTATTATGTTGTTCTTACTTCCCTTCATACTTGACCTATCAGTTTCTCTTGGCAAATCACTTTGAAGACTTAAGACGAGCTTAGAACGTAGGATCTGTGAGGGAAAGTTTATAAATTCATTAATAAAGAAATTATGAATTTTATTTACAATGCATTCAACCCAATGAATCTATAAAATTCACTACAGTATTTACTATTAAATGCATGGGTACAGCAGCAGCATGAGTGCACGAAGAGCTCTTACACAGGCCGAGTCATTTTGTAACGTTATCAGTGGCAGACTGGGCATGTTAAACATCAGTGTAAACGCCGGGAAGACCGACTGCGTAATCTTCTCCCTCTAAAAGGGGCAAAAATCTTTGCCAAAATCGTAGAGTATAGGAGGGCAAGAGAACTCACCAGCTTTCTCAATGCACTATCTGGGTATAAAAATGGATAGGCATCTCCATTTCCCTACTCATTTTAGTAATACAATAGAAAAAGTAAGACACAGGTCTTACCGGCTATCGCACTTGCTAACTTCACCCAACCTTGCTAACTTCGTCTCAAACTGATGATATATAAATGTGTCCTCCGGCCAGCTCTGCTGTACGGTGCCTCGCTATTTACCCACTTGACTGACAATACAGCCAAGTGTCTCCAGCATTTCCAGAATGGGATCATACGCAAATTTGTCCGACATACCTCTCTCGAGAGGTTGAAGAACGCTGACCTGCATCCGTTGCATGGTGTGCCGTCGGTGGGTGAGTTCATCCGCCGGAGACACATCAAGTTTTTTGACTCGTTGCAGCATCTAACCAACCCAGTGTTTAACACTACGACCCCACCACCCCTCCCGCATTGATGACAACAGACTGTCGGGGGAAAATTAGGTTAAGAATTAGTATGTAAGTTAGTTTTAAGGTTGATCAAAAAGGTGAGTCCCATCACCTTTATTAGTCAGTTTAGTCCAGTCACGTATAATGTATATCATTATACTTGTTTATTCATTATATAATTTTTATAAAATAACAAAACTTGTATTTAATGTAGCGATGCTACAGAAAATAATTTGTAAATAGATTCGCCTGAGGATCTATAATTATCTGTAAATTTAAAGGGGCTATGAAAGAAAAAAAACAAAAATAAAAATAAAATAAAACAGCATCACTACTTTGTCTGTCTATCAAAGATTAATTTTTACCATCTATGTTGAAAATACTTCAATGTGATAAAATTACAATCTGCCTCATAAGGCAATAAGTAATTGTGATAAATATTCTCATTCACACCATATTTACAATTTTCATTCACTCGCTAATTCATACAAACAGCCCAAAGAACTCCGAAATCCACATGTTTGTCACCTCCCTCGCATGGGAAAGAGGTAGCGGAGTCTTTGGAAGCCAGTGGAGGCTGACGAAGAGCGCGAGAGCCACAAACGCAGAAACTGACCATTACCAGGACTACCACTGACACGTATTTATAGCAGGTCACGAGGCCCCTTCCGTTTTAGTCACCGAGAAGGATTATAGGGATGAGTGGTGTAGTCCAATGACTGTGCTAGGGGATTAGGGTGGTTGGATAGGTTACTATGGAATTTCATGAACTTGGAAGGGATGAGTTTAAGAATGCAAGGTATATTAGGATCATTATGAAGCGTTTTGTTGCTGACGTAAAAAGGGGCATTTACTATTGTTCTCAAGTCAGGACTTTTAATTAAAAGGATTGGACAGGCTTGATGTTCGACGTTTTGCTATCCTCCATAGCTCTATTTCGTAGAAATAGAAATAAGTATAACTTATTTTTTATTTAACATTTATAAGTTACTTAGTAATTTATTTTCTTTTGAGATATGGGATGTCCTTTGAAGTATTGTGTACAATTATCCAGACGTCTGTTTAGTTCTTGTCTTTTTAGCCTTGAGTCTGGGTTCCACGTCTGCCTGCCTTTTGTCGAGATGGAAACCTAAGTACTGTACTATCTCGGATACAGGGAGAGGAATGGAATTTAAAAAAAACTGGAGATCAAGACATGCGGCAGAGGATGAAAGTGGGAACATTTTTCTTCATTAACTTTGACCCACAATTGGTTGCAGCAATAATCGATCTCTTCAAGGAGTTTTTTAAGGTTGAGGGATGCTATACGGGGTCAAGGTTGTTAATTGTTTTAATTATGGGATAGAATCCCCCTGGTCTTCTTCTATAAGGTTTGAATCTCATCTGCATCACTATGCACCTCTGACATGAAACATTGCCTGAAACTAATTGTTTCGTTTTTTTGTTAGTGCACTGAAGACTCGGCATTAAATGAAATGCCCCGGGAATACAATTACCTAAATTGAAAACAACTCACGCGGTTAAAACTCGCTAGCCACATGGACGGAAAAAGGTAAATTAACCTGAGCTAGACTTCTCGGAAAAAAAACTACCAGACTAGCAACAAAAGTTCTCATCAGGATTACATCCAGAAGACTGAAAGGAAACAGGAATGGAGAGAAAACATAACCGAAAAGGAACTACTATGGATGAACTCTTTTTCATTGCTTGAATAGAAAGTAAAAAATATAAGAGCCATTGATTCTTATTAACACTCACATTACATAGCGATTATAGAAAGAGTTTTTAAGATAAGCTGATACTCTCTAATGTGGTATTTATCTCTTTATCTGAGAGATTAATCCATAACTATTAGAAAATAAAATCTGTTAACAACTTTATTATGATGAAATTACAATCTGCCTTTACTTAATAGGCAATAAATAATTGAGATAAGTGTTTTCATTCATACCATATTTACAATTCATCATTCGCTCGCACATTCATACAATATTTACAAACAGCCCAGGGGCCCCCCAAGTCCACACGGTTGTTGCCTCCCTCGCAAGCGAAAGAGGAAGCGGCGTCTTGGGAAGTCCCCCACGTTCCCCCACCAGCCACGTCACCGGATACGAGCCAGTGGAGGCTGACGAAGAGAGAAAATAAAATAAGAGATTTATTTTCTTCTCAGATAAGTAGATCAATGAATAAATAATTCTACCTTGATGAAATAAATCCCGGGAGACGGTAGCCAATTAGAAACATGTAAATTCAATGGCTCTACAATTTGTTTAGTGCATTTCACTATACAGAATTCCTTCGCCTTTAACCGCGAAACAATCAAATTTATAAATTTCAAATAAAAATAACTAACTAAGTTATATTAACAATATATTTAAATAATCTTTACGAATGAATAACTTTTTAAAAAGAACTTTATTGAATAATGAACAAAGACTGATAGAAATCGATGTGAAAAACCACTAAGTGTTATAGAGTAAGGATTACAATACAAATGATGATCTTGCTCATACGCCGAGAGAGTGTATATAGGCGAGGATTGCTGACATAAGTTAATACTGAGTCAGGATGCTCTGAGGTCCCTTAACTATATGATTACATTCATCTAATCAATATTTAACCCCTGTAATTCCCCATCTACTAACATGAATGAAATTACTATTCGCTAAATTAGTAAAATTGTCCTCCAAAAATTGATAACTTTATAGAAATATAATAAATAATGAAATAAGTTATCAATTAATAAACAGGGAATGGGGATTTAATTTTTAAACGTTCATATAACGGTTGTTTAGGTCATACAGGTAAAACTGTAATTGTCTGAAATCTTTATTTAGGCCAAATTTTCCCTTTTACTGATGTGATGTGATAAATTATTTTTCTAGTATTTTCCAAAAAAATATAAGGACTCTTTTTAGGAGTTTTACTTGTAAGAAATTGATTTAATTTAATGTAACTATTAAATGTTATAAAAATAATTGTTAATTTTACAATATAAAATAAAACTATGCATCGGTATATAATAGTTAAACATTGTAAAATTACTTTACTCATCTTAGTGTCTGCTATATCATAATTTCCTACCTAGGGTAATAATTGGGTAGAAAGCATTTTTTAGAAAGGAAGAAGATGATTATCAAAGAAGGCTTAAAAACTTCTCATATCTAAAAACGATACTCTAATAACAAAATAAAAATACTCGTACACATACACACTCGTCCTTTTGACGAAAGTTGGAACAGTTCCGAATCGAAGAGGTCTACACTAGTCGAAGGGAGGGAAAACATCGTGTTGGAGGTTAAACAAAGATTACCCTCTGGTGAAATAGGGTATGGAGGTCCAATAATATACTTATATATATATATATATATATATATATATATATATATATATCTGGCCTAAACAAGCAGCTTGATTTACAAATGATTCTGTGTGTATTGTGCACGCTGTATGAGATACACACAGGACCATTTGTAAAACACTCACTGTTACAAAATGGATATCAAATCCTGCTGTAGAAACTTAGTTTTAAAAATGACATGTAAACTAAGTGATGCCCACGCTATAAATCAGGCTTTGTCAAATTTTAACAAACGCGTTCGCAACATCTCATCAGTTAAATTGTTACAGTAAAATGGTTTTAACGCTGAGTATAAATAGATAGCACATTGATCCTTTTGAAAAGGACTTGATGTTTGAGAGACTTAAAAGTGGTTCACGTCGTACAAAATACAATTGTGGCTAGCCTAATCTACATCCGATATTGTAATCAGGTTTACCCACTAGTGAAAGTCAAATGAGCCTTGAGTCGATTTGGGATTCCGTAAGCCACCCCAATGTTGTCATGGATTCCCTCTCAGTGGAGCTTTAGCTAAGCTTATCCGACGGTGTGTTTTTAACTTATAGGTTTTCCCTCAGTTTGTCTCTACGTTGCTGTTGTAAGATAATCAATATTTACAGTGATAAGATCATCATTGAATAGAGCTTTAAAATAACAAAACACTATATCTAAGTTCTAATTGGGATTGTGCAGTTGGTTTAGGGGTTAGTATATCATAAAATGTTCGACGATAAAGTCCTCTTATTCGCCACATTCGTTTGAAACAAAATACTTCTTGTTATTAGAAAACTATGATGAAACGTCAGTGTTTTTTTGATATATATTATTTTAACGTATAAATAGCAAAAGTTAAATGCCGATAGTAAAAACACTATTTAAAAATATCTCGCTCAAGGATATTACAATTTAATTTAATGTTAAACAAATTTAACATTCAATCAAATAAATAAACCATTAAAGAAGTTATTAAAATTAAATATAAATTGTAGAAAAAAAAGTCTCTCGAAAATTATTTATGTGTTAATATTTCTCTCAACATTTCGCATTTTTAGGCATTTCTGGATTAAAATATTCTGAACAATAAAGAGCAATAGACACAAAATTTAGATTTGATAAACTATACCTAATTATAAGACTGATTATGAACAGTTGGATCTTTGCTGACATTGTATAGTAATTAGCTAGTGGCAATCTGGCAGTTAATTGAGGTTAAATGCAGCGAGACCCTAGGCAATAGTCATAGGCTCCAATTGTCTCATCATACCCTTATATTCCACCGCTAATCCCACTTTAAACCTTAATAACCTTCCCATCACTTTCTGCTCCACAGTCAAAACCCAGGGATAACCATTGACCAAACCCTCACTTGGAACCAACAAATCTCCCCGTCGGTCAATTGGTACTATGAAACTATTCCATTGCTCTCGCCATCTGATCCTCCAGCTTACATGTCAATTCCTTGTTTCCTCCCTCATTTTCCCTCTCCTTGACTATGGCTGTATGGTGTATGGGGGTCTATTGAGGGGGCTAGGGTAAAGATTAAAGCGGATCATGAATTGCTTCGTTAGATTCATCTTTGGGACTCAGCGGCGCTCCCATGCCTTTCACCTCCACCCTGAGTTAGGGAGACTCCTCCCGTGCCTAATATTTCCTCCGATCATTCCTTTTTCAAACCATCAATTCGTATCAATCTCCGCCTTATATAAACAATATTTTACGGTTTAAAAGCTCAGTCTACTCCCGGAACACAAGATCCTGTCTCTCTGACCTTTATACTCCTACCCGCAAAACGGTCCTTCCTTGCCAGCCTCTGGGATTATCTACCTCCTAATATCCACCATGCTTCATCTTTACAAATCCTTCAAGCTCTCCTGTTCCAACACTCCCCCACCATCCAAAGGGACGCCCTCATTTTTGAATTGAACTAAATATGAATATTATAATGACAATTGTATGGAATAGCATTATCCATAAGCCAGGCTGTGGCCCTATAGAAATAAACATTTTTGTTATTTCAAGGACTGGAATGCTCAAGAATGAACTTTTCATTATGGTTTCATTGTGGTTTTCTGATTTTTAACTTTCTGTACATCCTAGTCGGATACTTCTAAGTCTTGGCAAACGTAAAATATGTCATGTCACATATGAACACTGTTTTCAGTCCATGATTCCATGAAGATTCTGGGCAAAACTCCCTCGGTTGGTCCGTAAATCCCCTAGACTATCAATTTTTAGATGCATCAATTCTACCGATGAAATATCTTAAACATTAAATAAGAATGGTTAGAGTCTAAAAAAGTAACGATGCGGTAAATGAAGTTTTGCATAATATATCATTCACGAAATAGCTAGAGGAATAAATGGTGGGAAGGGGGGGCTTAAGAGCGGAGGGATATTCCGCACAATATGAAAGCATTAAGATGGAAACTGCTTTTTAGGATATTGCAGTCGGAATAACGCAGAGCAGCTGGAGCATGGAAAAGCAATTATTGTATTATAAGGCCTCCTGGTTATATTTATTCTTTCTATTGTATTTAATGAAAATTACAAACTACTTATCATTTGGTGTAACATCCCTTATGCCATGTAATGTCCAAATTTTACAATGCCATTTTAATGAACTAGATAGATATAAATACAATTGGAAATCTGAAAAAAATAGGACTCAACTTTTTTCATATCCTCGTGTTACAAAATTAATATGTGTTACAAAATGTAGATTCTACAAACGAATCTATTTACAATTGCTTCTTCGTATTTCCTGTAGCTAGGCTACATTTTATACAAATTCTAGTATACAAAATAGTGATCTGCATTGTACAAAAGTATCACATAATGCTGTACGCTATACATTAATGGACTGAATCTATTAAAAGTTATGGGCCTTACCTTATTCATCATAAACAATACTTATTTATAATCGTTTTACGTAGCTATGAGTTTTTAAAGTAATTTATTTTCAATTATTCGTCTTTTTCTAATACTACGAACCCCCTGTATAAGCAAACTTGAGTACAGAAATTTTTGAGAGAAGTTTTCGAGCTGGGAAGACACGAAAGTGCCAGGAAGAGCTAAAGAAGACATTCCATTATTTACATATTGCATATCTTGGGACACCAGCTGGAAAAAGCCAAGGATAAGACCCAACTGAGAAGTGGTGACTGGTGCACAGACTAAGTGTTGAATGTAATATTGTAATATTAATAAACTTAAGGTTGTGCTCATAGCAAACGTAGATTTATCATAATAGTTCATTTTATCTATTTACTGATTTACCTTTATTATTTTTTTCATTTTATATTATTTTGGTCACTCTAATTGGTTATAAAAAAAGAGTTGAAAACGTTACAATACATTTATTTTGCACCAGCATTCCCTTTGGTCATAGACGGATGTTGAAGCGACGACGTTGTGTACGATCCCACCAGCCTTAGATAAATAGAAACAAAATTTATTTTGGGATCAAGTCTCCTATAACAATAATAAATAAAAATTTCTTTCTGACAAAAACTAACACTATATGATAAGACTAAAAAAATAAATTAAAAAAATATTGACAAGTATTCTAGTAAATAAAGTCATAGTTCTCTGCATCCCAGACGTTTTCTATGCTGCTTGCCTGGGCTTATGTCAGCTTCTTGATTAAGTCGTTGATCAATGGGACATTTTATATTTTAGCTAACTCTGGTAATACTTGTGATCGCTCGAGAGAGGTTGGTTTAAATATTCTCAAATGATATTTTTTAATTAAATAAGAAACATCATTTGATGCAAAAAAAAAAGAAGTATAAAAGGATGCTTGTTAGTGACGAAGGCAAAGTTAAATTGGTTTTCTGTACTAAAAAACAAACAAACTAATTATTTTAATTTAAAAAAATTGTGTAAATACCAAATGAACGTTAGCTTAAACCTTATATTATATTCACAATGGTACCTTGCCATTCTCTGTTAAAATATGTTTGGAAAACATGTAACCTACTTTTCAATACTGGTTACTAATGTATGGCAAAGTGCGTTTTTCTACATAAACGAAGAAATACTTGTATCAGGTGATGTACATAGATGGAAATATATCTATCATAAAATACGTTCGCAGAGGACAATCGTTACAATATATTATTATTAATGAACAGCATAAATCAGGCACCAGCACTTAAAGTAATTTTATATATGCCAACCTCTCATGTACTCATTACAAGTGAACTCTAACCTTTGAGATTCACGAGGCCACAGTATCAACAGGGCAATTCAACAAGATTCAACTGATTTAGAAATGCAATATATCAACAGTCTACATCAAAAGGACCAAAATAGATTTTTCGCAAGTGTCTCCTTTCCTGTTACACGTTCTATCACATCCGTTCATAAATACATTTATGCATTCAAGTTTCTTTATACAATGGGTTCGTAGAATTATAAAACAGAAAAATTTATAAATAATATAAATTAAATAAAAAACGTTAGTAATTAAATCAAATTTAAAACAGTGAAATGTTATTCTTATTCTTTTTATTTCTAAAGAATATTATAACAACAGATGAAAAATTTTGTTCACGCACAATAAGAACGAACCATCATTTTAATATTTACTTATTATTCAATTTTAAACGTCTAGTCACTTAAATTCTTTTTTTTTTTTTCAAATGCCCAGTTGATTTTAGCTTTATGTTGTTTTAGTGTGGCTGCAAAAAATATGTTATTGCTCCTGCAAACACCCAAGGTTTTTAGTTAAAACTCCAAATAAATTCGTAAATTAAGTTTCACCGTACCATTAAAAATAATGCAATTCTTGTAAAAATTAGAAAAAAAAATAGATGTATGCATTCTTGCTATATCTACTTCACATCATTTTGACTTTATAGATAGTTGACAATATTTATGAGATATTTTTGGAGTCGTAAAGCCATAACAGGCTGTCAAATTTGAAATAATTTATTTTTGAGCATTTCTAGAAAAGTGATCTGCCTTTTGAGGAGAACACGTGCTCGTTTTAATCATACCTTATAGCAACCACCTGAATGGTGAATCAGTTTGAAGGATCTGATTTACAACTTCTCTTTAACTTGCAAATATCGAATTTAGTCAGCTGGTTTGAAAACCAAGAAGAGCAATGTTACATATTCCTTTACGTTAAGTATTTAGTATTAAGAATAAAATTTTAAAAAATCCTTGTGCTTTGGAGTATCCTAGTATTTCGTCTCAAGTAAAAAAAAAAAAAAAACATCGTGTCAAAGAGACATTTTAAGGAAACAATGTAATCAATTTTGATTCTACTTGGACGAAAGTGTGTTCACGAATTTTTTTTTTATAGATAGTTTTAAAAATACTATCCATCATTCATTTAATAATAATAAATCTCCTTTTGAAATATTAACCATGTATAATCAAACCTGTGTTGTATTTTCAAATGTAGTATTATTTATTATCTAAAACAGTTGGTTAGTTGTTAATGATACTATTTGTCAGATGTTTTATGATAGTTTATGAGATACTGTTGTGTTTTAGATTATTCATTACAAAGTTACTGTTGTTCTAGGAAACCTTCTACAAAGAAGGAGGCTGTAAATGAACGCGAATGGACCGAACCGGACGCAGTCGGACCATGTGTCTATGTTCGGGCGGTTTCGGCGATGGTCGGTAGGGATCGTATAGATTGTTTACCAAAATTAATTTGACTTCCGGTACCACTCAAGTCTGCCGCCAGGACTTAATGGCGGATAAGCTCCTCCTTGTAGATTTGATGCCCTTAGAACTTTGAGTCCCTAAAGATCTACCGATAAAACGGTATTGTTTAGATTTCATATATTATGTATTCATAAGGTACATTTATATTTGTCATAATTTTGTATATAAGTAATTCGTTTGTTTTTTATTCAGTAGTTATCATTTTAAATGTATATTATTGTATTGTAGTTATAAAAAGCCTTTTTTATCCAGGCATGACTAAATTAATCTATGTAATTGTTATTTTTAAATATATATTATGCTTTTGAATAGTACTTACTGCAAGAAAACGAAACCCACATAAATACCAAAATAATTTTCTTTATGATTAAATCATTTGTGATGTGTTGTATTGGACCCTTATTCATTTTAAATGTTTCTTTATATAAAATTATAGAATGTATTAATCATTGTGTGTTCTGATTATTAAAGGTGACCAAAAACATTATATAGGTAAGTATAAATATATGTAAATGACCCCAAATATTTAAACCTAACGCACTAACTGCGTGTCCAGGTTGTGTGATATAGATAGCACAGACTAAAAATTGGGTCTGATTTTCAACTGAGAACGTCATTCATCAAAATAAAAAAGATCTTGGTACACAAACAGGTAATCAAGAAAATAAGGTTTTTGTTTTTTTCAGTTCACATATGGATTGTTAAACGGAACCCACGATACGGTGTAAACCTTCACGAGACGTGTTGTAAAGAAAATTGAAAATTAAATTATTTCCTTAGATCAATTAATTTAAAAGTAAACACAGTATGAACTGGATGGATATTTTACTACAGAAATAATTTAACCCTAGAGCAAATATGTTTTTATTTGTTTTAAATATAAATGTATACAAAAATCACCGAATAACTGAACTAATATTACTATACTTTCATGGAGTTAATGCAAATATTTCAGATAGATCGCAATGTTAGACTATAAGCTAAATATATTTTTTTCTGTTCCATGTTCTTTCAAAACATGTACTAAACAATATTCAACACACTATGTTGTAAATTAAGGTCATTATTGAAACGTAGTGGTTGACATATTGTATTTTAGCTTCGTAGATACAGTTTTGAACTACTCCTCCCCTGAGGATTTTTCTTTGTGGAATTAGCTTGGTCGGGGTGAAATCATTCTTGGAAGGATAACTGAGTACCGAAACGCCGAACTCAGTTGGGGAAATTAAATGCCTGGTATTTCGAAAGCCTACCGACTACCCCGCTTGGTACTTAGGGCCTATCAAAAGGTTAAGAGGTGTTATATGCTGGTTGGGGTGAAAGGAAAGCAAAGGTGGCAAGAAAAGAGTGTAAGGAATTACAGTGGGATATAGTATAGAGAATACTACCTTCAGGAACTACGGCTTCGATTGGAAAATTATTTGAGTATTCTGGGCCGCAGTGGACTTGGGAGTGGTGGTTAGATAGGTAAGGAGGATAATGAAGAGTGTTTGGGGTAGAACAGATTTCAGCTCAGAGCGATCCGTGGAGCTAAAGTCGGTCAAATACCTGAGCCACGTCAAAAAAGCACCAGCGTAATACTGAGTGTTGGAAATGGAGTGAGAAAATAATAAAAAGTATTAATCAATAATTGAAAAATAAGCAGTTTTTGTCAACGAACTACGACCGCGACTGGCAGAGATAAAGAGAGTCACCAACTCATGGTAGGCTTTGGCACTTATCACAGGATGGCGTTGCTACTTCGTTGGAATACTTATAGCAAATCGAAATAAAATAATTTAGTTTAAATGAAAGAATGAAATTTAAACAATAATTCGCCTTTAATTAGAGAGGACTCTTTGGGTAAGGCGCTAGGAAACACATCACCCGCAAGACACGCGCATGTAACGGGTTTCATGAAGTATGTACTTTGTTGTACTATGATATGAGCAATCTCCATGATTCAGTGCTTATTGTCAACATAAAGAAAATAAGCACTGAACAAAAACAGATGAGTTAACAGACTCATTTTTAATGAAAAGTTAAAAGAAATTCTAAATGTAATTGGGTTAAAGGCCCTTATGTACTCCTGCTAAAAAAAATACTAATGTCAGGGAAGGTGGGGTTTCTTATCAGAAGTTCTCATTTTAAGTGAACTATTGTTTAAAAATGTATTAGTATTGCTAAAAAAAATCTAACATGTTTTTAACGATAAATACAATTATTATGATAAATATGTTCCGTCTATATTTTGCCTACTCTGTCACCACTGTTACTTAATACTGCAGTCTGCCAGGCTGCCCTGGTCCCTAGGTGGGCAAGCTCCAGAGTTCTCCAGACTCCATTGTCTCTGTGGTACTCACATGAGTCAACGTTCGCCCTTACACTTGCCAGAGAACAGTACTGGATCCTATGTAGATATTTCTTCTAGATTAATAAAATAAATCAACGGTAATGATTTTATTAACTACACCACATCAGATGACCACGCAAGACGCTAATAAGTAGCTAGATGTCCGCTGGAGGTTCCCAGGATTTCTTTGGCATTTGTACCCGCATATTTTAATATTTTGGCCATCGCACAAGGTCTTGGCTCCTCCAGTACACTCATGAATGATACTAATGGACCGTATTAATTAACATTTTATTTATTTTTTTACAACGGCACAAAAACGTACTTCCTTAATCCTTAATACTTTACAAAGGGCTGAAATGTTTCCTATAAACATATTTCCTTTCTATTTAACCCTGGAGAACTTGCCCCGCGAAATTTTCTCTCACGTTTGGAAAAAATCACTTGTAATCAGAAAGCGGGGGGATTGTTGTGGAGGTCGGGAATCCGTTTAACTGTGTTTGCATTCTTTGTTATTTATCGTCCTCACAATAGAATTTTCGTGGAAAAAGTACTGTGAAAGATTCTTTTCTCATAGCGAGTCGCCTCACGATTTCGTGTTCAATTTAATTTTATTCACACAATTTTATTTAGTATTCGTTTTATTTGTTTGCTATGTTTATAATTTTTTTATGTTTTTTTTGCTATTTTTATGTTGTTGTTTTTTTTGTTAGATCTTTTTATTAGGAGTCGTATACGTTCCTCGATATCAAATAAACTGATAATCAGGGGAAATGAATAGGTGGACTTGAAGATGAGTCGTTTTCCGAACTAAATTGGGAGCGTCTGAGAGAAGGTTTCTGTGCATTCTGAACCCAAAGGAGGAATACAATAAGGGTGAAAGTGCGCGGAAAATTCAATAAACCAATTCGCCCCTCACACGCAATTATATGAGCGAGAAATGTGTTAATTGTTTACTTTTACAACATTAAAAGTTTTATGTGCAATGTTTATTTCATTATATGATGATACCTTACTAAAATAAATCCAAACTATGTTTTTGTCAAACTTACTTTACGGTTTATTGATTAATAACAGTTTTGTTAGTTTATAAAACCCTTTTACTTATTTCTTTATCATTTAAAAACAATATAATAATTTTATTTGGCATTTAGAAGTCCTTTATCAGATAATAAAAGCCAAAATTTGAGATGTAAGAGAGTCTTACGGGGAAGTTCTTATTTCTCACTTTTTCTAGCGAGTTCTGCAGGGTGTATTGTAGTAAATTAAATTTGTTTTTTTATTATATGTTTATTTATAGGTGGTTCCTTTTTTTTTTATAGACAAGTGAATGCTACCATACCAGTTTTTAATGCTAAGTTAGCAGTGTATGTTAGAGTGTTTCCCCATTTAACTTTTTTTCAACCATATTCATCACTGAAAATTACTTTTTTATTGAACTTGAAAACAATTTACTTGCCGAAAATTCCAATAACAGTTTGTCACGGATGACCTCGAGGCGTTTCGTACTTGATGTGGTTCTGGATTGCGGTTTTATTGTGGGGTGTGTTTTAATGATTTATAAGGAACGGATTACAGGATAGTGGGCGCATTAAAGACAGTACGCAGGACTTTATTGGTGTCGTGAAAGGGGGCATTTACTACCCATTTCAAAGACATTGGAGAAAAATAGGATGATCTTCAATTCCCTAAGTTTGGATTGGGTTTAGGATGTTTTATAAATCAGTATTTTAAAATTACTTTCAAACCAACAAAACTAAAAAGGGCTAAGCTATTAACATCCGATAGTACGAGCTATCTTTATTTGGCTCTCAAAACATTTCGTTTCCTTTGAAATTGTCTCTAGTGAGTCTGTAACAATGTGATAACATCGGACTCTTATAAATAACTATTGCGAACTCCTGTATAGAAATTCACCTCACTCAAAATGTAAAAAAAATATAGTTTAAAATCCTGAACAGATAAAAAACAAATAGAGAAACGTATTTTAGGAGTATAAATTTACTGTTTCAGATTGATTTTATCATTTTTACAATCACTATCATAGTGCATACAGACAGACCGTGGTTTCCTTCATTCCTGTCTATAAACATAATCTCAACGTTAAAATAGATGTATCTTGTATGAGAACCAATACACTTGATAAATATGTACGCGTTACGCTGAAGTGTTCTATTATACCAGCGAACAGCTCTTCTATCGTAACATTAATGATGCTTGTATAGATGACCTGCTAACTTTTTGAATAATGTATATTCGGTGCAAGGAAGAGTATACTTAAACTTCGCTAACCCCCGGACCCAAACGCCTGGCTTTAGAAGCGTTCAAAATGCAATTATGCTAACGAGGCTTTTAAAATATTTAAATTTACATCCTGGTATTATTACATCGCATAGGTCCCCTCTTCTTTTTATTTCTTTATTTTTTCATTTGAAATTCTTAAGCTGTCTCAGAAATAACATTTTCGCTTATTTTTTATCACATGACAGTAAAAAAATATGAAAAGAAAAAACATTAACTTCTCCGTATTCTTGCCTGTTATGAAAATGGTGCTTTAAATTAAGTTGTTTCCATATGATATACCCGTTCCTGTTGCCTTGAGATTGGCATGCTGTCTCTTGACTGCGAAGACCCGTCTTAAATTCGTGGCTCCCCCAAGTATTTATCTTTTAAGCTCCGGTCGATGTTAGTAATTTAGCTTCTCGAGGATAAATAAGAAACTAGTTCAATACAGAAATATCCAATCAAGATTATAAAAAGGACCACAACCGTACCTCAGCTGCCAACTGCGACCATCACCGTATCTTTATCGCCAGTATTTTATTATTATATATTTTTATCAAAACCCTTTATTCAATACACATAGAGTGAGTTACAGATTCCACAATATACAATTTACATAAATGCACATCGTGCTAATTAAATTTTCTGTGGCGTAGCTACATTTTATGTAATGTGTCAGGCTTCAAAAAAATTTCAATTGTAGGCTGATGTACAGAATACAAGGCATGTGAACATAGAAAGTGATAGGGCTCACCTTAAGAATGAGTTGTGCTAATACTAACCTAAATCTAACTGACTTAACCTAGTTTTCCCGGACAGCTTTTTACCATCGTGGTGGGGTCATAGTGTTAAACACTGAGTTTGTTAGGTGCTGCAACGAGTCAAAAAACATGTTGTGTCTTCGGATGATGGACTCACCCACTAACGGCGCACTGAGCAACGGGTGCATGTCAGCGTTCTTTCACCTTAGGAGAGATGTATGACCACTTTTATGATGATCCCATTCTGAATTTTCTGGAGACTTTTACCTGTAATGTCAGTGAAGTGAGTATACAGCGAGGCACCGTACAGCAGAGCTGGCTGGAGGACACATTTATATATACCTCAGCTAGAGACAGAACGACAATTTGGGTGAAGTTAACAAGTGCGAAAGACGGTAAGATTTGTGCCGTACTTTTTCTCCAAATTGAATTCAATACTTCTTCATTAAAGTAAGAATCATTTATTCTAAAGGGAGACTAAATTAATCCATACTAAGCCCATTTTCTCAATAAAATCTACGGAGGACCAAGGAATCTAACCTCGTTCTCTGCAATAAGCAGTCGACATGCTAACCACTAGAATACATGGACGGTCTTGGCAAGATATAACAAATGTAATATTTTACAACAATAATTTAATACTTATTGTAATTTCCGTTTATGCAATTTTCATAAAAGCGAAGTTAAATTTTAATATTTCCTTCAGGCTTTTAGGTTGTCTAAGAATTAGTATTGATGGGCATCGTGTGTGATCCATCGTTGGATTTTTTTTTTCCTTCTTAGCTCTCTAATTATAAGATTAAGGATGAGGGAAAAATAAAGGGATATTTGGGTTGAGCGAATCCTTGTAGGTGGTACCTGCTTGAAGGTGGTGTGAGGGAATTAAGGTGTGTGGGAAGCCTCGGTAGAGGTTGATAGTTGTGGTACAGTGGTGAGAGTCCACTGTGGCTGGGCCTAGAGCCCCTCTAGGCATGTAGTGCAGTCTTATTTAGTCGGATAGCAGTGTTGCGTGCCCGTTAGAGGCTTGTTGTTAGTGGGTCAAGCGCCGTGATGTCCACCATTTGGTCTGCTTTACCAGATCTTGAGAGTTGCCATCTTTCCGGTAGCGGTGGGGGTGTCATGTCTTGGAATAGAGGTTTTTGTTTTCGGGAGCCTTCATATCACGAAAAGGGGTATGCCATAGTGCCGTGCGCAAGATTCTGGAAGCTCTGGAGTCGAATTATTGTGCAAGTTTGTAGGAATCGGAAGAGTGGTGTCCCAAACAGTAGAGCTCTGGCCTCAGGACGCTCTTATATATTAACAGTTTCAGCCGAAGGGATATAGCCGGGCTTGTGATGAGATGCTGGAGAGTAGTAAGTAGTAAGTCCTACCTACTCTTTTCAGCTTCTTCTGCAGGTGTGTGTAGAACGTCATGCGTCTGCCTAGGTTGATGCCAAGGTAGCATATGCTGTTGGAAAGTTTGCATTCAGTCCCGCCTATGGTGAAGCTGGGTGGACGCTTCCGTTTTCCATGCTGGAAGGAGGAAGGAGAGGAAGAGTGGGAAGAAATCGAGTTAGTTTTTTAAAGAGATGTGTATGTCTCAATCGTATATTAACAGCTGTGATCAGAATAGATATTGGGGAAATTCTGGGTTCGAGTCCCGATCTTGCCAGTAATTTTTTTGTTGTATGTTAAGTATTAATAATCGTAGGATAAATACTACAATACAAATTATTGATTCTTATTCTAGTTAATAAAATTTCCTATCGTCTGTTATTTCTGGATGATTAGATTGGATGGCTCCACTGCATATTTTACTTCTAGGAGTTTTTTGTTCTATATTGGGTATACGACCACTTTGCTTATTTATTGAGATTTCTAATACCTCAAGGATAATCCATCTGTCGGCTGCATGATTATACGGATGATAAGTTTACATTTTTCTCGCATTCTATTTTGTCATTTATGACATTTCAGAGAAGGTAATCTTCGTTTGTTCCTTTTCTCATGTGAAAATATTTGTCAGAATATTGTTTTGAGTCAGAACCAAAGCCCACTACACATTTGCTTTCGGTCAGGTTGAGTGTTGTCCATGTACGTCTAATTACTTCCAACCACATATGTAATTACTCTGATCCAGCTAAAATAAGGATATCGTCAAATGACCTCCAGACCGACGGCCGGAAGAGTTTTAGCCACTTCCGATAATCAACCTAGCAAACTTGTTTATTGGGAATGCAGTGTGGTCGCTGGTTGTGGTCTTTGATCTACGACTCAAAGTCAATGCAGAGGGCAACAAAGGAGGCTGTTGCCTTTGACCCAGAGGTATACTGACTCTAATAGCTTTGTGTAAGTAGATAAATAAAATGTATTTCCTTCAGGCTCAAAGGATTGAATACATAAACCTATTTAAATATACCTAAGCACACAAAAGTATAGGAAAAACATCCAAGGGAGATAAAAAAAAAATGACCTGGCACGTGTCCAAATCGATTAGTATAAAGCTAGTTTTTATGCAAGGCAAAATTTAAACCAATAATATTTTGAAATTTCGTAGGAATAGAGTGGAAAATATTTTTCTTTTATGAAGAACGAGTAATAAGTTGTTAAATTAAAAAAAAAATAATGCATTTAGATTAAGGATCTCGTCAAGTATGAAATAGCTTAAATATAGTTAGGGTATCCAAAAAGGCAAGATAACACCTGAGGTGTAAATATTTTTTTATGATTAATTGTTTAAATAATAACATTGCGTCCATACCACATATACATTGTTTCCTATTATTAATCTGGTCGTCGGTATGTCCCATGATTCATCAGCTGCCATGCTATTTCATGAAACGGCCCCCACCACTTTTTTAATAGTTGAAATATTCTTTATTCATTAATATAATTGTTCTGCAATAATTTTAAAATAACCGATTACAATGAACGGGAGTACAATCTTCACTCAAGACTAGGCGTAAGAGGTAGCTAAGTCGGTAATGCCCCAGATTTGATGTTGGTGAGGTTTGAGAACCGATATATCCAATCAAACTTTTTTACTGTGCTAAAATTACAATCTGCTTTATTAGGCAGTAAGTAATTGAGATAAATGTCGTTCATACTATATTTACAATTCATCATTCACTCGCTCATTCATACAATATTTACAGATAGCTCAGAGGCCTCTCAAATCCACATATTGGTCAACTCCCTCGCAAACGAAAGAGGAAGCGGAGTCTTGGGAAGTCCCCCACGCTCCTCCGTCAGCCGCGTCACCAGATAAGAGCCAGTGGAGGCTGACGAAGAGCGCGAGAGCCACAGACGTTCAGGACATGATTGGAGAAACTGGCCATTGCCAGGGCTCCCACTGTCACGCATTTATAGCAGGTCACGAGGCCACTGCCGTTTCAGTCTCCGAGGAGTGAGTCTTAGGGTGCTTGGATAGGTTACTATGGAATTTCGGGAATTTGGAAGGGATGCGTTCGAGAATGTATGGTATAAAAGGATCGTTATGAAGGGTTTTGTTGCTGATGTTGAAGAGGGATTTACTATTGTTCTCAGGACTTTTGATTGAAAGGATTGCATACGCTTGATGTTCGACTTTTTTGCTGTTCCCCATAGCTTTATTCTGTATGTCCAGATTGGCTTAGTTATTTTGTAGATTAGTAGATTAGTAGATTACTTTGTAGATTAGTAGATTAGTAGATTACTTTGTAGATTAGTAATTGATTTTCGATTGAGAGATGCGATGCCCTTTTAAGTAGTCTGTACAGTTGTCCAAAGCTCTTCTTGTCTTTTTAGCCTGGTATGTGGGTTCCAGGTCAGCTGTTTATCGAGATGAAAGCCTAAGTACCTTACTGTCTTGGATACAGGGGGAGGAATAGAATTAAAATAAACTAGTGGACAAGACTTGCGACAAAGGATGAAGGTGATTTGGGAATATTTTGCTTCATTAACCTTGATCCGCCATTGGTTGCACGAGCACTCGATCTCATCTAGGTTTTTAAAGGTTATGTTTCCAGAGGAGAGGAAAGTGCGTCGTTCGGATAATGCAATTATATAGGTTAAAAAGATTATGGCTTTAGGAGGAAGTTGTTTGAGAATTTGAGGAGTAAGGAGATCATATCCAGAGGATTTTTGGTAAGGTAAGTTAAGAGCGGTTAACGGCTTTTGGTGGAAGAGAGAGAGGAATATGTGAAGAGAGGAAATCTTCAACAGTTGTGCTGTGAGTATGGTTTTGATGACAAAGGTGAAGTGTGATAGTATGAGTAAGAGGCAGAACAAATTCCTCCGAACTATTCCCATCCAAAGCTGCCCAGGACCCATCATCACGACGGTGTAATTATTATTAATGATTATAAATAATAATTTGTTTATTATTATATACAGTTCATAATTTTATTTTAAAAGTATTGGTAATTAAAGAAAATGTTTTGATCTAATATTGGCAGAGGTAAATTCGATACAGGCCTAAATCTTTGGGGCACGAACACTAATTCAAATGAATTGATGGGGCGTACTTAGCAATGAGAGGCTACTCTGTCTTCAATAATATTATAACACAGTTTTTATCGTGAGTTTTAAAGCCGTTTGTCTTTGTGCAGCCAACAGCTCATGAACTGTGGAATACTTATCAAAAGAGTTATCAGAAAAACTAAACTTCTCTTTTCTAGTGGATCGGTTCGCATTGCTGAATTAATTTTAAACATTTCGTGAGATTAATTGGTGAACGACGTGTTTCGGCTTAATTTTCCGATATACTACTCATCAGATGATGAGAATAAAATTTAAACGAATAGAAACATGAACGTAAATTCGTCTATACCAATGTAATATATTCTTATACAAAATAATAATAAATAGCAAAAATAAGATTATTAATATGATGAAATACCCACATCAGAATTAAGTGGTTACATTCGTTTGAGATCAAACGTTGAAATTATTACTCCAAAATAAAACTTAACTTGATGACTCTTAACTTCGTCCCTTTAATCTCTCGAAGAGCTTAAGCATTTTAATTACTACAAACGCAAAAGCTCCTCGCACCCTCCTCGCATTACATTGGTAAATTCTCACTGTTTCTATTGTTTTTTAATAATTCAAATGAGATAAAACTTCCAGCTTTGTCGGCAGGTTACCGTTAAGACTTGTAAACTTAGAATGGTTTCACAAAAATATAATTTAACATAATATTTATTAGCCATAGCCAAATTTGTAACTTAGGTACTTCAATACCATATTTGGTAAAATGAAATAGGAAAACACTGGTGAGGCAGTTGAACTCCTTTAATGAGTTAGTAATTTTATTTTTAGATGTTTGCTTGGAGTAAGCTATAAATAACATCAATAAAATAAAAAAACGAAAGCCATGACGATCTAATAGAAATGTACCTGTATTGCCTGTATTATTTAGCACCCAGCAGCTCGATGGAAGAAATACCGCAAAGACTTACCAGATCTAAACAACAAACAACAATTGATGAGTCTCCATTCTTCACGCCCAACAGTTTCGAGGTGTTGAAAAATATTGAAGTAGAGGATATAGACTCTTCTCAAACACCCACACAGCCCAAGCCACCATCAATATTTGTACGAAATATTAGCAATTTCAAATTGTTATGTACTCAAATAAATAAAATCGTAGGTACGGGGTAATGGTCGTGCCTCAATCGGTCGAAACACGAAAATTTCTCCGGACACTCCCGATACATATTGAGCAATAATCAAATATTTGCAAGAAACTAAGGGTGACTTCCATACATACATACCGAAACAAGAACGACCGCTATGAGTAGTAATCAGAAATCTGCATCCGACCACATCAGCTGATGAAATAGAAAACGACCTCTCAGCTCTCGGTTTCAAAGTTCTATAAGGGCTGCGAGGCTTACAGAACGCTGAAGTCCAGGGCCAAACAACTTCGTCACCCATAAAAAGGAAAAACAAGCACCAAGAAGCACCCAGCCAGCAGGCCTTCAGTCTCTATTGCTGGTGTTGTTCGGAACATAGAACATCATTCCTTTCAGAATTCAGAACCCTAATTACCCCTCTTATTTTCCTTCTTACAAAACTTGTCTCCTACCTTATCCCCGTTAAACGAAATCAATAAGTGGATCCTACCGACTCCTTATCCATTCTCCATTAGAATGCCAATGGTTTCCACCCCCACACTAACGGACTGACAGCACTACTCCACGACAAGATCATCGAAGTAGCTCTTATTACTGAAACAAGACTTACAAGTAATCGTTTACTGTTCGACAGTACCAGACTTATCGAACTGATCACCTCTTATCCGATTAACCATTCCGCTCTTATTATCAACCATTTCCCCACGACAAATTCACAAACTGCCTCCTCCTTCATTTATTAGGGAACCAGTCGATTGGGTCTACTTTCGCCAGCTTCTTACAGATTCCATGGACTTCAAAGTGTCCCTGAAAGCATCCCAACACCTAGACGATCCAGTGCATTCTTTCAGTACTCTGATCCAGAGGTTGGCTTGGGAGGCATCGGAGAGCCCCACTGTCATCCAAAAATTCACAATAAAAATCGTTTATCGCATCATCTCAAAAATCTAATCTATTCCAAACGCCGCTCCAGAACAGTTTGGCAAAGATCCCGACATCCTGCTGATCGCCGCTCGTACAAACAGTACAAAAGATTGGTAAAGCGGCCATAGGCATGCTTCCGTTCCAATTCTTTCAATTCCCACCTTTCCTCTCTGTCTACCACGGATAACATCCTGCAGAATGTAACTAGACATATCCCAAAGTATTATCCTGTTTGACGCCCCCGTGATAAGAGCTCCTGGGCGGCTTCGGATGGGGATAGGTCAGAAGAATTCGCTCTCCATCTTTCCCATACTTTCACATATCACCTTTGTCATCAAAACAATACTCATAGCACAACTGTCGAAGATTTCCTCTCTTCACTTATTAGTTAACCCATCTGAGGTCAAATACCTTCTGAAAAACTTACCTTACCGAAAATCCCCTGAATATGATATTTTTACTCCTCAAATTCTCAAACAACTTCCTCCTAAAGCCATAATCTTTCTACCCTACATATATAATTACATTATCCGACCGACGCACTTTCCTCTCCTCTGGAAACATTCCATTATTATTCTATTCGCCAAACCTAGTAAACCAACCTACAAAGATGCCTCATAATACCGTCTCATTAGCCTACCCCCTGTCCTCTCAAAAATATTTGAAAAATTCCTATTAAAACTTCTACTTCCAATTTCCGAATCCAAAAAACCTTTTCCCTACACACCAGTTAGGTTTCTGTCAACAACATTCCACTGCTCAACAAGGCCTTGACGCGTTGTTGATCACATTTCCTCAGCCCTTGAAACCAAACGGTATAGCACTGGTGCATTTCTGGACATAGGTCAAGGTTTTGGGCCCCAGGTAGGCTTTACAAGCTCAAAATATATTTACCACAGACGCTTCTCCTAATCCTACAGTCCTACCTTTCAAACCGCTTCTTCGAAGTCCACTGTGGTTTGGAATATGCTGACTACTATCCCATAAGTGTCCTGGGCCCCATCCTCTATAACCTATACAACGATGATGCCCCCTCTACCCCTAATACCTTCTTGGCAACATTTGCAGATGACACTGCAGTCTTGTCACCCCACCCAGACCCCGATATAGCATCCCATAACCTTCAAAAACGCCTTGATGAGATCGAGTATTGGTGCAACTAATTTCGAATCAAAGGTAATGAAGCAAACTGTTCCCAAATTACCTTCACCCTCTGTCGCAAGTCACAATAAGTGGACAATTGTTTATGTTAATTCTATTCCTCCCCGCATCTGAGACAGTATGGTACTTAGGCTTCCATCTCGGCAAACGGCTGACCTGGAACCCACATACTAGGCTAAACAGACGTTTTGGACAACTGTACACACTACTTCAAAGGGCATCGCATCTCTCAATAGAGAATCAATTACTAATCCACAAAGTTATACTTAGCCAATCTGGACATACGGAATAGAGCTATGGGGGACAGCAAAAAAGTCGAACATCAAGCGTATGCAATCCTTTCAATCAAAAGTCCTGAGAACAATAGTAAATCCCCAATCAACATCAGCATTCCCTTCATAACGATCTTAATATACCTTACATTCTAGAACTCATCCCTTCCAAGTTTATGAAATTCCACAGTAGCCTTTCCAACCACCCTAATCCTGTAGCACAGTGATTGCACTGCACCACTCATCCCTATAATCCTCCCCGGAGACTGAAACGGCAGTGGCCTCGTGACCTGCTAAAAATGCGTGACAGTGGGAGCCCAGGCAATGGCCAGTTTCTCCAATCATGTCCTGAACGTATGTGGCTCTCGCGCACTTCGCAGCCCCCGATGGCTCTTTTCTGGTGACGCGGCTGACGGAGGAGCCTGGGGGACTTCCCAAGACTCCACTTCCTCTTTCGTATGCGAGGGAGTTGACCAATATGTGGATTTGGGAGGCCTCTGAGCTGTCTGTAAATACTGTATGAATGGGCTAGTGAACGATATTGCCATATATTGCCTAATAAGGCTGATTGTAATTTTTGCGCAATAAAAAATTTTAATCAATGAATAAAATAAAAAATCGCCATTTCCTTAATAACCTTATAAAGTTTTCATAGCACAGAAATGATATTTTTATAAAATTTCTATCTCATCAGAAATAACAAGTAGCTTTGGAAAAAAGCTATTGTAGATGACATGACGACTTGATTTAAGAGCTAGGCATGGCATGTTAAAACAGACGACTGAAAGGGAATTATAAATGAGGAACCAATAAGCATGCAATAAGCTTCGAGAATAACAATCTGTCATTGCATGTCCAAGTGGATAATGCTTCTCTTCGTATAATTTTAGCTATTGATTATTTTTTTAGCAGCATTTAATAGGATGCAAGTGTTCGATGCAGCTATCACCCTTACATACAAACTTCGAAGGTCATCGATCCGTTTTTCCGGCGCATGCGTCTATGCTTTAGTACTACAAAGGATAAATTAGCTCGCGAACACATTTCAAAACAAAAGTTATAATTAAACTCTCTGTCGAACCAACATTCTAAAATATTCAATTATTACTGGCCATAGGTAGCAACTGCTTTTTAGAGCAGTCTGTTGTCGCTGCTCGCACTCATTAGTGCTTGGATTTAGTTGCGCAAGGTTTAGGTCAAAACTCCAACAATTCTCTCTGTCATTCATTCGTTTTGAATAAAGTAGATAGTTTGTCTTTGTGTAGAGTTTCGTAGAATTGTTATATGATTGTATGATTCAGATTTGTTTTCAAAATATCAACTGCATATTATGAATACGCCTAGATTTCGGCCATACTGTGCAGATTGGTAGCAGGTATGTTGTACGCTGATGATCTAGTCTACTTCTAATTTTGACCCTCATGCAGTGGTTTCCAGGACTCTAAATGTGGATAAAATATTAAATCAGTATTTATGTTTCCATCGTTAAAGTTCAACACTTCCATTAACGAAGAAAAAAAAATGTAACAACAAAAGCTATAAACACAAACTAAATGTGTGTTGTATTAAAGGTTTCAGAGTTCTGAGCTATAATTCTTCTCAGCAATACTTTTTTTCGATTAATAAATTGATTTTAATATGTTTAGGCTCTGCTTGAACCAAATTATGATTAAATCGTCATTTTGGAAATATGACATCAGACAAAGTGATCGAAATTTAATTAAAATCGGCTTAACAGAACCATAGTTACAAACATTGCCTTAATGTAAAACTTTAGGAACCACGGTGTATTGGCTTATTACTGGATTTCAGAATCCAAACCAATCTATCACGTGAAAATTACTTCATTGATCAGGCTTATTGTGTACAAATGGTAACACATACATAAATGGCATTGTGAATGTAATGTAATTAGCCTTGTTTTGGTTGAGTTTTACCATCCTCTCTGCAAACATTTTTCTATAAAATGTTTATTTGTTTAAATTTAAAAATTAAACATTTAGAAAAACGTACAATGGGTACTAGGGTACTCAAAGCACTGATACCTAAAAAAGTAAAGACAGAATAACTGAAAAAGACATAAAAAAAGAAGTGCTGATACAATTACCATAAAGAAGTAATTCACGAACCTGGAAAATACACAAAACCCAAGTCAAAGGAATGAGGGGACTTAAGTACTAACCCCTCCCCCTATGGCATTACCAACGCATCCCCTTATGGCATGACCGAATTTTTTTACTTAATTATGACTTTTCTTTAATGTCATAAGCTTGTTTCATGTGCTTAAGTGTCCATTTTTTCCACGATAAAGGGTATGTTACGCCATTTTCTTTTATTAATTCGTTTTTTTCAGTTATAGTGTAGTGGTTAATGCATCTGCTTTGTGTTATAGTAAAGGTTTTGGCTTTTTTGGGTTTTCTTTGGAACTTGTATGATAAACCAATCAAAGAAAATATTGGACGGAATCGAGAAAGAGTATGACGTATAGCTTTTATTGATTTTTTTTTTCCTTTTTTTTTTTCTTAGCTCTCTAATTATAAGATTAAGGATGAGGTTTATTGATCGCCCAACAACATCACTATTAAGTTGGGATACCATGGATGTATTATAAACAATCGACAAGTTTCAGATTCCTACTCATAAACAATCAATTAAGTTATATTTTCTATTTCACCTATGTAGATTTTTATTTGAAGTCAAAAATTACCTATTTATCGACAGAAAGAAGAATGGTAGGATAATTGACAGATCTTATCCATTTATTTATAATTGTAAACCAAGTTAGTAAATAATTTAATGCGTAGTTATGAATTACATTCTGCTAATTAAAGTTAATACTAAATTTATGTATTACGAGTTTGGTACCTTAGAAACTTCACCAAAGATGAATCCAATAGAGGAGTTGGGAAGTCTCTGAATCTAAAGACGGATTACAAACTTAGAACTAAAGTTCTTATTCAAATCTCGAAGCTATTCATAACGAATTTAGATTTGTAGATGCCATCTCTGTTTGAATTATTAATATGCACTACTCTTAAATAACTAATTATTTCATTAATAAATAATAAAACTATTTTTTCATACATTTTGGTTAAAAACAGAAAAACATATCCATGGAAAAATAGGTGTACATGTTCATGTACATCACTAAATCATTTTTTTCTGACTCTTTAATATTTCATGACTATGAAACTATTCATGAGTTATTACAGCTTTGATTATTTCATTGATCACTGATAAGCAGATAGCCTACCCGTAAAGAATTACAAAAATATCGAACCATCCTGAACTTCAAGTAAGATACAATTTTCACCCATTCGGAAATAAAAAAAACTTATCTGTTACGTTAATTATGGCTACGAAGGCTTATATACTTTCACTCCCTTCCAAAATGTCCAACCCCTGTATAACCTATACACATATAAAAACAATACTTTTCTAGGCTACTCAACAGCGAGCTATCAACAGCCACGAAACATATATAACAAAAAACCGAACAGGAAATAGTTAACTAACTAATAGTTACACAATCATATTTGCCCACAACCCCAAAACCCTGTTTAACCTTTGTTGAACGCAAACAGAATCAGCTAACTAAGCGATATGACGACAGAGGTTGAGTGTTGTCCCATTGAAGGCTGGTTGGTACACTTGTTGAGGCTGGCTGCGAGCCAGTGTATTTGAATATCTCTCCCCCGCATCTCAGTGCCTCTCTTCGATCGAGTACTCTTCGTTGCCGCATATTATGAGGACAGTGGCACCACAAACTTCATCAGTATAAATATTGTTTAACTCTTAAAAAATAGTAGCACAACTCATTTTCAAACCCCGGGGCTTAGTGACCACCATTCATCATTAGATAATACATAGTATAGGTGTCTGAACGGGAACCTAATGTTATCGCTTTTAAATACACCAGGACAACTAATAGCTGTCAATGTATTATCATAACAATATTCAAAACTCGTGTAAAATTTAAATGAAAACTATTATCAAATTCAGAAGGGAATTATTTAATAAACGGAGGTTAGTGAAGCGTAACAAGTCAATCTTTATGGATTCTCTTTAAAATTATCAAACAAAAAACGAAATTCGTTTGAAAAAAATATATATATATTACGCATTATTTGCAACTTTTTAATTAAAGGGAATTAAATTAATACGTTAAAGTCAACAGTGTTAACATGCACAAAGAATTTAGTTAAAATATATATTTTTTTTTTTTTTTTTTTTCTAAACCCCTTGAAGTTATACAATGAAAATATTATAAGAAACTTTGCAAATTTCTCCTCATTCTGCTATGCGCAGATGCATTTGAAGGAGTTCGTGGTACTCAACAATACAGGTTGAGGTTAATAGGAAAATAACATGAATACAAATCTAGGTGATGGGGCTCACCTTCAGTTTCAGTCTAGTTGAAATATTTTATTTTGAATTAGAGAAGAAAAATACTAAACATGTTTATTCTATGGGACGAGATATTGATTTTCAAGGCGCAATTAAAACAGAACTGTTGGTTCGGGCATACTGTTAATGAAAATCCATTGTCATTTAGCCGTTCTGAGGCAAAACTGAATATTTCTTCAATCGTAGATAGACTCGTTTCGTATCAAACAATTTGTTTGGTTTTTTGAAGGGGGATTTGAACACTAGGGTTCTGTTAGTGGCTTTGTGCAAAAGCAAAAGTAAAATTTTATACCAGTTACTGTTTCTATATTCTTAAGACAGGATTTTAATGTTAAAAATATTAAAATTTTTGAAAAGATGGGATCCAAGAAGTTGAACTTTTTACCCCCGCGAGAGTATTCATTTCAAAAGTACGTAACCTGGAGGAAGTTTAACATTTCTTTTAGGATTTTTGTCATGAAAGGGATATCGTTGGCGTTGTCATGATGGTTAGCATTCCAAGCGTGACAGGAGCAGCTCCCATGGAAGGTGTGAAATTCTCATGAGGTGTTTCTTGTAGAGCTTAGCGAACTTAAGGCCGAGGGAATTCCAGCTGGTGTGGATGGATTCCTAACGAGGCCACTTAGACCACAATTATTTTATCTTTTTAAAAATAATTCCACTCTATCGGACCGCACGCAATTTCCGCAATCATGACTTAATACAATGAAATGTATTCGATATGCATTCAAAAGATTTATTCAATCTGTCTAATTATTTATCTATCAGATCCATAAATCGATGGTCTCCGTCGAATTGCCAACATGTATGAAACAATGTAAGGGAGAAGTACAATGGTGATCATACAAATGATTCAATCATTTTAATTGATCAGAATTTCAAAGGTATATCGCACAACAATTTAGGAATATAATGATTACGAGTACTACGTTTAAAATTCAATAAGAAAATGTATGAAAAAAAAGTCAGTTCTACTTAGCAGAATTTTAAATTTTATTAACGTAATAAACAGAGGCCATTAAATATTTCAAGTTTTGAATTTTTCAACATTACTTAGGTTTAATCCTTTTATAAAAATAATTATTTCGAACCAACAGTAGATTGGTACCAATTTTTAGGGTTGTTTTTTTTAATTTATTTTTTAATCGATTTTTTTTTGTCAGTTCTGTTTGATTTCAAGACATTAAATTTTTTATCAAAATATACTCGGTCCATATGAGCCATTAAGGAGAAATAATATCAATAGAAATAAATCTAGTTAATTATAACTAAAAGCAAAAGAAAAATTACTTGCAATTTTAGAACTTAAGTTATTTGAATTATCTAATCAACTGGTCCATATGCCTGTATGTTATAGTCATTACTAATATCCTGTATGACCATAAGATATTTACATAAATATTATCATTGAAATCCCATTTGAGGACGTCACGCCGTAAAAAAATATCTCTTTCTCCCTACTGTCATTAGTTAATGAGTGACATTAGCTAATAATTTGCAATGAATAATGAAAAATATATTATTTATATATTTGGCATGTAGTAACCAACGGGAGGTACGGAAGCAAGGGCTACCTGAACTATGTGAACAAACATATTGAGAAGTAGAGATGGATTCAGGTCATTCTGTGGTGGCGACTTGTACAATGAATTTTGAAGGATCAAGGGAGCCCGCTTCTTTGCTCACGCGCGTTGTTGTATAATTCATTAAACAGTTATCTAAAGTTTGTGTTTTCTATTCTGGATCACGATCTGGCTATCTCTGATACCGCATCTCACATATATAATTGTTAATAGCTAACAGCACTTATTGAACTTTAAAGTCAAACCTCGTTCCACTATTATGAAAATTGTATTCCAAAATACGGTTCCAGTTCCGTATTAGGGGAATGATCATTTTCTTTAACAACTCGTGTAAGAACACGACGCACCAGATATGGCGAAAACCCTAACTGGTTTACTTGATAACACTTTACATTCAAATTTCGTTCTTCGATCTGTCAAATGCAAATAATCTATGACGCATAGTGACTTTGGATCCTTGAGTCGAGATAATTAAAAATAAAATCGCAACTGTTGACTTAATGAGAACTACTTTGACCCATTAGCTAACAAAATATCCTTGTGCAGCTTATGTACTCTACCGTAGTGATGGTATGTTTGCCAGCACAAATGGGCTCAGCTCATTTACATAAATTGGGTTCAAAAAATGTTTGCCTGCTTTGAGTATTTCTATACGTATGCTATAGGTCCAAATGACGCGCATTTTGTATTCATTTAATTACATTTCACAATAATTTATTTAATAATATGTTAAATTTGTTAAATTCTACAATATCAAACACCATGATTACATCAATATCAAAAAGACAATGACTGAATTTCACACTGAATTTCGCACCACTATGTGTAACAACACATTAAAGCCTTACAAACATTTTTTATGACTGTAATTTAATCAATGAACCACGGAAAATTCTAATAAAAAGAATTTTAAAAAAGTTGTTAATGAAGAAAAGATTAGCAGATGATTGAATGCGTATTACTCATAAAAGTTATTGTTTTGTTTTGTTGTAATATCCTTATTGCTTGTTGTTAATTTTTAACAACTTTATCATTTCATTTTCTCCTGTTTATTTGTTCAATCGTTTAATTACGCATATTTGCCTTTCTACAGATTAATAATTATATATTTAACATTTTATTGTGGTTAATTTAAAACTAACTGTGTATTATTTTATACATGATATACTAATATTTTATGGGTATACAAATTTCCTAATTATAGGCGTGCCGTAACATAAAAAAGAAACGAATCAAATCAAAAATACACACATATAGATATAGATATGTATGTATTAACCAAAAGGGATTAAACAATTGTATCAAATGTCCTTTAGAGAGCTACCCATACAATAATGTATTCAGAAAGGGAGAGGGTCGGGTACCCCAAAGAGAAAGTCTAATATCAGAGTAATTCCAAAGGAAACCAATAGTGTCATGGCAGTATTCCTATTTCAGCGTTCTCTGCCCGGCTAATAACAGCAGAGGTCGACGTTAACATTTTTCAAGAAGTCTTGCAAAAATGTATTTATGCCATCTGTATCTGTATTTTTCCTCTGTTTGTGAAAAGTTAATGGTTCTATTCTATATGGAGCAGTAGTTTTACTACATTAATCTCCAAAAAAATTACCCCGACATTTTAGGTTAAAAAACAAACAATTTTTTTTTAACAACCGAATATTGCTTATAGTATGGCTCTGAGAATTATTTTAAAGGTTTTATAAACATACAATATGAAAGAAAATTTAACTCAATAAGAAAGAATTTTTTTTCATTTTTTGATTAATAATTTAGTGTTTAATGACGATTTTCATTTTTCACTATATAATAGAGGACCGAAAAGTAATGTCGTTTTTTACATTAAATTCAAACACATAGATTTTTACAAGAATTTGTTTTTAATCAATAATATAATCACCTTCGTCCAACAACCATTTGCCATCTAGTGTGCAAATTTTCAATGCCGGATCGATAAAAATCAATCAGTTTTTGAGCAAAATATCTGGAGATGGCATTTGAGTCATCATCCAAATTTTTATTCGATGGCGCAATATCGGGCGACTATGGTGGGTGTGGTTGGAAATGAAAAGTGAGTCCTCTATAATAATCCAAAACGCAAAAGCAGTGGATCTCTCCGAATAAATCGCCACGAAGTTCGGCTAAGCCAGGTTTACACTATAAAAAGGCGCTATTGTGTGTTTGGTGGAGTATTCGCGGGGTCATTTATTTGGAATTGCTAAAACCTAGGCAAACTGTGAATGCAGACCTTTACTTTAAACAATTGGATCGAGTAAATCAATCATCTATTGAAAAGTGCCCAGTGATTGACAACAGAAAAGGCATTATTCTGCCAAAAGATAATGCATGACCTGACTACGTTAGATGAACCATGTAAAAAATTAATGAATCGGGGAGGGAGGTATTGGCTCACCTACCATCAATTGATTACAATTCACATTCATACCAACTTCTAAACTATAAGTACGCACACATTCTGCCCAGGCATTCTGTATATGAAAGCCTAGGTATCTAACAGTATTGTAGTACGTATATACTCGTATATTATGGATATTAACACTAGATGTGGGAAGCGGTATCGAATTGAAGGATACGTATGGAAAGTATCCTCATCGAGGTATAAATAATGTGGGTAAGCATTTGCTTTCTTCGGCCTTGATGCGCGATTGTTTACATCAGTTTTCCGTCTATGTCAGGTGATTTTTGAGGCTGTTTAATTCAGTCAGGAAATCAGGGTGAAGCGCAAGAAATGTATCATCAGCTAAGGTTGTGAGGGAACTAATGTTAGCAGTATATAGGATGTAAACCACAAAACAGGTACCCGGACGCTACGTTAAGGAACTCCGGTATAAATGGGATATTAATTAATGAAAATTTTGATGAATTTTTGTAATACAGTAGAATCCCGATAGTTCGTATTATCAAGGGACTGACAGATTGGTACGAATTGTGGGGAATGCCAATTTAATTTTGCCTTTTTATGAACTATTGGGAGTACAAAATTAAAAACTTTTCATTGCATACAGGTAGGTATTAAGAAGTATGTTAAATGTAGTGTGGAAAAAAACTATGCAATAAACACTGTTCAGTACTAAACTAAACAATAAACAATACATGCAATACAAAATATGTACATATATGTTATAGATTAAATAAGCACCAATCAAACATTTTTCGAAAAAAATCTGTAATTTTTTTTGACGCAATCCTTGTCAATTGCTTTGTCAAGGGTGTTCAGAGCAAAAAATCACCAACATCTGATTTTGCTAAAAAATGGTTCACGTTGTTTACGTATTGTTTAGCAACTTTAGCACTAATTGCTGGTACATCATTTTCATCGCTCTCTCATCATTTTCATCTTCACCATCAACGTCCTCAGATGGATCTAAAATTTCTTCATCGGTATTCTGTAAACAGAGGTTCCGCTTTGCTGATTACCCACAGGCACGACAGTTTCTGCCCTCTCATTAACGTTTTGCCATTCCTTGTCAGCTATTTTCATAACTGAAAATAAAGAGATTTTATGATCTAGTCCACCCTCGATTCTGCCAAGAAGTTGCAACACTACTTCCTTGCGGTAAAACGTTTTAAATGCTTTAATTATCCCTGGTCCAGAGGTTGCAACTTAGAAGTTGTATTGAGGGGCAAAAACATTAACATTGCTAAGAGATGGGATAGAATTGTGGGCCGAACAATTATCGATGAAAAGTAAAATTTTTCACTGCCTTTTTTCCATACCTTCATTGACTGATTGTATCCGTTCGTTAAACAATTCACCCATCATCCATGTTATTTTGTTTCACATTTCTCCTTATTAGTCAGTTTAGTCAAGTCACGTATAATGTATATCATTATGCTTGTTTATTCGATTATATAATTTCTATGAAATAACAAAACCTGTATATAATGTAGTGATGCTACAGGAAATACAAAATAATTTGTAAATGGATTCACTTGAGGATCTATAATTGTATATAATTGTCTGTAAGTTTAAAGGGGCTATGAAGAAAAAAAAAATGAATTTATATTTTTAAAACACCTTGGTTTGGCTGACTTACCTATCATGAGTGGTTTTAATTTCTCCAAACCATCCATGTTGGCTGCCTACAGTGTGGTTACACGTTCTTCACTGCTTTCCGCAATGGCACTTTTCTTCCTTGAAACACGACGATCAGGGAGACATTTATGAAACAGGCCCGTTTTGTCGGCATAGAATATGTTCTTAGGCTCATAAGGTTATTATTTTTCTTAATTTATTCTTGCACTCAGAACAAACGTTATCTGACACACTTGCACTTTCCCCACTAAGCTATCCTCTGCATATTTGCATATGGTTCTTGATAAATAAATGGTGAAATAAACAATGCTGTCCCCGGCATGATTAAATCCTATGAGGGAATATTTACTATTATGTTAAAACTCACTGTTTAAATCATGTAGGTGCTACAAATCCTTAATAGATTTTCGATCCTCCCGACCCCAATTAGTGGCACAAAAGCTCAATTTACAAGACGCAAACCTGACCCGGTTCGGTTATGACCACATCATTGTACCTCTTATGTACCGTTCCTCATCCATCCGCGGCACGTATGTAGATAGCCCTATGTAATACAACTTCTAATTAATCAAGCTTTAACAACTAAACCTTAAAGCAGCAATTCGATTTTACGATCATTTGAACTTGATTATATATGCTGAAGCAAACGAACTTAATAATGTTAACTAAAAAAAAAATTAAAAGTTATTCATGAGGCAACAGCTCATACTTTGCTTATATTACAATAATATGTGAAATCTAAATCGTTTGTTAATTCAGTTAAGGTGAAGCAATAAAATCTCAGTATAATAAATAAGAAACTTTTTAGATATATAAGGTTGTACTGAAGGGATGCTGTGGTACAGATATATAAAGAAAGTCCTTAGCTATTTTATTTATCAACAGATCACCAAAAAAAAAACATCCAGATCATTAGCGTCCATTTTCCTCCATTGAATTCTCGCTTTCTTCTTTTCTTGAGTGGATTCTTCCCTTTGCTCATTTCTAAAACTTCTTCGTCTAAGTCGTTTTTCAAAGTTTAGCAATGGGTAACTTTGCTACAAAGTTTATATTTTCCTTTTGATCAATGTTCCCTTAATGGTTAAATTGTATCACTTTAATTACGGGTTTAGGATAAAACGCTGAAGATCGAGTATTGATTTATAGTACACAGAAGTGTGGGGCGTTGAGACAGCAACAACTTTGATACCCTACTCAATATGATTGGCAAATTATTTTTTGGGCAAATAATTAATTGATTTATAACTCTTAACTGTGGGGTTGAAAACACGTTTTATGTCGATGGGTAATAAAATAATGTAGAATCTCAATATAAAATTTCGTCATACACATACACGGAAAAGGATTTCTGATTATTATCAGCTAAAGAAGAACATTGATATCATATATAATAGCGGAAATGCCAGTCTGTAGAATGTATCATATCGAACACACCTTTACAGATGATTAGACCCCAACCATTATTTTCAAATTTTAATTCATCTTCATTTTGCGACAATGTCCAAGAACAGGGGATTCAAGACATAAATATTTTCTTGGTGGATGGTCTAGATACATATTCCAAAGCATATAAAATGGTACCACTAAAGACGAGAGCTGGGCAATAAGTTTAAAGTAAAACAATAGCGAAAGAAGCTGGAAGGGTGTTTCTTCTAGGGACCCTGTTTTGTAGGGCTGACCTAAATGCTAATTCCCTTAGCAAAAACCCAGCCCTCGACCTTTAAAAGAATAATTAGGCCTTTCGCCAATTCCTTGGCACACCTAAAAGGAATCACGTAATAGATTAAATTTTTTTTATTTTTTATTTAGAAGGGGGGTCCTGTATATTTTACCGTTGATCGATCGATAATAAAACTAGATTATACTTTACCGGAGCGTTGAATATTCATGGCAGCATTATTGGCTACTCCTTAAATGAGAATTTTCCTCTCAGCTTTTTAAGAGGCATTGAAGCAGGCAGTTCATTAGCCCCATTTCGCTAAAATGAGAATCTCCTCATCATCTCCTGGAAATTGAGACTCTTGGATAATATTATGGAATTAAATCGGCCACTAGTTTTAATTTCCGATTGCATACTTCATACTAAGGAAAAACTGGGCTTATTCAAGCAGCATAAAATTCCTGATTTTTTACTGAAGTCAATTGAATACTAGAGAACAACAATAATATATACTTTGAAGGGATTCTTAAGATGGTACTGAATCAACGTTCAGATTTTCTTTTGTCACAGAAACTAATAATATACAACTTTCTCTGAAAAAACTATGGAAGACTAACATCAAAACAATACAGATTATTCAAACAAATGCTCGAAGAGTTGCCCCATTGCGTATGAAACTATAGCTTTTACACTGATCTGAAAAGTCTTTACGTTCACTACTCCATTAGAACACTATACAGTAACGTTCACGACAAATTGCATACCGCCCAAACCCACCGATACAAGGTACCGATACCCACCGATCGTCTGCACATGGGACACAGTCAAATAATTAAAATAGTTTATTTAATTCACTTGAAGCGATTTAGGATGACATTTAATTCATAAAACCAATATATTTGATTATTCTATCAAACTCTGAGCGTTGTACCGCATTGGTGTAAAGTAATAATAACAAAAAGGTCGCTTAGTATCGCCCAATTATTTCTAATTCAAAGATAAATCTCGTGGTGATCAATGACAGGAATTTAGTTAGTAAAATAGAATTTCATAGATTTCTTGTTCACATGACTGAAAACATTAAATTATATAAAAATGGAATGAATTTAAATGATGGATGATTACATTAACTTAGAAACTAAGTATAATATATATGCTGACAGTTAAATCTATGTCTTCATTGATGAAAGGTTTGGCCCGAGCTTTCCTAAACCAGTCCCCGAAAAAGAGAAGTCTTCATTCATTGGGGTACATTGAAACACCTTTTCTTCATGACCTACAGCTCTTCAAAAAATGATTTCTTCCTTATTCTACCCCTTTCCAAAAAGAAGTCCTGTTGTTCTACATCTTCTCCGTGAGCACACCTCGTATTCTACCCTCTCTTCTTCCTTCTTGACCTTGTCTAGTGGAGTGGTCTCGTCTTTGATCTATCCTGTAAACCCTGTCTGAAATGGGCATTTTTTTCGTATCTCCTTTGACCAAGCGAGTTTGAGAAACTGCAAGGGTTATTTCTGCACCCCTTTAGTAATGATCCTACTTGAGGTTCAGCCTGGTTCCTTTTTTCCCACTATCCAGTGCCTCAAATGGTTTTTATGATGCATCATGTACTAGTGAACCCAGACCTTTAGCTAGTCCATCGATTCGTCAGTAAAACCCCTTTTGATGGCTGCCTACAATACTTTATACTTACCAATAAATATATAGTTAACTTATATTCCTTAATCCTGTTATCTTATATATTATATCTATGTGCAAAGTTATACATATAACATTTCCTACGCGTCAAAAATGTAAATTTATTTATTTTAATATATAAATATAATTTTGAATCTTATGATTAAGATTTTTTAAATGTTTTGTGCTGTAGTTTTTGATCATTTGTATGTATTTATTCACTGTGTTTATTTCATTCCAAAATAGTTTTATATTTATACTTTATTATTTTTAAAAATTACAACAAAATTTATAAGAATTTATTTTATTATAATTATATATTTTAGTTTAATTTTTTTTAAATCCCATCAATATCCTTAGTCAATATAAGGCTTGTTAAATTTATATTAGAATATTTAAATATATGCAGTTGTTTTATTGAGTCTTTCAAGAACTGTTACAGCATATTTAGTAGCATAATACATAAGTTTTTACTGCATATTATGTGAAATATTTACACTCCATAAAATGCAGGATATGTTTAAAACTTTTAAATAAAAAAATTATATTTATTACTCAAGGTTCTCATAGTGAATATTGAGTTTCTCGTGCACTTACATTTCATCAAAGAAGAGAAACCCTACAGCATTTCCTGTAAATGAAGGGATGAGGGAACAAGTAACAATAAGTTGAGAAGGGTAGAATCTTCTTTCAGGAGAATTCAGGACTCTTAAAGCCTGAGCTCAGCAATGGGAAATATCGGAACTGGTGAGGGTTTAATGGATTTTCATGATAGCACCTCTTAGCTCTTTCTTCAGCATCCCTATTGTGTTCTCAAGTTTCTATGGTCTCTTTTTGAGAGAACTTCAACAGCGCAAGTTTTCCAATTAGTAAGAACTTGAATAACAATCCACCTTTAATCCCTTATTTGAAAATCGAAACTAGTATCACCAAGCCCTTCCATCCCGATTCCGTTCTTTATATATTGTTGAGAAACTTTAAAATATTGCCATCTTATGAAATGAAAACGAAGAAGTAAAAAGATACCACGTGGTCATAATAGCAATACCATAGTTATAATCCGTTTGTTGCGGCCTAGTATTACACATAAATAGGTTTGGCGTACTATTGAGTACGGTCAACTTAATGCCACTTAAAGCCGACCCCGGCTCAAGTATTAGTTGCTTCTCAGGCAAGGTTTACGGTCAGCTTCGAATTTCTCGATTTTCTTCATGTCTCACTTATAGGCTCATAGCCATTTATCCCCTCAAGGAATGGGGTCGAACTTGCACCATGTGCTAAACCCCAATTTAAGAAAAACCTCTTACTCGACGTTACTATAATCGAACTCCTTCCAGTCAGTTAAGATTATTTAATTTGAGTACATCTTCGCAAATGGTGTGAAAAATAAATACAATTTATTATATTATTAATACTTCCAGATGCAGGCCATAGGCCTGCACATCCGAAAAATAAACCGTCATAGAGTCGCCTTTCTTCACGACCAACACCTTTGAGGCGTTGAAAAATAACCCAGCAGAAGAAATGGAAGTCAACAAAACACCCACACAGCCCAAGCCGCCTGCTATATTTGTATGTAACATTAGCAACTTTAAATTACTATGCTCACAAATGAGCAAAATTGTAGCTACCGGAAAATAAACGTGCCTCCATCGCTCTCGGGATACGAAAATTTCCCCAGACACTCCCGATACTTATCGAGCGATTGTTAAATACTTGGATGAAACTACGAGTAGTGATTAGAAATCTGCACCCGACCACACCAGCTGATGAAATTGAAGACTAACTCTCAGCTCTGGGATTCAAAGTTTGCCAAATAACGAATGTTTTACGCGAGGACAGGCAAAAAGACGAATCCATCAAAACGGCGTTACCGTTATTCTTTGTAGATCTCGAGCGAATATCTGGCGTGGAGAAGATATATGATCTAACACACCTGTATTACACAAGGGTACAGGTTGAAAAACCGTACCCCAAACCCGCCATCGTCCAGTGCCATAACTGTCAGGCATATGGGCACACAAAATCTTACTGCCACCACCCTCCCAGATGTGTAAAGTGCAGTTGTCAGCACAAAAGTGAATTGTGCTAAAAGCCCCTTAATTCGCCTGCGGTATGCGTACTTTGTAAGCAAGGCCATCCGGCCAACTTACAAGGGCTGCGAGGCTTACAGAACGCTGAAGTCGAGGACCGAACAACGCCGTCAGCCAGAAGTGGAAAAACTAGAAACAAGAAGCGAACCAGCCAGAAATTTGAGGCCTTCTGTCTCTTTCGCCGATTCCATTCGCAACAGAGAGCAGTCAAAGGCACCGCCCTCTCCCTGTCCGCAAGATCACCTTTCCCAGCATTCCGTTCATCCCGTCAACCCACAAACTCTATCCCATCCTCGGCCACACATCTCGCACATTCCTCCACTTTCGAGTTCTTCAGATCTCACCAGCCTTTTAACCTCATCCCTTACATAGTTCTGAACCCTAATTACTCCTCTCATTTCCCTTCTTACAAATCTTGTCTCCTACCTTATCCCAATTAAACAAAATCCATAACTGGATCCTTCCGACTCCTTATCCATTCTCCATTGGAATGCGAATGGTGTTCGCACCCACACTAACGAATTGACAGCACTACTCCACGACAAGAAGATCGACGTAGCTCTCATTACTGAAACAAGACATACTAGTAAACGACCATTTACGGTTTGACAGTACCATACTTACCAAACTGATCAGCCAGGTGGAAGAGCTCATGGAGGTACCGCTGACATTGTTCATAACTCCATTTCTCATCACATAGTTCCTTTGGTAGCATATGATTTCCTTCAGTCCACTGCCGTTTCAATCAGCAACTGCAGTGGACTGAACGACCACCTTTTCAACCCTTCCTTTCTAGACTCCATCGGACATTGTTTCCTTGTGGGTGGGAACTTTAATGCAAAGCACCAACACTGGGGGTCACGATCCACTAATACACGAGGACGTGCTTTGCTGTCTGCACTCACACGGAAACATTGCTCTACGATCACTCCTGACACAGCCACCTACTGGCCATCAGATCCCAACCGAAATCCAGATCTCCTAGACTTCTTCTTCTACAATAGTTTAAAAACACTAAACTATTCGCGCCTCGATGACCTCTCCTCCGATCATAGACCTTTATTATTAACCATTTCCCTAAGACCAATTCACAAACTACCTCCTCCTTCATTCATTAGGGAACCAGTCGATTGGGATCACTTCCGCCAGCTTCTTACAGGCTCCATTGACCTTAAAGTGTCCCTGAAAACATCCCAAGACCTAGACGATGCAGTGCATTCTTTCACTACTCTGGTCCAGAGGTTGGCTTGGGAGGCATCGTCACCCCATCGTCACCCTAAAATCCACAATCATAATCGTTTACCTCAGCATCTCAAAGATCTAATCCATTCCAAACGCCGTTCCAGAAAAGTATGGCAAAGATCCCAACATCTTGCTAATCACCGCTCATGCAATTAGTATTGCAGATTGGTAAAGTGGCAATTGGCGTCCTTTCATTCTGATTCCTTCGATTCCCACCTCTCCTCTCTTTCTACCAGGGATAACTCCCTGTAGAATGTAACTAAAAAAATCCTTTTAGGCAGCTTCGGATAGGAATAGGTTGGAGGAATTTGCCATTTATGATGGGTCCTGGGCGGCTTCGGACGGGGATAGGTCGGAGGAATTTGTTCTGCATCTTACCCATACTTTCACACCTCACCTTTCTCATCAAAGCCATGCTCACAGCACAACTGTGGAAGATTTCCTCACTTCACCTATTCCTCTCTCTCTTCCACCAAAAGCCGTTAATCCCTCTGATGTCAAATACCTTCTGAACAACTTACTTTACCGAAAATCCCCTGGATATGATCTCCTTACTCCTCAAATTCTCAAACAGCTTCCTTCTAAAGCCATAATCTTTTTAACCTATATATACAATTGCATTATCCGAACGACGCACTTTCCTCTCCTCTGGAAACATTCCATTATTGTCCTATTCGCCAAACCCGGTAAACCACCCAATGAAGCCTCATCTTACTGTCCAATTAGCCTACTCCCTATCCTCTCAAAAATATTTGAGAAACTCCTACTAAAACGTCTACTTCCAATTGTTGAATCCAAAAACCTTTTTCCCACACACCAGTTTGGTTTCCGCCAACGACATTCCACTGCTCAACAAGGCCTTCGCGTTGTTGATCACATCTCCTCAGCCCTTGAAACCAAACAGTATTGCACTGCTGCCTTTCTCGATATAGCTCAAGCTTTTGACAGGGTTTAGCACGCAGGTTTGCTCTACAAGCTCAAAAGATATTTACCACAGACCCTTTTCCTAATCCTACAGTCCTACCTTTCAAACCGCTTCTTCCAAGTCCGCTGTGGTTTAGAATACTCTAACTACTATCCCATAAGTGCAGGAGTTCCACAGGGCAGTGTCCTGGGCCCCATCCTCTATAACCTATACACCGCTGATGCCCCCTCTACTCCCAATACCTTCTTGGCCACATTTGCAGATGACACCGCAGTCTTGTCATCCCACCCAGACCCCGACATAGCATCCCATAACCTTCAAAAACACCTTGACGAGATCGAGTATTGGTGCAATCAATGGCGGATCAAAGTTAATGAAGCAAAATGCTCCCACATTACCTTCACCCTTTGTCGCAAGTCTTGTCCACTAGTTTATTTTAATTCTATTCCTCTCCCTGTATCCGAGACAGTACGGTACTTAGGCTTCCATCTTGACAAACGACTGACCTGGAACCCACATACGAGACTAAAAAGACAAGAACTAAACAGACGCTTTGGACAACTGTACAGACTACTTCAAAGGACATCCCATCTCTCAATAGAAAATAAACTACTAATCTACAAAGTTATACTTAAACCAATCTGGACATACGGAATAGAGCTATGGGGGACAGCAAAAAAGTCGAACATCAAGCGTATCCAATCCTTTCAATCAAAAGTCCTGAGAACAATAGTAAATGCCCCTTATTATGTCAGCAACAAAACCCTTCATAACGACCTTAACATACCCTACATTCTAGAACTCATCCCTTCCAAGTTTATGAAATTCCACAGTAGCCTCTCCAACCACCCCAATCCTGTAGCACAGTCATTGCACTGCTCCACTCATCCCTATAATCCTCCTCGGAGACTGAAACGGCAGTGGCCTCGTGACCTGCTATAAACGCGTGACAGTGGGAGTCCTGGCAATGGCCAGTTTCTCCAATCATATCCTGAGCGCCTGTGGCTCTCACGCTCTTGGTCAGCCTCCGCTGGCTAGTATCCGGTGACGCGGCTGACGGAGGAGCGTGGGGGACTTCCCAAGACTCCGCTTTCTCTTCGCGGTGGATTTGGGGGTCTCTGGGCTGTCTGTAAATATTGTATGAATGAATGAGTGAATGATGAACTGTAAATATGGTATGAATGAGAGCATTTATCTTAATTACTTATTGCCTTATAAAAGGCAGATTGTAATTTTAGAACAATAAAGGAATTTAACTAACTAACCTCTATCACTTCCACTAAAAGCTGTTAACCCCTCTGAGGTCAAATACCTTCTAAAAAGCTTACCTTACCGAAAATCCCCTGGATATGATCTTCTTACTCCTCAAATTCTCAAACAGCTTCCTCATAAAGCCATAATCTTTCTAACCTACATCTATAACTGCATTATGAGAACGAAGCACTTTCCTCTCCTCTGGAAACACTCCATCATTGTCCTATTCGCCAAACCCGGAAAACCACCCAGCGACCCCTCATCTTACAGTCTAATTAGCCTACTCCCTATCCTTTTAAAAATATTGTTAATTCTATTCCTCCCCTTCATCTGAGACAGTACGGTACTTAGGCTTCCATCTCGGCAAACGGCTGTCCTGTAACCCATATACTAGGCTAAACAGACGCTTTGGACAACTGTACAGACTACTTCAAAGGGCATCGCATCTCTCAATAGAAAATCAATTACTAAGCTACAAAGTTATAACCAAGCCAATCTGGACATACGGAATAAAGCTATGGGGGACAGCAAAAAAGTCGAACATCAAGCGTATCCAATCCTTTCAATCAAGAGTATGAGAACAATAGTAAATGCCCCCTATTACGTCACCAACAAAACCCTTCATAATGATCATAATATACGCTACATTCTTGAACTCATCTCTTCCAAATTCATGAAATTTCATAGTAACCTATCCAACCACCCTAATCCCGTAGCACAGTCATTGCACTGCTCCACTCATCCCTATAAACCTCCTTGGAGACTGAAACGGTAGTGGCCTCGTGACCTCCTACAAATGCACAACAGTGGGAGTCCTGGCAATGGCCAGTTTCTCCAATCATGTCCTGAGCGTATGTGGCTCTCGAGCTCTTCGTCGGCCTCGCTCGCGTGGCTGGTGGGGGAGTGTGGGGGACTTTCCAAGACTCCGCTTCCTCTTTCACATGCGAGGGAGGCAACAACTAGTGGACTTGGGGGGCCCCTGGGCTGTTTGTAAATTTTGTATGAATGTGCGAGTGAATGATGAATCTTTGGTATGAATGAAAAAATTTATCTCAATTATTTATTGCCTATTAAGTATTAAGGCAGATTGTAATTTCATCTTAATAAATAAAAGACCTGCTCGATTGGAGCTTGGCATGGGTTGTTCTCCCAACAAGTCCGAGAATAGCTAAACCCAAATAATGTCGTTGCTAACTTTAACATTAATGCTCTACAGGCAGTGTTCGGCCTGATCCACTCCCTACGAGTCCGATGCCCTTGTCCCGAGGGGTGGAACATTGTAGAAACATCTCTTACAGTAGTCTGTGATACATTTGACTACCTCCATTTGTTAACCCATCACTGCACCTCTCACTTATACATAGATGACGAAAATATTTAACTATCCTTCCTCTCACTAAGCTTCCATTTCCATCTCCACAGTTAAAAATAAATTTGACCGTAAATTGAGTAGAGTTCTCACGCTAAAAACCTCGGTTAAATCAAAATAAATAGCTATTTATTCAGCATCTTAATTAAGCACCTGTCCGATCAGTCAGTACTCATGTTCAATCTTCACCTAATAATCACTTCTCCTTTATCAACACCCTAGACGTGCTCTTATAGCATATTCATCCTGGAAAGATTGTTATCTCTGAAGATCTTGACACCCAGCATTTAATCATACCAGAAATGTATTCTCGGACTTCATAGAGGACAAGGAAGATCGAACAACCATATAAACCAAGTCAGGATGGTTAAACATGTCTAATTTGTATTCACTAGCAGCTCGATCAAAACTCCTCATACTTACAAGGCCTGTGATCAAATCCCAACGATCTATGGTCTTTATTTCACATGAAATTCCATTCCTATCTACATCTTCTAGTCTGCTCTCCTCTCTTAATTTAGCGTTATTTATCAACCAATTAGTATTTATGTGATTGAAGCTGTGCTATGCAATATAATTATTAACCATGCTATTCTTAAAGGTACGAAACGAATAATAAATACCAAACATAAATATAGCTGGCGATAAAAATGTTATTTCCAGAACATAATTCACGTTAGAACACCTTTCTCTTATAAGCTCATCAATTATAACGAATCAATTGACTGTACCGTAATGTCATGTTCCAGGTAGGGATGCTGAGTGGGGGCGGCCGCCGGGCGGACCCGGCCTACACCCCCGACATCGGCCACTTGGTCCACCGGTCCGAGTCTCGGGTCAAGTCGGCCAGAGCCAGGCTGGCAGAGGTCCTGTCGCTCACCAGGACAGCCACCAAGTTGAGGCAGGTCGCCCACAGGAAGGTGAGTACCCTCACGCAATACGTATATGAAATTCATATTAATTATTAGCCAAATAAAAACGAAAGAAACATCTTAGGGGCGGAAATCGAACTCAGGAAGTCTTGGGTCTTCCTCCAGGCTCTAATCGGACAGGAGGCGAGCTTCAATTCCAATCTTTATATTATTATAATACACTTCCAACTTCATGTCAATGTCATTACAAGAACACCCCGATCCTATTACACCTGTCCATTAAAAGGTAGTACAAATTTTGGAAACTATTAATTATTATTTTTCTTAGTCCTAAGCCTCAGGCATGAGATTCAAGGACCATTTGAGCGGAATGTGAACTTTGATATTGAAAATGTTGAATTTTTATCCCATACATCATGCAGACACATGACTTGGTCCTTTAAAAAATGTTATGGAAATACATCTTTCTTTGTCATCAACCTTATCCCCATAAAACGCTTATTTTTTTACCTAATGTCGTATTAAATTATTCTATTTTATTACATTAGGATCTTATAGATGAAAAATATATCCTTTATATGCTTCTTACCTAACCATCTCATGTCTCTGAAGATGTCCTTTCCAAAAAATAGAAGAAAAAAAACATATGAAAAGTAATTAAAAAAAAAAAATTATGCCGAGTTGAACCATACGATTTTTTTGGTGTCTAAATTAATTCAGGATAACCTTTTTCTTCTATACTTTGAGTTGTTGAGATGACACAAACCCTAATACTTTGAAGTTTTTTGTGAAATGAAGCATTAAATTGAACCATTTTTACGTAGAACATACATTCAGGCGTGGATACTGACAGAGAAAAGAGGCAATCGTACCTGAATGTTTGTTGAAACTATCCTTTCAGGCTTTTCAATTAAATTAAATAAAGTTTCGGGAAACTAAAAGATCCTTTGAAGGAGATAATCAAAACAACTCATACGCTATAATAAACCAACATAGAAAACAATACGAACCATTTTTGACAATTGAACAGTCAACTAATCAAATAATCAAAGACAATAGAGTCTCTCTTCATTCAAACAACTATTGCTTCAAACCAGACAGTACTGACTTAGCAATGCTGAGCTTCATTTAGAAGACAATGCAATGAAGATTGTAATTATTTCTATTCATACTCATACGCAAAATAGTGAAATGTAGCACGATATATTTTTTAATAAAAAACTTCTCATTTGTCATTATAGTATAAACAAATTACTTAGATGTAGTCATGACTTATTAGTCATGTGTAAATATCTTTACATGTTATATTGTGAAATATCGCAATTATGAAATATGCATATATATTCCTTTCAACCCTTTGAAGTACCGTCCATGTACTGTAAATATAGGATCGTTATGTCATTGTTCAAACCTCAAGTTGAAAATTTGTAAAAATTATTTGCTTATGAAGATCTGAAATTTTAAACCTTCATGAATAACCTCATTTCCGCTAGCATAAAAGTACGAATTAGAGGTTTCAATGAGAATTTTTCCGAAACATTTATTATATTTCAAACTTGATTGTGTAAAATTAACATATAATATAGTTTTCTTTAGCTGAAAAGAAATGAATGAAATGCTCTCTTCAGATATCAATTTGTGAACTGGAGGTAAACTGCTCGAGTGCCACTGAAGATCTTTTTTCAACCGCCCTTGTGTGAAGGGTTTGGAGTTTTTTGGCAACATTTAAAAGGCTTTGTGAGTAGGAGGCTTAATTAAATGAGGAGTACCACAGCCAATGACTTTATAATGTAGGCTTAATATTTATTGGATTTCGCAAGTAAACAATGAAATTATTTGTAGATGTTATTTTATTTATTCATTAATGAATATGTAGTAAATTTATAATTACTTGCTTTCTTAAAAAATGATGATTTGGTATTGCTTAGCGTAAATACTTCCTGAAATGAAGGTTTTGGGATAAAGTCCTCAGGCTGACAATGTTTTATTAAATATATTTTAGTACTAAATACGGCTATTGTAAAATAAAAAAATTGTCGTCCCCTCTGCGTTTTCAATCAAAAAAAAATACAGATAGTAAATATCAATACCATTTAAAAATATCACATACAGTATAACTAAAATGAATATACCTTACAACGCTCATATGGCAATACTTTTAATTTTATATTTAGTTCTTAATTATCTAATTAGATTGATTGCCATTAAATTAATTGATATGTTCATATTTATGAGGCTATATTTATTTTTCAACCAACCATATTCTAATATACATATTTTAACTATGTGGCATTAACTGCGCAGCCGATTACACCTTCCCTTGATGGGTGTACATGAGGGTTTAACAACTCTAAAGAATAAAAACATGCCTTAAATTTTATCGCACTAACTGAACATTGATTAATGTTATCTTCAAGGTTCAATTTAAAATGATCACTTTTTTATGATGATGGCAGAAGAGGTTAGGGTGTCCGTTTTGATGATCTGTACTTTTCACTTGATGTCAGAAATCCAACACACATTACCCCCACATCTCTTTCTTTACATTCACTTATGCCAATTCACCAGCTCATCATCAGTCCATTGGTTTTTAACCAAACATACATTAAGCAGATTTTGCTATTGGGTGGACTAAAATCTCTTTCATCGTATGCTGCTGAACAATTAATTTCGAGACTTAAAATTTTCATTATGTATTTCCGATTTTAACGAAACTAAGCTAAATTTAAATATAATAATTATTATTACTAATTAAATACGTTATGTTAACTCCCTCACTCAATATTCACTCTTTATTGATAGTTAGTCAATTTAATCATATTAAGTAAATTTGGTCCCTTTAAAATTGAAATAATAATACGTTTTAAATCGTAAAATAGGCGTTTTTAGAAGATAGGAAATGCCAAGAGATAACCCGACATGACTTGCCTAGTCAGTTTGATACCTATTTTTTCTCTTTTAACTATTTTTTAGAGCTCTTCAACTCTTTACCAATAATTACCAAAGTTTAATAGAAGTTTTTTCTCTGGTCAAACAGATTCGCTGACACGAACCGAATAACAAATGGTCAAATTGTATGGTAGCAAGGGATTACAACTAATAATCAAGACTGTCACTGGCATAGTGAAAAAACCAAGAATTTTTAACGTTTATTTCTTATTCCTTTTTTTACTCCTTAAAATGTGACGAAACTTTAGCAGCAGGAAGTTTGTTACCTTCAATTCAAAATTTAAACTAACTTTATCATTTTTACTTTCATTTCTAACTGACCGAATATAAACTAGTTGATGAGAATACTAATAAGTTCCTTAATGCCTAAGCTTCACGGATCGATTCCTTTAACCCCCAAGTCTGATTAGGTCTTCCTACCTATCGTACACCCGTCTTCAGAATTTCTGTGAAGATCTCTGATGGGGAAAACCTCATAAATTCACTATCCTTCACTATATGTCCCATGAATAATTTATAAACAAAACACGGCATACAGAAATTGCCTTAAATGAATAATGAACTTAAATCCTCCTATAATTTTCTTTCCCAATTTCCTTTATGTGGCCTCCTTTATATCCCTATCGTGATGATATTTTGAGTTGAATCGCCATAGACAAAGCGATTTCATACATTTTAGAAATTTTTTTTCAAATTGGGACTGTTCGTTCAAACAAGGCTTCCCCAAGCACAGCGGGGAAATCATGAAGTTTTGACTGCGCAGTGATTTCCCGTAAGTCAATTCAAGGCATTTCAAACTCGTTTACCACCGAAGGACATATTAAGTATTATATATTAAATCGCGGGTAGTAAAACAAAAAAATTACTAAACATAGTGTTTTTTAAATACAAAATAATAACACACATATTCATGAAGGAAAGATTATTTTTTTCAGTTTAAAATTATTTAAATAAAATAATATATTTTTTTTAAAGAAATTTGGTAGCGTTTTATAAGATTTGGTTGAATTTAAGTTATTTTTAAAATTCCTTGCATATGCTTGTCTATTAATCTTGATCTTTCCGCTATTTTTTATTTTTAGTTGAAAATAGTTGTTCGTGCAAATATGTGCTACTGGATATAAATAAAATACGTTTAATTGCTAATAATACATTGGGAATTTGATCCTGTCACAAATAATATTAGAAATGTGAAATCCCAACATCGTTATTTTTTTTGGCTTCAATACAGAATAGCCCTGAATTTCGATTAGTCAATTTTCAACAACAATTTAAATATCAATTGAAAAAGAAGAAGTATGCCTTGAGCTGGTCACGAGGGAGCCCAAATAATTGAAATTTATTAAGTCCAAAAATCATTTTTCGAACAATTTAATTTGGTTAGCATATTCTGAAAATTTCAATTCTGGTGATTTTTGTAATAATAACTGGGAAGACTCAAAGTGAGATATATTTTCTTTTGTTATTTGTTTTTTGCCAGAATAATAATTTCTGTTTGAAAACGTTAATAATGATAATTTTGTTCAACAATGGAAAGAATTGCTTTTAAACTTTATGACTGGACAGCCATTGGATTTCTGTGTCATAAGTTAAATCAGTGTATTCACTTCTCATTTCTTCTAGAAATTGACGGAGTTTAAGTCCAAGGGCGCGAATATAATTTACAATTTTAGTAACGTTTTTTAAAACATGCCCGAAATTTAGAATTTTGCAGCATAATCTTCGCTGATAAAATGAAAGTGAACAAGAATTATTGATTTTAGTTGATTACATAAATTAGCCGGCTATATCATCAATTCTGCTTGCAATGGTATTTTCTTTTTGTATTTCGTTCTGGGCACAATACTTCCACTGCCTGATGATACATTCGTTAGTAAATTCCGCTTTAGCGAATGGTTTCGATTTGGCCGCAATTAAACGGGATATCAAATAGCTCGTTTTTACAGGTGCTGTATTATCTTCAATAGGTACGACTAATATGCTCCGTTATTTTTGAAGTATCAACTTGCTCAATTCTGCCAATTTACCTTCACAAAGCTTCCCTGCTTATATGTCATAATTTTCTTTACGAATTTTATAATAGTGTGTTTCAATATAATATACTACTCTTTCGAAACCGCTATAGAGTTTCTGCATATCAAACATAAAATTTAATTTCTCCTTAATTACTAAAGTACTGTACTAAAACACTATACAGAGAACTCTACTTTTTAAACTAGATGAAAATTGTTTTGTGCAAACTAGAAAAGAACGCAGTCGTTCGTTCACTGACTCCAATAGCTTATGCTTCTAATGGCATTCGTGATTCAATGTCATGCGCAAACTACGTACATTTGACTGAACTCGGGACAAGTATATTTGACATGCCTGACTTAAGTGTATGGGTATATGGTATATGGCTCTCGTATTACGTAAAACATTCCTAGTAAAACTACCCCTTGAAAGTGTCAATAGATTGTTGAAACTCAAAGAACTATATCAATATTCTTTTTTTTTAATTTAACGCCACCTCAACTCCAATAGTTATTGGTGACGTATCTTTGGTTAAATTTACTCAAAGGAATTTAATCCAAGTGCTTCCCACTCAGCTTTCTGCACACAGGTGGGATTCATTTTTTCGGTTATTTTTATTGTCACTAGAAAAAGTGTTGCACTAATGACCACCATGAGGTACTCTGTTTTTCCCTTCAAATTAAGAGGACGGAAATTCCCATTTACTACTTTGGTACACCAAATCCTTCTCAATCTCAATCACAAACTCGTTTAGTCTATGTACGTCGCCTGTGCATCATTGGCGATGTTAAGTAGATGGTCATATGTTGAGTCATGATTAGCATCTAAAATCAACTTGATGTTTAGAAACATACTTGTTGCTTTAAAGGTACTAAGCCAACCTTCTATTATCAATAGCTTATATAAGTTTACATATCGCGTTGTTAAGGAATTTGTACCTATAATTATCATCTTAAATCAAATCTGTAGTATGTAAGTTGGCACTTAGTAATTGTGTTCAATGTTCTCATTCTTAACATATTTACAATTCTTCATTCATTCGCTCGTTCATACAGTATTTACACGCAGCCCCAAGACCTCCCAAATCCACATGGTTGTCAGCTCCCTCGCATGCGAAAGAGGAGTGAATTCTTGGGAAGTCCACCACTCCTCCATCAGCCACGTCAGCCGGATACAAGCCAATGGGGACCGACCAAGAGCGTGAGAGGAGCTTATAGTTAGAGCTTATAATCGAAAACTGTATCTTTTAACTATGCCTACCATACCCTTGTTAATTTTAGCACTGTGGGTGATTGTTCAACATTCAGAAGTGAGCTACTAACTTACCTATAACAAGCTTTTGATATAATGCAGACTTTGTAAAAGAAAATGTTCCGCTTAAGATTTATCAAGTTTCTCAACAATTACTTTAAACGATCGGTGGGAGATCTACAAACTATACAATACGAAACATGCACGCGTTCATGGTATACGCGTTTCACAATGCTACGGCTCACCTCGTTCATACTTTTCTGCGTTAAAAATTATTATTATAGTTTGGGAAAAAAAATCAATGTTTCATTTCTACAGTAACCACATAAATTTGTTTATGCACAAGCCCTTTCAAGAACTTTCAAAGGCTATCTAGATCTCTTACTCTTTAATTCTTAATAAGAGGTCTTTACGCCATATTAAGGGTAACAGGTTTTTCTCACCACACTGAGAGTAAGAGGTATGACACTGTCCATTGTAAGTATAGACTTAGTAAAGACAGCGTAAACTGTTGGGATATATTGAATTTTTTTGGTTATACTTCGAAATAGGAACCCAAAACGATTCAAAACAAGTTATTATCCATAAGGTCAAATATAATTATTGTATTATTATTGTAATACATCGTACCATTATTAATCAGTCAGATTTCCGTGGTGGACTGGTCCACGGCTCCCCGTTCCCAGTAATAACCCCACAACCCAGCAGTAAATTCGGGGGGGGGAGGCTTATCACCTCATTATCGGTTTCTTGGAGTTTACTATTTATGCTAACATAGTCAAACATCTAACAGGAAAACTTTCTTGGAGATCACACATCGCTTTATGTGGTAGATCTCAAGGCTGTTATTTTTCACATTCCTTAACGAGCTTCCCCCCGTAAATAATGTTTGCTCAGCGTTTGCCAGGTCGCTATTGTCAAGGGGAACACGATCGATCATCTCTTAAATAAGCAAATTGTGCCACTACCAACTCCATAGCTCCCAGCTGGTTTTAATGTGCTGGATTGAGGCAGAAATATGCTAGTTGTTCAAAGGACTAGTTGCAATCGTATTTGATTAATCAAAGCTTAATGAAGGATCCTATTCGATCCACTATGGATAAAGCAGTACCGCGAAATGTATTTTCAAGACACATTATTAAAAAAGTTAACATTTTTTAAAGAATCGCTAATTATTTTAAACAATAATCTAATGTGGTACTTATTTTAAGAATTAACAGTCATAATAGAGTCTATAATATAATTTTTTTGTGTTTAGGCGTTATGCGTTAGTGAAGTAACGTTTCATTGATATCTCATTTAATTGTATTACGGTTTCCATAAAGTGGCACTCATAAAATTAAAGTTGCTATATGGTGAAATAGTTGTATGCGCCCCAATATCTTATGAAGAATTAAAGAATATTTTTACTTTATGTTAATTGTAAATGTGTAGGCTCGGAAATAATTACGGGATATAGGTGATGTGATATATTGTAAATGAATTAGCCAAGGAATACCGGGAAGAGTTGACCTAGATACAAGGGTCTAACAGGTAGCGCTTAGGGTGGTCCCTGCATCACCTTTCTTCCTTTGAATGGGAATATCTGTATGTTCTAATTAATAAATTGTTGTTAACAGAAATCTATACGTACTATTTGAAAATATTAACACTGAATTTCCTTTCATTTTTCACCATTTTATATTTCCTTATAATACATAATTTAGTCCGCTCTGGTTTAGAATATTCTAACTACTATCCTATAAAAGCAGGAGTTTCACAGGGCAGTGTCCTGGGTCCCGTGCTCTATAACCTATATACTGCTGATCTCTCCTCTACTCACAATACTATTTTGGCCACATGCAGCAGATGACTCTGCAGTCCTGTCATCCCACCCAGACCCCGATGCAGCAAGCAAGTTATACTTAACCAAATCTGGACATAAGGAATAGAGCTATGGGGCACAGAAAAAAATTTGAACATCAATCGCATCCAATCCTTTCAATCAAAAGTCCTGAGAACAATAGTAAATGCCCCTTATTACGTCAGCAACGAAATCCTTCATGACGATCCTAATATTTTAAGGAGTTTTAATTAATAATGTACCTTAGTCTATGCTAATTGATGTGTATACCATTTCATATTTAGAACCATTTAAATTTTATGTATAAATTCTTTTGAATATATTTATCACGGAAATCCAATAGCTAAGACCAAGTGTTTATAAGTATTTTTTTTATATATATCATAAACCAGTAATATTTTGGTTTGGTGTAATAAAATGTGTTCATTTTGATAATAATAGTAGATACTAAAAATTAAATCTACATAATGTGATTTTTTCTTTTTATTTGATAAAATCTAGTTTTTAATGATTCTTCACATATTTTGTTTTTATTCATTTCTTGAGCACATTTATTCGTATTAATGTTCTGTCATTAGAGATATCATTAGAGTTTTTAATCATAAATTATATACATTGAATAAATACGTTTTTATCTATCTGCCACGATATACCTTTGGAGAACGAAGGGAGGACAAATTATCTAACCCAATCTAAAGTATTTTCATTCATTTCTATGTTATTATCAATATTTGTAACGGGCTGAAGGTGTTATGATGCTAGTGGCTAGGAGGTGGTTAGCAGACATTACCTAGGTACTTTTACAACTGTTTATACAGTCGAGGCCCCCTCGCCCACTGAACATGTTTGTTTTTTTCAATAAACCAAAATAGCTGAAACACTAGCCTTTGAATTTCAAAAGTCGTAAACACATCATTATAATCTTCTACCATTGATTATTCCGAGGTAATCCTTTGTTTTTGTAATATACCTCTAAACTTGCAAATTGATAGGATAAATACATGTTCACTATCAAATCAAATTCACACTGACAAGTCGGCATACAGCCATATTGGCAAAAAGGGATTCCTCCATACTATTCACTCTCTTGGACAACTGTTTTTTATACTAAAAGTAAATGTAAATAATAAATTGTAATAATAAAAATACAAAGATGGATGTTCGGAAAACCATCTTTGTGCGGTTGTTAACCTAACAGAGAAAACTATTTCAGTCATAAATTGTATGCATACCCATTAACATAAGCTATATACTGGTGATAGAAACAATCTATGCAAGGATATTTTATAATTAAAACATAACATACCTTTTTTGCTTTTTTGCTTTACACATTTAACCACAGTAGATCCAATATAGATTATATATAATTATGATGTGACAAGAAGAGTATCACAGGCATTCACTCCCTTGAATCCTTAAACCAATAATGATCATAAGTACTTAAAGTAAAATAACTCATGACTAATCAACGGATGGTTAGTCATTCTAAAAATCCCTCCATTATTAATGATTGAGGAATAATGGTTAGTAACTTATAAATTTGACTAGCCGTCAGTCATGGGCTTCATTATTCAGGACAAACTATGTTTTCTCCTGTTATGTTATTGATTGGGATGAAGGACCTATGGCAAAATAGAGGAAAATTGGAAATAGGCTACAAATCATTGCGGGGACCTGAGGGCATGGAGGCCAGCAACTCGCTTTAATAAACTAAGCCCCTGCTCAATACGAAATGCGGACAGAATCTACAGCACAACAGAGAGTTTAAATTGAAATACGCTGGACCTCTAACCTTTCCGAATTGAATCCACACATTCAATATTTTGATGATCATACAGGTATTAAATTTAACGATTATGTCTATTAATTTTGTTGGGTTTTGAGATTTGTTGGATTGGCCCCATTTTTGAGCTAGTGGTTCAATTCTACACGGATCCATTTGATACCCCGACGACATGAATGACCATATGCCCTCATAAAACGTGATTAATTGTCATTAATCAGTTGCTTGGTAATTTCAATCTCAATATCTTTATAATTATTACGTATGTATGTACATAATATGTTGTGACTTTAATAGAAAAAATAATTTTAAATTTCTGTTACCAACGAGCTCATAACTTTTCCACCACCCTTCTTCTACTCAGATACATCACAAAACATAGTTGCTTGAAATATATTCATGGAGGTACCACATAATATTGGATAGAAATAAAAAATATAGCCATCTCCATGAAACACAACAAAGCATCTTTAATCAACCAATTTCTTAGTATACAATACACAGATTTTTCATTTTGTATTGTGTGCACAATATTCATTCAAACTGTGAATAGTCACTCAACTAGTGTGTTTTGCCTGGTAGTTCGATTTGATACCCTCATGATACTACGATAAATAAAATCAACCATTTGAAAAATTGAAATGGCTATTAATAAATTAAGTAGAAATTAACAAATAACTGCATCATACTGATTGGGAATTAAAATCGTTTCCGTGACCATTACAAAGCCATTAAATGGTCGTTGCATCACAATTGAGAAAAACTTAAAAAGCCCTTATGTTTTAGCTATTTTATCCATCTATTAGAAATCTCGTAAAAAATCCACTTATGTTCTATTTGATGTAGCAACGACCCTTAAAAAAACAATGATACCTTAAATTTTATTACATGCCACTCGCCATTTAGTCTTCTCTAAGAGCTTCTAAATATTCACGGTTACATAGAAATCCTTCAATTATTTGTGTGCATATATGATATGCTATGTGAATATTTGATATGCAATAAGGTAGTTATTTTTTCGAACAACAAATGAGTAGTTATAGTCCAAAACCATTATTGCGCGGTGTGATTTTTGGTGAGATCGAAACGTGTGTTAGGCAACGATGCAAAGGCATAATAGGCATAACAGTTTAGTGAGGCCATAGTGGTTAAGTGAGCATTGAACGCCAACAAAAAAACCAAGCCTACTCTCTTGGCAAACTCTCTTGCAAGAGAAAAAATTGTCTTTATGTGATTCCACAATACCTGCTGTACTCGTACACTTTTTTTTTTAACTTGACTTTAAATATCTGTAAATTGTTCTTTATGCGAAGAAAGGCCAAAGACGTTAAGGATTTCAACGTTTCGGACTAGGGGTGGAAGAGTTGGTTTAAAAAAAAAAATTATTATACTCCACCTGATGTGTTCATAGTTGTTCATAACATAAGTGTATGGAATATGAACAGTGATCAGACAGAGCCCTATGTGTTCTATATAGCATCCGTAAGTTTGTTATTCATTATCTTGTCTTATCATATGATGATATTTCTTCATTGTTTCAATTTAAATTCAAGTTGTTGTTAGATTAGATTTATGCCTCATCAGTTACATATTGATGTATTTTGGATAAGGTTTAAAATTCAAAAATCAATTTTAGTTCCATTAAACTCATTGTTTTGTTGTTGAGTACAAACCATTTTGTTTATGATTGATCCTATATATTTCCTAGGTCGCATCATCCAAGCGGATTCCCGAACAAATGAAACTATAGTAATTATAGTATATACTCCATGGTGTATATTATATTCAATAAAATATCACAGAAAGTTTATTTTTCATACTGAACAGTATCCTTAATGTTCCCTTCAACAAATTTAACTGCTTCGAGGATTCACATATTTCATTCAGACAAGGGTTATTATTTAGTGGTAAACCATCATTCTTCACTGCAATTTACTTGTCTGCCTAATATGACCTGTCCGTAGAGGAAGTGATGTACACTTTCATCTTAGTACCGAACTTATAACATCATATAGTTGGGATAACTGGACACTTGAGCAACCGAAACGCAATCTTGGAACACTCTTACTGTTTATTTCCTCACAATGATGTAACGCACTAGTTACAAATCTATCCAAAGAAAAGTTCAAATTTCATACACCACTGCGTGAAAAAGACTACGCGTAAATCCGTGCACAAACGCCGGCACGACCTGCCCACACACTGACCAGGGACCAGACTGAAGCGGGACTGCGCCCCACTTTGGCCCGTGGGGCCCCGTATACATTGAACCCCACCTGCCACCTACGGAGCCCCACCACTCATCTGTTTGACTGTCTGTTTCAGGCCACCGAGCGGGGCACCTCCGAGCGCCAGTCCACCTTCGTCAGCAGTGCCAGTAGTCGAATGCCGGCCACAACCAGGTCAGTACAATTAATTTTAGTTTTTATGATTAAGATGTTTTTTAATTACTTCTGTAAGAGGCGTTGTTCATTTTTCTTTATTCTGTCTTATTTATTTTTTTTTTTTTTTACTTTCGTATCTTATATTTCACAAAGGGATGATGTAGTTTTTCATTTTAATTATATATAATATTTTTTTTTTTTTTTTTATATTCAATAACAACTTTATTATGATGAAATTACAATCTGCCTACTTAATAGGCAATAAATAATTGAGATGAGTTTTTTCATTCATACCATATTTACAATTCATCATTCGTTCGCAAATTCATACAATATTTACAAACAGCCCAGGGGCCCCCAAGTCATATATAATATAATATTATTATTGAACAAAAAACAATAAAAATTTGTTTCTTTTTTAAATAAAACCATATTATTATTAAAATATCGAAAGGTAACAAAACGCCTAATATAAACCAAAACGGAAAAAGGTTTACTTCATAAAAAAAAAGCCTTGATTGAGTTTCTCAAGTTAGTCTGAACTAGTTTATAAAAATTTATGAAATAAATAATTTTCAATATTTGATTCTCATACTAAAGTTTATATTGATGTAATTATATGATAATTTTAATGCATTAAGAAAATAATGGTTACTGCTTTTATCGAATCAATGGTGACCCAAGTAACCTGATGCTTTATGAAGAAGATCCCTTTATTTCGGTGAAATGTCTTTTAAAAGGAACAAATTTACTTAAGAGAACAAAGGCTTTTAATTGGAAATTTTTATTAAATAAACCCTATTATTAATAAACTTGTAATATTCACAATGGAAACTAATTAAATAAATTAATAATATACATCAGGGTATAATTGATGTCATAGTGTATGCTACCCACAAAGATTTAATGGATTTGAGGAAGTGTCGTTTAAGAAAGAATTCTATTCAGTTTTATGTGTTATATATGTAGAAACAAATGGATACAAAATTCGTTTCAACCCCCGCTAAGCTAGTTTGTAATGCCATTATGTGTTTTTATATTGTAAATTAAGAAATTTACCCCATATCCTTCTCATACTACCTTCAAATAGGACTCCCCTTAGTGAAAGGCACCCATCATCCCAAATAATTTCCTTTATTTTTCCTACACCCCTTCAGTCAAGAGCTAAGGAAAAAAAAAAAAAAAAAAATAATTGTAAATTCATTGTAAATTCAGTATGAATGAGATCATTTATCACAATTACTTATTGCCCAATGAAGCAAATTGTAATTTTATCACAGTAAAGTTTGTTCTTGTCAAAAGAAATATTGTAAATTCAAGGTTTTGTCGCATTAATTGAGCATTGATCCCATTCAACAAAATATTTACATATCGGGCATAGTAAGTAAGAGGAGTTCGGTATACATAAACATATTAGCTACTACATTACATAATATATTCTTATTTGAGTAGCAATATGTCCTCCTAGCCATGTTAATCACCGAGCACATGTATGTAAACTGTAAGGCAAACATTTCGCATGTCTTAAAGACAATAAATATCCCAAATGTGACTATTTTAAGCCGACAAACTGCCATTTAGAATTTTAAGTATCAATCAATCACCAATAGCAATCAATCTTGAGTTGAGAAATACTGTGCGCAGATTCATATTAAACTTATTTTGTAGCTATTTAGATTGGATTCCTTAAAATAACGAGAAATTCAAAAAACGTATTTGTTCAATTAATATCCCCCCCCCCCAAAAAAATACACTAATTTATGATTGATCAGAAATTTTAACCTGGATAACGGTACAAAATAAGATTTGTTTTAATGGAGCAGTGTTTTGGTTTTATTTTACATCACTGGTTCGCCTTGAAGTAATTTGACTGCTCTCCTTGGTCAAAAATTAAATGCTGTCTAAGATATACGGAGAGGTGTGCCCTTTACATGCTGTTATTATTCCTTAATTAATATAATGCAAACTTTTTTCTATCATGCATTCCTAAAAGACGAAAGAAGAGTGTTCCTCTAGAAGCTTTCAAGTTGAATAAGTTCAAAAATAAATTTTATATTAAATACTTTAATGGTGAATGGTGACTACTTTAAAAGTATTTATAATAATTTTCATTGTAAGAAACAAGAAAGTTATATAGAACAATATTTAGATTATTAGTACTCAAAACAGTTGCTTTGAGGGGTTTAAATAGCTAAAAAAACTGTTTTTACTTGAGTATTAAACGAACGAATCAAAGGAAAAGTTTGTTGATGGCTTGGGTTTTTTCCCCTTATAACTAAAAAATGTCCTCAACATGGCGTATATAAATAAATCCGGTGTAACTTTTACACTATAATTAATGGTTACGAAGTCACAATTCCAGTCTACTGCCATCGATTGACTTCAGTTCTTGAACATCTGTCTTATCATCTGAACATCACAATGTTCCACTTGATACCTTTTTCCTTAATGACCATGCCTAGTTTCCTTAAAGATGATATCGGATTAAACATATCAGTGATCCTGACATTACATCTCTCACAGTAATCATTTGTGATAAAAAGAACCTCTATAATACTTACCCACACAGATTGTCTTTTTTATTGCTAGGTTATTATTTCCTTAAAACAAATCTGTTTAATATTAATGAGTTTTTTACAAACGTGCATGTATATAAAAATATTTTTTTTACATTCTCTTGGTCCTGGGAATAAAATATTAATTAGTGAAAGTACTCTTTTCCCATCTCGGGATCATCCAGAGCGTAGAACATAAAATCACCCCGGTAGAAGGAAGCAAATGCGATGGTCTAAGAAAAAATAATTTATCACTCCTTCTCCATGTAAATTTTTTTTTAAAATAAATTATAATTAGCTAATAAAAATCCTGATCTCGTATATTTTTTTCCATAAGGAGATATTCCCATGCAAAATACTCTTCCCAGAAATTCATTCACCCAGACATTAGTAACAGCGAAACAAAAACGGCCTTCATCGTAACGATTCAACACAATAGTTCACCGTTTTAACACAATTTCAAAAAAATAAACACGAATTTCCGTAACTGAAAACCCAAACAAGCTAGAAGCTATAACTTCCACATCTCAATCTCTATCCTTCAATAAACTCTGCACACAATCAAATCAATATGATCAGTCTAATATCTATCCATCCCCCTTACAGATCCATAACCCGCTATGCTCAGCAACTTACAACTCCTCACAATCCAAGAATTGAATTATATTTTAATAGCAATAACAATAGCTCTGAAATAACCATTATTATGGGAGATTGGTAATTAGTTATAGCAAAACTTCTCTCAATAAAATAAGAAAGCATCTGGTATTAAATTAAAATATGAAAATATTGAACTAATTGATTTTAAATATTGTTTATTTAATTTTTAAACACTTTACTAGTAAAAAGTTTTTTTTTTGTATTGAGTAGGTTTTTATTTATTTTTATCCTATTTGGAAATATATATCACTATGGTATAGTTATTAACAATAACATGAAAAGCAAATACACACGTAATTTAATATGAACTGTAAAATAAACTTTAATATTATCTTATCTTTTAAAAATAAACATTGTCTTCTTATATTTTATGGTTTTTAATCGTTTATGCGAGTTCTGTGCAACTATGAGGGATCACAATCCCACTTTTCTCAACTAGTCTCAATTATAAAAAAGATTTGAGCATAAAAAACCCTGTGGCCATCATTATTTCTAACTATGCATGTTACCTCCTAAAATAAATATTGCCCAATTATTTTATTTCAGTCTATTACTGAAATATATCCATCTCTCTCCTGGGCAATACTGTGCAGTTTAATTTCCCAGTGCGCATTACATTAATTGAAAATACAGATGACTGCTCTTTAGATTTTTTTGTCACCCTCAAATATCCCGGTGTGGATTTATCCAGTTGAGACCAGCACACGCGTGTCGTTTTTTTCTGATTTTAATGAATAATGAATATCCCTTCATGAATCATGAATGAATATATATATATACTTTATAAATATATATATATATATATAGCAGTTACAATGAGTTTTTTTCCCCCCCTTAGCTCTCAAATTTTTAAGATTATAGATAAGGGAAAAATAAAGGGAATTTATTTGGGGCGAGCGGATCCCCAATAACAATGAGTTATGGCTCCCCATTTATATGTTCTCATTTTAACAGATTTTTTTTCCCAGATCTGCTAAATTGTAATTGTTAAATACACGTATATAAATACATATAAGTAAGAAATAAATGCCGTTTAAATTTGAAACATCACTATCGAGGTGTGGGTCGTGAGAGTTTATTAAATGATTGTGAGAGAAACTACTCTGTGTGTATATATGACTAAAAGTTTTATTCCTTAAATCTCAGCCTCTTAACTGTATTCAATGAACAATAATCATTTTAAAAACATTTACTCAAGGGACCCTTTCAAGGTACTAACGTTAAAACATTCGAACTCTCTTTTGCATTAGGGCCTGAAATGTATTATTTAAATAAGTGCAAACCCCCGAAATGTTTACTTAAAACTGGTTCTGAGCTCCAAAAAAACCTCACATACTTCCCGTTACTCAATTCTCACCTATTAATGTAATCTGTAGCTTTGTTTGATATATCTTTAAAAATATTGTGTAGTGTTTACTGACTATCGTAGTATTGACAAATAAAAAACAAATAGATAATTGCTTCGTAATCGTTTAAAACGTGAACATACCCTACGAAATACCCACGTATTTCTTTGAACCACATTTAGTTTTGAATGGGAGATGTTTGTGAAGTATTCCTTTTTTACTACTACTTTCACGTGAAAAAATAATTATGCGATTAATATCCCATTCACTGAACGATTTGTGAACTTAAAGAAACAATCTGGTTCGGGAGGTTTTTCGTCCGTCTTTAAATGTATGTATCTTCTACGATAATGGTCGTAAAAATTATTTAACCTGTCTGAACTTTTTAAATCATATAACTCGAAACATGCTTATTACTTTTGGCTCCAAATAATAAAAAAGGTAATTTGAAACTATTAAACGAGAAAAAAGTAAGGCCGATTTCAGCAAGTTATAAGATTTCTCTTAAAATAATATTAAGGCCAGTTCAGAGGTATTTAATCATTAAAGTCCTGCGATTTACTTAATCTTTAAAAAACATTAAAGTAAAAAAATATTATATGAAAGCCGACAGTAAAATTTGGGTATTTAATAAGTTCAGGAAAAGAATATTACAGTGACCAAAATGGTGTAGCGAATAAATTGATGAAATTTGATATTAAGAAATACATAATAGTTTTTCAAAATCATTCAATAAGGTTATTCAAAAAACTCTCGTCAGATCTTCTATAGTATATTTGGATATTATTTCTATAATTTGGACGTATTCAAACTTAATATATATTCGTTATTTATGACTAAACATAATGATTGTTTTTATGCAAGATATATCTACAAATCTAAAAAAAATATTTCATCTCCCCATCCAAACTAATCTAATGCTAAAAATAATCCTTCCAATTTCTTTTGCATATAAGGGCACCTTAAATAACTTTTTATGTCCTCTCAACTCAGCTATTTTCTTTGTCTCTCATTTTCTTGTCTTGCGCTAACTACTTCAGCACTGCTCATTCTCATCGACAAGACCAATTAAATGCAATGCCCAGGGCATCAGACACCGTTACAATATATCTTCTTATTTAAAAATTTTCGGCAAGGCTACTGATCCAGTGATCAAATACTGGGACTGGTTTGAAAATGTACTCCCAGTTGCAAGAGATGCATTCCTCCTCCTGCGGCCAAGGCTAACTGCATTCAGCCAAGTAGGCAATCACCAAGCCACACCGGCGAGGAACAAAGGAGGAAGTGGTCGCCGCTGAGTAAAGGTATGTCCCTGACAGTGAACCTCACTCGTTAACACTATGACTACTACCTGAATACCTTATTAGCGCAATAATTACTCACCCTCAAAATATACCGCACAATTATCTGCAGCGAGAGTATAATTTGAATTGTGTAGGGCTGGAATCTTTATTAATTACGAAAGCGCGTTAATCCCACAGAAGCATCTTTGAACGTCTTTACAGGGTTCCGGTTAGTTCGGCTCCGATTGGGATAGCAAGCGAGAAAAGTGTTTTATTGGCTCACGTCGAACTCAAAAAGTTTTAAACGAGCAATCACTTAATGTTCTGTCTACCTCGGGATTTATTTGATTTGAAGCAAACAATTCCAAACATTTACCACACTTTCAACACAGTTATAACTTATCAATTTTATTGCTTCATGCGCAAAAAGAGTAGTTGCTTTACTATGAAAAATGTACGAGGCATTCATCTTTTTTTGGTGTACCATACCAAAAATGCAAAAATATAGCAGTTTTTTTTAGAATCATTTTTCAAATATTTAAGACACTCACGGAGCCCACAGGCCCAGCTCAATATATATTTCATAAATACAATCTCGTTTATATTGGATGTAACAAAATTCCAGTTGTTAATCTTTTATTTTTTTTTATTTAATATTTTTACTAAGAGGCCGTGTTCAGGCCAGGTACTGACTTTTAATGAATAATTGAGATTCGATGAAAGTAGGAATTATTCCACCAAACCTGCGGTTATCCGGACCATCCGATTAACGCTAATTCTTCACCTTCATCCTTCAAGGGCTCGTTCAATACCCTTAAGTAGATCAGGCCTAATCATTCGTTGGTGAGGGGATTTCATGGATTCGGGGTTTGCCATTCCTCTTCGTAAGATAATTTGGCTCATAATCATTGCCAGAGTTATATTACTAATTATCAACTAATAATAATTATAACAAATATTCATATAAAATCCTTGTTATTACCTTAAATGTACAGAATATGATAACACTATCTTTAAAGCCAAACTCTCACACCCCATAGCCGCCCCTTGATTATAATGTCATTTATGTTATCATCTTTATTGTACAGTATATGATATGACTATCCTGTAAACTTGTCTCCCTATTATTTATCCATACATTATAATATCAAACATTCACTCGTCCCCACCATATGCCACATAAATGGCTACAAATATATATATATCTCATGAAGTTGGATTGTAGAGACTCATGTTTTAGACATTTAAGTTGTATATATCGCTGATGTACTTTTTGTATGTTCTATTGATAAATTGCTTTTTAACAAGTCAAACTGTTGAGTAGATGATTTAATAGTTAATAAAGCACATCGCTTTAGAAAGTCTCGATGTCTGAAGTTCTATCCACTTACTTAGTAAATCTTTTGCTCAAAAATCATCATTATTTACAGTTGAAATCATTTAATTTATGGCTTGTAGTGAGCCAAGAATCGTAACACTAAAATGGTAAACGGTTTAAGTTTTGAACACTTGACTTAGTGATTAACCTAAGTCCTTTTGACTCATTACGTTCAGAGTACCTTTGACAAGTTTACTTACTGGAAACTACTGTAGGTCAGGGAGTTAACTTAGATTAAGTACAACTCTCAGAGCTGGTTGCAAATTGCACCACGGCTCATAAGAAGGCCACTTTGTCCGATTGTCGCAGTCAAGAATTAATTGTAGATTAAGCTAACCGTTGGTTTACCCGCATTTCATGAGCGTTTCAAGTGTTTGCCTTTTCTATTGCTAATCCATGAATCATATGCCATTCATAACATCATTTTTGTTTGGGCCAAAATATTTATTGCTTCAATCAAAAACTGAATTGTACCCATAAAACACATATAAACAAACTAAAGAGCGTAAATGATATTAATGGCTGATTTTTAAAAACTTTATGAATCACTCTGAAAACAATACTTGGAATTTCGATCAAAAACAATCCATTTTATTTGTTGACTTACTGATTTTCTTGAGATAAAAATAGAGCAGTTGTTAATAGTTAAAATAATAACCGAAAAAAACCTATCGAAATAGGTTCAAGTAACATTAAATGTATGATTTCTACGGCTTCTTTTGGAGGTACTATCTTTATTATGGTAAAAAATTCAGAATTTAATTCTAAACTATCTTCTTACGTGATAAAGTTTAAGGTAAAAAGGCTAGTTACAAACCCTGGGATAGACTATTTCATTCATATTCTGCCTATGTTATATCTTAATCAAATCATAATAGATTATACCCAGTTGTTTTGGAATATAACTCTAAAATTTAAGATTAAGTGAATCATTTCTACAACCAATGTTATGTGGAGTAGAACTCACAGGTAGGTGAAAGTTGATTGACTGTACCGTAAACATTTTTTTTGTAATGAACATTTATTATTTATATAATTTAACGTATTCATAGAAATAGAATTAAAATAATCCATACCTGATCAAGTTTTTTTTACTAGTGATGTAATTTACAAATGATGTAGTTACCAGAAAAACCATAGTAAAACGATTAAAAAAAAACAAAATAAAATAAACAAAATGAATTGATTAAATAAGAAATTTAATTAGGTTAGCACTATCTTAAGAAAATAAGTTTTGCGCGTTTCTGGAAGTATCTTTTGATTTTTTTTTTCTTTTCTTCATAGCGCCTTTAAATTTATGTCAATCCCTTTCAAATATATGTCAATTTCTGAAAATCTTGGTTCTATATTTGGCCAGACTTGAGAATAACTCTTACTAAAGAAAATAATTTTTTTTTTTTTCCCTAGCCCCTTTAAATTCACAGATAAATACATACAATTATAGATCCTCAGGCGAATCTATTTACAAATTATTTTTGTATTTCCTATAGCGTTGCTACATTATATACAGGTTTTGTTATTTTATAAAAATTATATAATGGTATAAATAATAATTAAAATAAACAAGTCATTTTTCATCAAACTTACAACTAACTTACATACTAATTCTTAACCTAGCTTTCCCCCAACAGTCTGTTGCTATCGATGCGGGAAGGGTGGTGGTGGGGTAATAGTGCGAATGAACATGAAACTAATATCTTTTTTTTTTTTCCCTATAGCTTTCAAACTTATAAAAAAAAGGATGTGGGAAAATTAAAAGGAAAATTATTTTGGATTGATGGGTGCCTTTCACTAAGGGGAGTCCTATTTGAAGGATGTTTGAGAAGGATATGGAATGTGGGATGCCTAAAGGAGGCGAGTGGGTTCGGGAAGGTAGTGAGAGTCTACCTATGGTGGAGCCTAGGGGTACTAGGCATTGGTTTGTAGTCGGCCAGGTCATGCCTGACCCCACCTCTGAAGGGAGCTGCACTGTGTTGGCCTATCGGCCGGGAGATCGACCCACCCTGAGCAGGTAGAAGACGTCATGGTGCTTCGGCTGGGTGTGGATGGTTCAGTCCCCATCAGGGTTCTATGAGGTCTATCTGTCTCCAGGTTTCGGCGGTCTAGCAGTACTTCCATCGGACGGGTATTGGTGGTGGTTGAAGGTCGGAGAATAGTGGGTTGTGGCTGTGTCGAAGTGAATCGAAAATGATTTTGATGTGTCGTCTCTTGATAAAATCTTGGATGGTGTGCACTTCAAATTTTCGTGGATCTCGTCTGCCTTCATTCGGTCGAACGGGGTATGTTTGAGGGAGGTGCGGAGAACTCTGTTCTGGAATTGCTGGAGCGTTCTTAGAGTGTTTGGAGTTAGATACTTGAAGAGTGGGGTCCCGTACATCAAAGCAGGCCTCAGGACGCTCTGGTATATCAGCAGCTTGAGACGTACTGATAAATCCGGGCTGTGAAGTAGGTGTCCTAAGCTGTAGAACTTTTTCCTAACACTCTTTAACTTCTTGCTGAGATGTGTCGTGAACGACAAGCGTCTACCGAGGGTAATCCCAAGGTAGCATAGCTTGTTGCTCACGGAGCACTCTTTGCCGTCTAAGGCGAAGGATTTAGGTAACTTCTTTCTTCCAGATTCATAACTTTGATGTTGATGGCGTCGAGTTTCTCAGCAATGTGTTGACTGGCGCTCTCAGCAAATTTCAGGTTCTCTCTCAGCAAAGGGGGTACGAGGTTCCTGTGTGGGTGGTGTAGATGTTGAACAGCAGTATTTTCTTCGGGTCGTAGACGTGGTGCCTATACGAACCGAAAAATTTCTGCCTGTGAGTCATCAGGTTTAGTAGCTGATCCGAGAATTCGTATTCCCTCAGACGTTGGAGAAGGGTGTAGTAATCCACAGAGTCGAAGGCATTCGAACAGTCCAGTGAGATCATAGCGGTAGCTCTGTTGCTCCGGACGTTCGATGCGACGTGGTGTCCAGTCTCACCAAGTTGATGTCCACACTTAAGCCTGTGCTGAAACCAGTTTCCTCTGGTGGGATGACTTCTTGCGTCTCGCAGTGCCCGGAGAGATGTAGGTGGATGATTCTCTCGAACAGCTTCGAGAGTTGAGTCAGCAGACTGATGGGGTGGTAATGAAAAGGCTCATACCCGCTTTTCGCTGGTTTCAGCAGGACGACCACAGCTTCGTAATGATCCGCCAGTATGTCCGCCTGTTCGGTGGTGGGGATGAACTGCCCGTTCACCGCCGGCCTTACACCGTTCTTTTTAGACCTGCATGTCTTCACGAGGTTTCAGAATTGCTTTTGGTCACCATGGAGACTAGTGAGGCGATCTTCCCAGACCGAGTTTTTCCACTGGGCCATCAGGGACTTAACTTGGTTCGTAAGAGCATTCAAAACCGGATTTAAGTCCCTGTTTTTGGTTCTAAACCATCTGTTCTTAATATTGTTACGCTGTCTAATCAGTTGTAGAATGTGATCCGGATGTTTCCTCAGAGAAGGGGGCTTCGGAGAAAATTTTGGGATCGATGCATCGGCGGCTCGGTCGATAACGTCTTGAAGCTGATATATAGCGTAATCGATATCCCAAGTGTGTCTCAGGGGTGTAATTGTGGGCAACTCGGTCCTGATAAGATGCTTGTAGAGGTCCCACTTGGCCTCATCGTACCTGTATCTAGAAGCAGGCGGCTCTGGCATGTCGCCTTCTAGTTCGTAGAGCAGAGGTTGATGGTCGGAGGTGGTAAAGTCCAAGGCAGAGCATCCGGTGACTCGGTGTGCCTGTTGAGTCAGGAGTAGATCGGGCGTGAAGGTCCTGTCGGGGTTCACGAAGTGACGGAAGGTTGGCAATCCTGGATGGATGACCGTAAATGGTGTCTTTGTGATGTAACGGCCGAAGGCATTAGCCCTCCTACTCCTCCACCAGCTGTGGTTCGCATTTAGGTCACCCACAATGACGTGTCTTTGTTGATGAGCTATGCTAGTGAGCAGGAGCTTGTCCGAGTCGCAGTTGGCTCTCGGTCTTCTGTAAACTCCTGACACTATCATGCCCTAGCGTCACGGGTGGGGGTAGTCTTCTACAAGGAACTCCGTGCTTCACTAAGACTGCAACTCCTCCAGAGATAGTCTCGGTGTCGTGGCGGTAAGTGGTATAACCCGGGAAGCGGCAGAAGTGGATCTTCTTCAACCGGGTATCTGTGGAAACGGCAACGTCTGGTGAATGGCACCGAAGAATTGCCTCTACGTCGGATTGTTTGGGCCGAAAGCCGCAGACGTTGTAATTTAAAATTACGTGCCCTATCATTTAGATGTTTGATTTTTTGAATTCAGTCATCATCTGCGTTGCCACCTCGGTGAGTTTATTCATGGCAGCGGTCATGCTGCTCAACATGCTCATCATACTGCCTAAGATACCCATCAAGGCATCATTATTGTTAGCAGTGGGTTGAGGTAGGGGCTCTGGGAGAACTTCCGGGGCCCTGGTGTTTCCAGATGCCATCTGGGCATAGGAGGCCCCATGTATGTGGGCCCTTCTCGTCCCGGCTGTAATGTTCTGTGCCTGCTTTTTTATTTCCGCAGTTTCAATGATTTTTACCCTGTACGGGCACTGCCGGTACGACGCGACATGATTTCCCCCGCAATTGGCGCGTTTGAGGTGGATTGAAGCGTCTCTTGGGCAGTCTTTTATGTCGTGAGGCTCGCTGCACCTCACGCACTTGGCATGCTTAAAGCAGTACCTTCTGGTACGGCCGTATTCCTGGCAGTTCAGGCACATCGGGATCCCTCTTTTTTCATGGAAAGTGCTCACTCGAAAGAGCACATTATTTATATGACGGAGCTGCTTCAAGGTATCCGCCTTCAGTGTGTGATCCCCTATCACTAATATCGGTTCGATCTCTGTCCGAGCGCCATTTTAGTCGGTGCACCTTAATCGATAAACATTGATTATGTTGCTACCCACGCTATTTATGTGGGCTTTTATCTCCTCGATCGGATGAGAGAGATCGAATCCGTGAAGCAGGTATTTTTTATTAGGCTTAGTACTACGGGAGGTGAACGTGTAAAACGGGGTTTTTGATCCCCTGATTGCAGCAATTGTTTGCTGTTGGTCGAGCACAGTGTGGCAAAGCACCTTTGTGTCCTGCACTATTTTGAAGTTTCTAACGTTGTAATCAGCTAGTAACCTCGTGAGGTCGTAGGTGTTAATCCGCCCTAATACTAGGGAGGGTGGCGATTTGGGGGCAGTGGGGGTGGCGGATGTGCTGGCCTCGGACTGAGCCGCCACATCGCCGCATAAACATGCCAAGTTTAGGGGGGGGGGGGAAGGAGTTGGAGGTACTTACTCCGGGGGCCTGGGGGAGAGTACGCTTTCGGCATACTCTCTTGGGATGTTGAAATTCATCAACTTGGAGGTCCCTACGGCTTGCCATACCCTACAAAGGTCCGTGCGACGCACGTCCAGTTAAGGGGGAGAGCCTCACTTATAATAGTTAACGTACTTACCTGTCTTCACGGGAACAAAGCTTCACTGACTAAAATATCAAAACATTCCCAGATTTGAGCTCTTGCTCACACTTGCTTGAGCACAATGGAAGCTGGATAGCGTCTCTTGTTGTTCAGAAACTATGCATTCAGTTTTAACGCAACGAGAGCTAGGTTAATTTCAAGAGAAGATAACCTTTTTTGAATGTTTCACAGTTTAGTTGCAACAATCCAAGCCATATCTTTTGAAGATATCTTTATTGTAATTAACTATTTCTCTCATTAATGATTTTCGGGAATGAGATCTCTTTCTGGGTAAATTGTGAGAAAACCTAAGATCACCTTGTGCGTATCAAGGATTGTTTTCGGTTATCCCCGCACATTTGTTCTGTACGACTTCCTATTTTGTTAAATTAGAGGCATACGATTAACTCCAAACCGGTGCATTAAGTGTAATTTGGGGTAGATCACTACATTATGTAACGATAGATTGTGAGCTATTGTATTTTATCCCAGTTCAAATGCTGATGATTTTTCTATCCATCGATGTATTGTAGAATTAAAGTGAGAAAACATTTGCTTGTCAAGACAAAAACCACAACACTGCGGTCCAATTGCAAAAGTGCACTGTAAAATCCATCTCAAAGTCTCTTGCGAAGTTCTCTCCTGGAACAGCCGTTACCACCAACCGTATCAGAAGATCGCACCTTTCGGCCTTGACCGGTAGCACTTTCAATCATAGCCGTCCTTCAGATTCCGCAGGCATCTGGTTCAGCAGAGCCAAACCCAACCCTCTACCCGCTATTTCCTATTAATGCACATCAATAACTCGATAGCATTAACATGTGGAAAATGTATCAATCTGATAGCAATAATGGAATGAATCAAATAATGAACACAACATTTTTTGCAATTATGTAATTAGGTCAAAGAAATTGAGTAATATAGCATGATAAATAATGTTCACTCAATTTTTGTTATCGATTTACCGTAAGGTGATGTATGATTCCGATAGTCAAGTATAGATAGATAAGTGCATGGTGAAAAACAGAAATACCACTTTATATGATAATCACAAGATAGATTGGAAGAGGTGAAAGTTTGGATCCCGGAATCCCTGGAAAATTTGAACCAATTTTCCTTTTATTTTAATAGTTTCTACTTATGTGAGTTGAGAGGCTGAATACCAATCACTGAGTATCAGTATGTAACAATGAAGCCCAACATGATCTCTGGAAAACTGACAATTCACAATAATGTTTTAAAACTTACACACACGTACTTTATAAACATTTTGGGGTGAAAAGCAATTGTTAAAATTGTAATATTCAATTCCTACGTATAGTCATACCTACTACGACATCTGGTGAATGCACTATATTATGCTTCAAACAATACACAGACATTAAGGGCGTAATAACGTTCAAACTAACTGAGATGTAGAAACCATTCCTTCTCCTGCGATTCGATCGCAAATCGAATTACAAAGCCAAATTATGCAGTGCGAGTTTTCCGCACGAGGCAGCTTCTAGAATCAAAATTCCCCTACCTTAAAATGTTTATCAAGAGAAGTAATTATCGCATCACAAACTCCTAGAATGATGAAAGAAAATACACTTTTCGACATTCGGAAGAGACAGTGGAAACTTGTGTAGGAATCTCCTGTCGCTAGAAATCTCAAGGTAAACCCAAGCCTTTCTTTTACAGTTAAAGATTCCTATTTTCGGACCAACCAGTGATTCTGGTCACTCAAAATCTTCCATGGCTATTCTCGTACAATTGTTTTTATTATCTGCTGTCATGTCCCGAATCAGTGTGTGGACGCTATATTGGAATCGTCAACGAAAAGTTTCCTGACCCACGTCGCTATTCGATTTTTTTTTCGCAACTTCAAACACGCTGGATGCTCGTTCTAGATTCATTTTGACTCGAATCACATTCTTGGATTGTTTAGTTTGACACGCTACTCGCTATTGAAATGAACGAAATGAAAGACAGTTCATTAGTCTTTTCTTTTATAGGATAGAAGATTGTACTATCGTGAAATTAAATTTTTAGCTTATAAAAAATATTGCTTGTAAGAATGAACCAATTTATTCGCATGAGTTGTATATCAGTGGCCAACAAAATTTGTATTTTTTTCCATCGACCTAAGATTTTCACTTTGTGTGTTAAGTAGGATGGGAACTATCGGATTGTCGTTTCCTGTTGGTGCTCAGCAAAATATTACGTAACACAAGCTAGAAAATATGATTTGCTCAACTGTAAAAAAAACCGGCACCATAAAACCGATCAGTCACATGACACCGCAAGCTGTAATGACAGCAGTCTTCTAATGATGTCGTGAGGCACGTGTTTCTCCGTAGGAACACACTCCAGCATTTTGAAAGTGAAGGTTTTTTACTCAACTTGCTTGCCTTGCCAATTAATATTTTAATACTTAAGTTTGTCACGTGTTTTGCATACTTTGAACATTCTTAGAAAGTTTTCATTTAAAATAATCATCATTGAAAATAAACTCTTTGACATTTTCAGTGATGCTGGGTCAGATATCGAATTAGTAACTGCTAAAAGTAATAGGTAATTCTTCATTTTAATACATTCTACTTTTAGGTCTAGAGAAAAGTGAAACATAGTAAGCGAGAATTACAACTCCGGAGCTCATTACCCTCTCATCATATCTGAGTACAGCCTAATTAGAAGCATCCATCATAAGTGTACTCAAAAGTAATCGCCCACTCGACTCGAACTTCCGTCCAGATAATTGTCCAGGCCTGTAAGCTTGGACCTAGTAAGGAAAACATTTTGTATGGACGTACTTACCACTTTTTTTAAATCATCATCTTTTGACTTTAGCTTATTCTTTTAATACCATTGCAGTTCTCACTACATTTCAGCAAATTTCTTTCGTTTGAGGTCTTATATGTCCTGATGATGAGAACCAAACATTTCGAAATTGAGCTAAACAAACTGGTTCTAGAATATCTTCCTTTATTAAGTTTCCTGAAATACCGAAATACTTTTGGATACCAAACACAGCCAATAACAAAATTCTGCTTTCGCGATGGTTAGATTTTTCGCAAGGTACCGAGTCGACACAAACTTATTACTTGGGAAAAAAAATATTTCTTTGCGATAGCTTTGTAGCGCCATACTACAATGCTTTTACCGCCAATTTCTATCCATTGCCGGAGTTACCAAGGCCAGCTCTATATTCCGCTTAGAATGCCACCACTCACGCCCACAATATCAGAAGACAATGTCTTGCATAAGATACTCAACTAGGATCACGGGGGAACAAGGACGCGGAGCTCGAACCGTGGCGTGGGCTGTTTAATCGTTTAAACTTTATAGGATCAGCCAAAAAAAAATGCCTCTCACTGACCACAAAATCGGATTAACATCAGAATTTATTCACTGAGTCCGAACGTTTAAAAGGAACTTCCATTCCATAGCCCAAAGGAGTTGCTATGTCACGAAACTCATACGAATGTGCTTGAAAACTAAACGTTTTGCTGTCAGCCTTAAGCCTCTAAACATTAACTTAATTGTGACGAACGCGTTTAAAGAAATTTTTTTCTGGTATCTACCCACAATCTGTAACATATGTTATTTAAAGTGCTTTCGGCAGTTAGTATAACGAAAGATTTTATTAGCTCTAAGTTTCAGTGATTTTCAAAACAATAATATATATGTAAGTTTCGAATTCAGAAACTTAAAGAAGGTGGAGGTTCTCAGGTTATAAATCGAACACTTGCAGATGCAGTTTAGAACTGTAATATTACACATATGTACACATTAGCTAGCACTACAAATATAACAATAAACCAATAAAACTTATAACTAATCTGAATCAATACAATTGTCGACAATAAGTGTTGACCATTGTCTTAAAAAGAGTACCCATATTCAGGAGGTTACAGCTCAGAGCATCTTCGATCTTAGTGCGCTCTGTAGGGACCTAACATATGTGCCGAAGTTTGGCGGTAGCGTTCAAACTTACATATATAAAAATGGTAGGATATGGATTACTGATAAATAACTGTTTGTCTCTTTCACAATAGATTTAGAGCAGTAAATAAGGATCCCAGGACCTGAAAAAAACCTTTTGTTTTATGTGATGCTTAAAAGACATACACAACCTCTAGGAAGATAATCTTCTTATTCCCCAAAAAGTTCCCAAGGCTATTGTACTTTAATAGGACATCTCCAAATATTTAAGCAGGATTCTCACAGAACGATTCCCTCTAAGAAAATTTGTGCTTAGTGACAAAAACAGTTTGGAAGACATTTGTGATCAAATATAAATCAATAATCCGTTAAAGTTAATATTTAATTGTTTTTGCCGCACTCAAGCCTATAGACTCCTGATCGAACCACTGCAGTTAGATGACGTTTTGCATTAGAAAATTGGGATTTTATAGCGCAATGGCTAAAATAAGATACTACGCATAGTTTCTTCGAAATTCTTCATATTCAGTTCTACTTCCAATGATTATTGTGGTTTTGTACTTTTTTTGCGTTCATAGATTACTTATGTTTTAATATATTTAAAGAAAAGATTAAACCCGGTTAATGAAAGTCCAAGGCACTTTTCGAGCTCCAGGGGAGTCAAGCTAAGTTGATTCAGTGGGCCCTATACGTAACGTGATTCTGAATCGAACTAACCCAGTTATGGTCCCTGCCAACTCGGCGATACCTGCAGCAACTCTCCCAAACCAGCCTCAACTCCTTTAAGTAATTAGCAGTCATATTTTTTCTCAATAACAATGAAATGAGGAGTTTGACTGTAAATTTATTGTATTTCATATTAGCTCTTATTATGGTGTGTGGCAAATTTGATATTTTGGGGCTTGGAGCCGTTCGTTATTCTTACTACCACACTAAACTACGGAATAAGTTAACGCATTTATTTTGCCTCCCCCACGAGTTGAAACAGACTCCTGTTTTACTACTACCTATGCTGTAGACAGTGGATATCGGTCTATTTTTAAAATAAGATTTATTTATTTAGACTTTTCCAATATGATTTGTGTTTTGATTTAATCATAATTATTTGTAGTTTAAACTTGACTTGTCTTTGGAACAACTTGATTTGAAAATCATATTGTAATGAACTACTTTTTGTTCAATTAACAGTTTTCCACAGTAAGCGATTTCTAGTACAACAATCATTCATTGTCACGTTCGTTGGAATAAATAAAAAGCATTAACTAAAAAGTATTTTATGTCACTATTGAAGAATTCAATTATAAAACAGTTCGATTTCAATAGCTCCTTTATATAAATATGTAAGCTATTATCGAATATTTGTCTGATGTTCATTAGATACGAGCGTTTTCCGCGGCTACGCCACCTTTATCAATCAAATGGTATCAAATGAACGAAACCAGTGCTCAGCCGATTCCGTTAATTAATTGTATTTAGTAAAATATCGTGAGATTGTTTATAAAAAATACCGGTCGAAAGGTAACAGCCATTTAAAAACTTTTGAGAACCCAAGCACAGTCCCTTACGTATGTACTTTACATATAATATTTCCTTACTTTGCCCTTTATTCTGTTTAATATACTTGAAAATAAATCTAGCTCATGGATAATTCTAAACACACATTACTAGTAACAACTAAAAGAAATTTTTTTAAATAATTGCAATGTGATTTAAGAAAATGTAAGGGTTCAAATGACCTCAGAAATAAAGCAAATAATTTAGAATATTTTGGGAGGAATACTGATCATTGAATAAAATTGTCCAAACATCATTAGTAATCGAAAAGGCTTTGGCCCTTCCTATGATTGCTGGAGGGCATCGAACATAATATGCCATAAAAGTCGTTTCTTTACTCTGGCACTTCGGCATTTTTCAAAATGCACCAATTTAACAGGTATTTTCACAGGCGAGGTAGTAGAAGTGAGAAGTCGGACGATTTCGATCGATTGCCTTTGGGTAGATGTTTAATTGGACGTTATTCTACACAGGGGACGACCTGTCGTTCCTAGCAGGTAGACGAACTTGCTCGTAATTTAGACAGGTAATTTTTATATTTAATCTTCTCGCGAGTTTCATGGTTGTTATTCAAGCAGACTAGTTTTCATTGCACACCATTTACTGGAATTGAGGGGCTCGAAATTGTAATTTCGGTCTCAAAGATTGAATCCGTAGGATAAGAGGGATTAAAATATTTAGGTTGCGACTGACTAAAATTTAATTAGATCCATAATGACCTGAATTGGATTTATTATATATATATATAACTATTAATTAATTCTTCTTTTTATTGATACATTCTTCAGGGATTTGTTTTAAAATGTCTTCAATTGTTTGAATCACACAAATTATTTTTTTTCCATCATTATTACAAGGAGTTTTGAATAGTAAACTTATTATTCCTCTTAATTTTGGTCGTAGATCCCAGACAATTCCCATCCGGACTTCACAACTGGATTAGAGAAAATCCTCAAGCTCGTATAATATTGACATCTGCTCCCCATTATATTTATAGTGCTTGGTAGTCTAGCAATGGACATTTGTTCCTCGGGCTGCATTAGTGTTTTTTCTTGCAATTTCAAAATCCATTCCAGAGTTTTTTTTCTTATGGAATATACGGATTAAAAATTTTTTTTTTCGAAATCTTGTTTACATTCCGTGAATGTGGTTGAGTAAAATATCCGTCTGATTATTATTTATGTAACATATCAAAAGTTCTCAGAGAGCAAACATCTGGTTATTTACGCAACTGAAACTCAAGTCTTCGAACGGCCCGCTGGCAGAATGCGGTTCATCTAAATGACGCAACGCGTTACACAAACATATACACATATGTGTTTACACATTTTAAGATGTACGGTTTAACGGCAAACGTACAGTAGTCAAATCGTATTAATTGATATAAGCTAATTACGCATACGATCGATACATATGTTTAAGCCCGGAAGAGAGAGCTGTCCTAGATATCGACCTCAATGAGTCAACCTGTCATAATTTTACTGATATGAGCAAACATAAACTCGATCCTTCGTTAAAGTTAATTGCTTTCGATCAGAATTTTTTTTCAGTTTATGCATAAAGGTATGGTCAGAGCTATTTGTTTGCCACAATGAACTTCAAAATAGTCAAGTGGGGTAAAGGTTTCAATTGTAAAACAGTTTTATTGTTTTTAATTTGTTTTTTTTAACTGAATATCCCATCATAACCTCATAAAATGTTATTGAATAGTATACAATAATCTGCATTGATGTGCGATTGTTTATAACAATGATTAATTACTATTTTATGACTAATTTATTCATCCTCGTAGCTATTGATTACAACAAGTATTGTGTTTTTAATTGTATATGACTTCAAAGTGTTTGACGTTCGTTCAAAGTATTTCCTTTTTTTTTTTTACATGTATTATATATAAATATATATATATATATATATATATATATACATATATGATGTAATACAAATTGATCCTGTCCCGATTATGTTCTGAAAATTGAGGTCACTAATAACTCATTCAAAAAAAAAATTATTGGTTTTCAACCATTTTACCGGGATTCAATTTTAAATAAAAATCCTAAAGGCCCTAAAGAGTGCCTGTTCTCAAAGATTAGACAGTGATTTT